>CM075751.1:6057902-6193787 GCA_037974335.1 Prionace glauca | reverse complement strand
TCACGTGCTCACTGTGTAGAGAGAGGCGAGGGGAGGAGAGAGAGAGAGAGAGGCGAGGGGAGGAGAGAGAGAGAGAGAGAGGAGGGAGGAGAGAGAGAGAGAGGCGAGGGGAGGAGAGAGAGAGAGAGGCGTAGGGGAGAGAGAGAGAGAGAGAGAGGCGAGGGGAGGAGAGAGAGAGAGAGAGAGAGGAGGGAGGAGAGAGAGAGAGAGAGAGAGGCGAGGGAGGAGAGAGAGGCGAGGCAAGGCAGTAAGGTGGAGGAGAGGGTGAGAAAATAGCTCTTTTTAAAAGTCAATGTTGAAATCCAATAGCGCACAGTTACAGAGACTCACATTCACAGGGCAGCACACTCGCACAGTGGTTGGCACTGCTGCCTCACAGCGCCAGGGACCTGGGTTCAATTCCCAACCTCGGGTCACTGTCTGTGTGGTGTTTGCACATTCTCCCCGTGTCTGCGTGGGTTTCCTCCCACAGTCTGAAAGACGTGCTGATGCGGTGCATTGGCCGTGCTAAATTCTCCCTCAGTGGACCCGAGCAGGCGCCCGACTGTGGCGACGAGTGGATTTTCACAGTAACTTCATTGCAGTGTTAGTGCTTACGGACTTGTGACACAAATAAATAAACTTTAAAAATGTTCACTGCATTGCTTAATCAGCAACGATTGGTGCCTGGGGAAAGGTCCTCTGAGGTGTGATGATACACTGCCAGGTTATTGATAAATGTGATGTTTCTGTGGAATGTTTTAAAGTTCAGTTTCTTTCTACTGGGAGTCAGTGTGTCTGTAAAACATACAACCCAGATGCAGCGTAATTATTGATTTCAGCCATGGTGCACTCGTTTTGCTGTGTAAACTCTCTCACCTGGACAAACTGAACCAGGCTGCTGCGTTACCAATTGGTGTTTATAAAGTTGTCTGTTGAAAACAGACAACTGTTTGCGGGCGGCCACGGTAGCACAGTGGTTAGCACTGCTGCTTCACAGCTCCAGGTCCTGGGTTCGATTCCCGGCTCGGGTCACTGCCTGTGTGGAGTTTGCACATTCTCCTCGTGTCTGCGTAGGTTTTCTCCGGGTGCTCCGGTTTCCTCCCACAGTCCAAAGATGTGCGGGTTAGGTTCATTGGCTATGCTAAAATTGCCCCTTAGTGTCCTGGGATGTGTAGGTTGGAGGGATTAGCAGGTAAATGTGTAGGGATATGGGGATAGGGTCTGGGTGGATTGTGTTCGGTGGAGACTCGATGGGCCGAAGGGCTGTTTCTGCACTGTAGGGTTCTATGCTGGTTCTAAAAGGGAGTGTTTTTTCCTACACTTCTCGTGTTCAAATTTGTTTTTAGAAAAAAGATGCAGGTGCATATGCAGTACACAGACTGAAACATTATATCAAAGGCCAAACAGTAGTGTTGCCAAGACAACGGACTGTTTTTAAATTTTGTCCAATCAATTTAAATTAGGCACTTGGATAACAGCAGCCTGTCAGATTTGAATTTGATGTTTTGGAAACCTGAAACCAGACCTCTTGTGGGGATGTTGGTATGTCATCAGGGGGTATGAGAGATGGAGGGACAGTGGCACAAACTGAGAAGAGTGCTAGGCACAGCTCTCAGCTTCAGAGAGAGAGGGAGAGTTGTGGCTCTCTGCCACAACTTATTTATGTCTTAAAAGAGAGCCTCATCTCAATAGCAAAGGAAGACAGAGGCTCCAGACAGAAGATTCCAGAAGGCAACAAGCCTGGTTGTAATTTAGAGAATGACTAAAAATTCTGTTTTTTTGTCAGCAGGTAGGAGTTGTATTTATCGAAACAACATTTCATTAAAACAGTGTTTGATTGGGTTTGTTAACAGTTTAGTTAACCTGTTCACTGTTAGTTCGTTAGATTTCGTTAGTTCCTTGTTGATTTTACAGAGATCGTCTCAGGTAGTTATTTTGATTTTGCCACTAAAAGTTGAAGTGCAGATATTCCCCCTTCTCGCACTCACTTTAACAGGTTATAAAGCGCGGTACTCCTGTTTGAGTGGTAAAGTGTCAGTTCTCAGAGAGGGGATCAACTTCCTCTTTATAACATTGGGAGGTTATCCTTGCTCCTGCCGCTGTGTAAACTCTTACCTGCCAATACCCACATTGAACTGTTCGTAATTGACTGAAGTGAGGCTGCTGGTGGACAGGGGGCGCTGTGACTGCTCGCCGCCACCTCCTCCTCTCCGCATTGGTTGCCTTTCTCAGTCGTGGTCCTTCCCATTGGTTCCCCCACTTGCTCCTCCTCTCTCGTCACCTGCCAATCCAAGGTTGACAACTGTCACAATGGCGTCAAGGTCATGGCACCCAGCTGACTGTCCAAAGGTCCATTTACCCGAGCTGACTTTATCATCACCTCAACAGTCAACCCCCACACTCTCAATCCACGCCCCTCCCAGCCCCCACACCCTTCACTCGTCCCCCCCTCCCAGCCCCCACACCCTCACTTACGTCCACCCCCTCCCAGCCCCCACACCCTCACTCGTCCCCCCCTCCCAGCCACCACACCCTCACTCGTCCCCCCTCCCAGCCCCCACACCCTCACTCACTCGTCCCCCCCTCCCAGCCCCCACACCCTCACTCGTCCCCCCCTCCCAGCCCCCACACCCTCACATCGTCTCCCCCCCCAGCCCCCACACCCTCACTCGTCCCCTCCTCCCAGCCCCCACACCCCTCACTCGTCCCCCCCTCCCGGCCCCCGCACCCTCACTCGTCCCCTCCTCCCAGCCCCCGCACCCTCACTCGTCCCCTCCTCACAGCCCCCGCACCCTCACTCGTCCCCCCCCTCACAGCCCCCGCACCCTCACTCGTCCCCCCCTCCCAGCCCCCGCACCCTCACTCGTCGTCCCCCCTCCCAGCCCCCGCACCCTCACTCGTCGTTCCCCCCTCCCAGCCCCCGCACCCTCACTCGTCGTCCCCCCCTCCCAGCCCCCGCACCCTCACTCGTCGTCCCCCCCTCCCAGCCCCACTCCCTCACTCATCCCCCCATCCCAGCCCCCGCACCCTCACATCGTCCCCCCCCCCTCCCAGCCCCCGCACCCTCACTCGTCGTCCCCCCCTCCCAGCCCCCGCACCCTCACTCGTCCTCCCCCCCTCCCAGCCCCCGCACCCTCACATCGTCCCCCCTCCCAGCCCCCGCACCCTCACTCGTCCCCCCCTCCCAGCGCCCTACACCCTCACTTCGTCCCCCCCCCCTCCCAGCCCCCGCACCCTCACTCGTCGTCCCCCCCTCCCAGCCCCCGCACCCTCACTCCGTCCTCCCCCCCTCCCAGCCCCCACACCCTCACTCGTCCCCCCCCCTCCCAGCCCCCACACCCTCACTCGTCCCCCCCCCTCCCAGCCCCTCACACTCAACCCCCCCACCCCTCCACTCCAAACAGAGGGAGGGAGGGAGGGGGCAGGGGGGTGGGGAAGGTGGCGGGCGTGTCTTGTACCTGTCCACTTGTCACAGTCTTGGCCACACTGAGTATTTTCTTCCTTGGTCCCAGGGGAATGCCCAACTCCTTCAATTCCGCTTCGGAACACATCACCTGACGGGGAGCAATGAAGCAGATGAGGAGCCAGCCTTCTCCATCCAGATCCCGTGAGAAACACAAGGCCAAACATTTCCCCTTTCCAGCCCAGCTTCCCACACAAATTTATCCGGCAATTTAATCATGGGCAGTAATCGCAACAGGCTCGGGCTGCGCCGCACAGGCGAGGGCGATGGGGAGGGGGGGAGGAGAGAGAGTGCGGTGACAAAGGGGCAAATCGACAGACACAGAAAGAAATGGAATTGCAGAAAGGCTCCGAGTTGCCTCTTACCAATGACTCAGATCCAGCTTCTCCTGTTCCAGAACGGTCAGGAATTCCGACAGTCCGTGTAATTTCAGAACTTCCTCCAAGCTCATATCCTGAGGCAGTGAATGAAGACAAGAGCTTTAACCATGCACCCAGATCCAGCACAAACCCCTGTCCCTGATCACCATCCAGTGAACTCCCCTTCTCCCAAAGGCAGTTGGACAGAGGTGGACTATTTCAATTACCACACGCAGACCCAGTGAACGGGCACAATAAATATTCCCACCCTTTCAGCAGGAATTCTTCACTGGGATCGAGCTGGAAGGAGTTCTCAGACTTGACATTTACAAAGACCTCAGTGTGTCAAACCCTGGGCAAGAGGACACAGATCATTCATCCCCTCCAGCCTGATCTCATATCTCAGTCAGAGCTCACTGCAGTTACATTTGAGGTGGCACAGTGGTTCGCACTGCCACCTCACAGCGCCACGGATCCGGGTTCGACTCCTGGCTTGGGGTCACCGTCTGTGCACATTCTCCCATGTCTCTGTGGGTTTCCTCCCACAGTCCAATGATGTGCAGGTCAGGTGGACTGGACATGCTAAATTGCCCCTCAGGCACTTACCATCTCGAGGGCATCATGACAGCTCAGAGACTATCTCTGTTGCTGTGCGGACACATGGATTTGGGCCTGTGTCCGTGGGAGTTTGCGCGTTCTCCCCGTGGTTGCGTGGGTTTCCTCCGGGTACTCCTGTTTCCTCCCACATCCCAAAAATGTGCTTTTAGGCTGATTGATTGGGTAACAAATTGTCCTATATTGGACCTCCCTGATCCTCACACTTTAGCATAGACTAAAATCATGAATAGGTCACTGACCATGGGACGGCGGCGCGGGCTCGTTGGGCCGAAGGGCCTGTTTCCCGTGCTGTTTTGTTCTTTGTTCTTTGTGTCCCAAGCATTGGTAATGTGAATTGGTGGGGTATATACGTGGGGTTACGGGGATAGGGGCTGGGTGGGATGTTGCGTTGGAAAGTCAGTGCAGATTCAATGGGCCGAATGGCTCTTTCTGCACTGCAGGGATGTTTTCATTTCCAGCCTTCGCTTCCATCGCTCAGAATCCTTGCAGAACAGGAATGAAACGAGACAGCTCGAAGCTGCCGACTGCCAGCCTTTGTGCAGACAGCAGGCTGAGTGAATCCATTCCACAGAGGTACCGATTTAATCCCGGGATCGCAAACCCTTCCCTTCAGCAGGGATTGATGAGATTCCAGGACGTTCCACTCAGGGCAGCTCCCAGCTCTCCGAGCTCGCTGCAATCACAGCTCCTGCCACTGCTGTGCACAGATCCCAGACGTGCAAGAGGTGGGGATGTTCACCTCCGACTTCACAGAATCCCTACAGGGCAGAAGGAAGCCATTCGACCATCCACAATCCCACCTATCCCCATAACTCCGCGCATTTAACCCTGTTAATCCCCCTGACACGAGGATCAGCTGATGATGGCCAATCCACCAAACCTGCACATCTTTGGAGAAAAACAGAGTAGCTGGAGGAAACCCACGCCGACATGGGGAGAATGTGCAGACTTCACGCTGACAGTGACCCAAGACGGGAATCGAACCCCAGTCCCTGTGCCGTGAGGCAGCAGTGCTAACCCACTGTGCCATCGTGCCACCCCATTTAAATCAATGAGCTTTGTCACCCCAAGTGGGGGGAGAATATTCCAGCGTACAACACTCACATCTAGCCGCCATTCACCAATCCCCCTCAAAGCAAGTAGCCTGTGCCAGCGGTGACGCCTGTGCTCCGACCCTCCCCGTGACCCTGGTGAGATTTACCTTCATACAGGAACGGCAACTCTTTGTGACCATGTGTTGGCGGGCGCTCTGTTCCTTGGAGCCGGAGCCACTCTGATTGGTCAGAATATCGAAGAGTATCAGGGAGCCTGGAAAAACAGGGGATAAGTTTGGATCCAACAGCCAAGACACTTCCACATTCTCTGCAACGAAACCTTCTCCTGGATTCTCTTTGGGATTGTCAGTGACCGATGGTGGCCCCGAGTTCTGGTCTCTCTCGTGCCACCTTGTGGGGGTTGCAGGGATCGGAGCTGGGTGCGATGGCCTGCTGGGAAAGTCAGTGCAGATTCCATGGGCCAAATGCCTCCTTCTGAATTCCAGAGAAAACAGGTCTCATTTGTACAATCCCTCCTTATAACCTGAGCCCTCAAGTCGCGGTATCATTCGTGTAAACCTCGGCTGCACTCCCTCCAAGGCCATATGTCCTTTGTAAGGTCTGCTGCCCAGATCTGTTCCAAGTGAGACCTAACCAGGGTTCTGTACATCTACAGCCAACTCTGTGCCACACATCAAATTCCTCCAACCTTTATTCACTTCGTGTCAGCAACTTATCCTTCCGGTCCTGTCTCACTCATACTTACCACCATATCCATCCCAACTCTTTACCTGAACCTCCACATTTTCACCACTCTCTCATGGAGGAATCTTTATCCTAAATTCCCCATTGAATTAATTTTTGACTCTTCTATTTGAAGGGAGAGAGAGAGAGAGAGAGACACGTGTTGCTGAAGTTTTTCCTCCTGCACTCATCAGGACAGATGCAAGATGACCAAATTTCAAACACAGCAAGATGGCAACGCCTCAGCCTATCAGGGTTGAGGTTGCCAACCAATCAACACCCTTCCCTCCTGTTGGAAATCTGTGATTGGATGGCTTGCCCAAGGAAGGACGTGACACCAACAAACACGAAGGGAGGGCTGACAATCCCCAGGTCTTTCAGAAGGTGAAAAGGGTAGCATGAGACAACCAGGGGCCACCATCGGTCACTGGTAATCCAAACCATTACCTGGGGGGAAGGGGGGGGGGCGTTGGTTTCACTGCATGGGTCGATAACACCAGTCAGTTAACACTTGGAGAACTGGTTAACTGCACCCACATCCAGGAACTAACAGGAATCTCACTGAGGAGAGATCCAGGTGCTGGCTGAACTTTGGGGGTGCAGCGAGGGTCAAAGCTCAACTGAGGGGTCCACGTGACAAAACCTGTTGCCTCAACTCACTCAACCAAAGCAGCAGACACCTTCCTGACCACGTGCCCCATTCCCTCCTCCAACCGCACGCCCCATTCCTCCCCCCCTTCACCCCCAACCGCCCCAAATTCATTCCCCGCAGCACAGAGGTCAGCAGGAGAAATACCAACAGTGGACCCACAAAACACAGCAAGGGAGATTCTGGCTTTACCCAGACTGTGTCCAGCCACCGAGATCCGCCTCGAAATCGGGATGCGTCGCTGGAAAACTGCCAGGAGCTGGTTCATCTCGTTGGCCACAGTGTCCACAATGGTTTGGCAGTATGTGGGGCTGTTGTAGAAGAACAGGTCGAGTAACGTCTCATTGGTGAAGTGTCGTAGGCGACTGATACTTGGCAATGTTATTCTTCGAATATCTCTGAGAGGAACACAGAGAGGGGGAGACAGGCTGAGCACAAATGGGAGACGCCTTCATCATTGAACCCTGATGAGTGTTGAGATTTATCAGGAGGGACAGAACATATAAAGAACACAGTTTAAATGCAGCCTCTGGTTCGACACAGAGCAGGTTCCAATAAAGCACCTTGTCTGTATCCTGCCCAGTGCAAGATGCTATTTTAATTCCAGGATTGAAATGGTAAATAATCACACAGATTTAAAAATCACATCAGCTACTAAGAAATAAAGGTCTTTGTCAAAGTCTCCACAGATAAGCATCAAGGCCTTTAGTCTGAGAGAATTCATTAAATCAGACAGGAAAAAGGGAGTGCTATCCACAGAGACCAACACAAGGCTGAGTAAAAGTTGTCCGGTGGGGCAATTTGTTCAGAGGGTGGTGAGTATCTGGAACGAGCTGCCAGAGGCAGTAGTAGAGGCGGGTACAACTTTGTCTTTTAAAAAACATTGGGTATCGAGGGATATGGGCCAAACGTGGGCAATTGGGACTAGCTCTGTGGTAAAATAGGGCAGTATGGACCAGTTGGGCAGAAGGGCCTGTTTCCATGCTGTAAACCTCCACGACTCTTATCAGTCTGGAGTACCAACCCACTAACACGTGTGGTCTGTCTCACAGGATGACCTGAATAAGGATGGAGTGGTGGTGGAGGAGGCTCAGGAGATCAGTTAAGAGTTATTGAAACACTAACCACAATTGGTCCAGCAAGTGACACAGGGCAGGATCAAATCGCCCCAAGTCACAAGGATGTGAACCTCCAGGAAGGAACTGATCCCAACTCCCTGAGAAAGGTGCCCGTTTGCTGGAAAACTCACAAGGAGCAGGGAAGGTTCAAAGTTAGAAAATAGTGGTGGTCACTAAATAAAGCAGCGGCAATCTAACCATTTACTGTACTCGTGGATGGCATGACGATTCCAGTGATGGATGGGGATGGGCACAGGCACAGTAATAAGTCTCTCAACACCAGGTTAAAGTCCAACAGGTTTATTTGCAATCATGAGCTTTTGGAGCACTGCCCTTCATCAGGTGAATCCGTCAAACCTCTCATTATCTTTGCAGTTATGTCTCTGTCTATCTGTGCTGTTGGTAAAACCTACCTCCACTCACTTGAGAAAGGAGCTCATGATTCCAAATAAACCTGTTGGATTTTAACCTGGTGTTGTGAGACTTCTGAGTGTGCTTGTGGATAGCAGCTGGTCAGACCTTGGGTTAAACCAAGTGGTTTATTTTGAATAAAATCCAAGTTCAGGCTTTAACAAAACAAGGGATCCTGAAATCCAACCTCCAGCCAGCAGCTGCGACCTGACCCACGGGCAACATCGAACAATCTGACAAGTCGGCAGATCCCAAATCCAGCAGATCCCCTTTGATCAACACCCTTGGTCACGTGTGTTAACCTGCCTGCACCGTGCAACCGCAATGAGAATAATGAGCTGACCCCGAGTACACGGCAGGCACATCCCGACACTCACTCATCCACCCCAGTGGCATCTCCATCGAGGGTGCAATACCAATTCACAGGCAGAAACTCCACTCGGCCAACCTTCTGCTCATCTTGGGCTTTCTTGAAGTGCGTCTGCAGGAGGCTGAGAGCAGCGTTCCGGAAATCATTCACTGCAATGTGGAGGAGAGTGTGTTAGCTGTAAACCACGCGCCACAAAGCAACATTGCCTCCGCGCTTGCTCATAACAGTTCACAAGATACAGGAGCAGAGTCAGCCCATCAAGTCCACTCCACCATTCGATCATGGCTAAAATGCTCCTCATACCCATTTTCCAGCCTTCTCCCCGTAACCCATTACCAATTAAAAATCTGTCCAACTCCTCTTAAATGGTCCCAGCATCCACCACACTTCGGGGTAGCAAATTCCACAAATTCACAACCCTTCGGGAGAACTTTTGGGGCGGCACGGTTGCCTCACAGCGCCAGGGACCCGGGTTCAATTCCGGCTTCGGGTCACTGTCTGTGTGGAGTTTGCACATCCTCCCCGTGTCTGTGTGGGTTTTGTCGGTGCGCATCAGTTTCCACCCACACTTCAAAGATGTGCGCGTTAGATTGATTAAAGACAATTAGCATGGCTAATGTCAGAGGGATTACGAGGGCAAATGTGTGGAGTTGTGGGGATAGGACCTGGGTAGCATTGTTGTCAGTACAGACTTGATGGGCCAAATGGCCTCCTTCTACACTGTTTTAAACTCTGTTTTAAATTTGTTGGCCCTTATCCGCAGACTATGACCTCTCATCCCAGAATGCCCCACAACAGGAAGTATCCGCTCCACGTCTACTTTATCCACATCTTTTATCAGCTTGTATCTCTCAATCTGATCTCCCCTCATTCTTCTAAATTCCAGAGAGTATCGCCTAAACTGTTCAGTCTCTCTTCATACAACAAACCCCCCCATCTCTGGAATCAATCTCATGAACCTCACTCTGAACTGCCTCCAATACCACTACATCTTTCTTCACATACAGGGATCAAATCTGTACACAATACTCCAGGTGTGGCCTCACCAATGCCTTGTACAGTTGCAACAATACTTCCTTCCGTTTATATTCTATTCCCTTCTCTCTAAATGCCAATTTGACCCTAGAAATCCAGTGAAATGGACCAGCCACAACAGTGAAGACAATCGGAACTGCTCCTGCATTCCAAATTGGTGGCACAGTGGTTGGCACTGCTGTTTCACAGCTCCAGGGACCTGGGTTAGATTCTGGCTTGGGGGCAGTGTCTGTGCGGAGTTTGCACATTCTCCCCGTGTCTGCGTGGGTTTCCTCGGGGTGCTCTGATTTCCTCCCACAGCCCATAGTTGTGCGGGTTAGGCTGATTGCCATGCTAAAATTGCCTCTTTGTGTCCTGACATAGATAGGTTAAAGGGATTAGTGGGTAAATAAGTAGAGATATGGTGTGGGGCCTGGGTGGGGTTTGCGGTTGGTGCAGAATCGATTGGCCAAATGGCCTCTCACTGCATTGCTGGGATTCTGTGAAGTCAGCGTGTGCTCTCATCATCCACTTAAACTCACCCGGTGAGGGGTAGCAGATATCGGGCGTACAGCTGAATACCAGATTGGGAAAGCTACATGAAACAAGACATTGTGTCCCCCGTAAGAAACTGGAGTAGAATTAGGGCCACTCGGCCATTGAGTTTGTTCCGCCATTCAATCCTGGCTGTTAGTTTTCTCATTCCCATCCTCCTACCTTTTCCCCATAACCTCTGATTGCCTTGTTCATCAGCAGCCTATCTATCTCAACCAACTCACGTTCTTCAACTTCTCAGGTGATTCTGCAGATGGAGGAGATGGTGGCACAGTGGTAATGTCACTTGGACTAGTAACCCACAGACCCAGTTTGGGGGCATGGGCTCACATGGCAGCTGAGGCAATTTCAATTCAATTGAAATAAATCTGGAATATAAAGCTAGCCTCAGTAAACGGTGACCATTAAACCACCACTAATATCCTTGAGGGAAGGAAATCTGCCATCCTTACCTGGTCTGGCTGACATGTGGATGAGTTGCGCGTGTTGGGGTGGGTACATTAAGTAGTTTCACAGCACCAGGTTAAAGCCAGACAGGTTTATTTGGAATCACGAGCTTTTGGAGCGCTGCCCCTTCATCAGGCACTCTGAAAGCTCGTGTTTCCAAATCAACCTGTTGACGCTGTGAGACTTCTTATTAGCCTATGTTTGACTGCAAACCCACAGCAATGTGGGTCACTCTTAATTGCCCCTCTGAAATAACAAATAAATAAAGGAATAAATAAACAAAGGAATAACAAATAAAATTCACTGCCAAAGGACTAACAATCTCAGCAGGAACACTTCAGGCTCCCGACAAATCCCTGGCAGAGAATCTACCTTTCAAGTTCATTCCCTTATTTAAATGAATTAAACTTTCTTGGCTTCTGTTTCGGTGGGGGGAGTTTTAAGATTTAGGTGTTTGTGTGTAAATGCACCAAAGAAACTTTGCTTCAAATTTCTGGTATGAAGCCGTCAGCACTTTTGTGGTCACAAGATCAACACAGAACAACACAGCCATCAGTCATCCTACACGGTGCTGAATAATTCGGCTGGCAAGCACACAGCAAGAGCATGCACAGACACATTTGATTTATTATTGTCGCATGGATTCGCACAAGTAAAAAGTATTGTTCCTTGCGCGCCAATACAGACAAAGCATACCATTCATAGAGAAGGAAAGGACAGAGTGCAGAATGTAGTGTTAGAGGCATAGCTAGAGTGTAGAGAAAGATCAACTTAGTGTGAGGTCGGTCCAGTCAAAAGTCAGCAGGGAAGAAGCTGTTCTTGAGTTGGTTGGTACGTGATGTCAGATTTTTGTATTTTTCTCGCCGCGCAGAAGGTGGAAGGGAGAATGTCCGGGATATGTGGGGTTCTTAATTATGCCCGGCTGCTTTTCCAAGCAGTGGGAAGTGTAGACAGAGTCAATGGATGGGAGGCTGGTTTGTGCGATGGACTGGGCTACGTTCATGAGCTTTTGTAGTTCCTTGTGGTCTTGGGCAGAGCAGGAGCCCAGACCAAGCTGTGATACAACCAGAAAGAATGCTTTCGATGGTGCATCTGTAAAAGTTGGTGAGAGTCGTAGCCGATATGCCAAATTCCCTTAGATTTCTGAGAAACTAGAGGCGATGGTGGGGCTTTCTTAACTATAGTGTCGGCATGGGGGGGGGGGGGGGGTGGTGGGGGGGGGGGGACCAGGACAGGTTGTTGGTGATCTGGACAACTAAAAACCCAAAGTTTTACTGAAGTCGAGAGGAACACAAAGAAGTTCAATTGGACACTTTGTCCTTACGGGCTGAAGGCAGCAGAGACAGAACACAGAAATGGAATTTGGTTCTGCAGTCACTGGGAAATTGCAACACATCTGGTTTCAAATTGGGAACAAAGTTTTGCGAGATCAGTCCATTCTGACTCCACATGAAATAGGAACAGGAATGAGGCCACTCAGCCCCTCGGGTCTACTTCACTTTTCAACAAAATCATGGCTGACCCAATTTCATTACTGCGAATGTCAACAAAATGAAGGAGATTGTCATCGGCTTCAGGAAGCGTAAAGGAGAACATGCCCCTGTCGACATCAATGGGGACGAAGTAGAAATGGTCGAGAGCTTCAGATTTTTCGGTGTCCAGATCACCAACCTGTCCTGGTCCCCCCATGCTGACACTATAGTTAAGAAAGCCCCACCAACGCCTCTACTTTCTCAGGAGACTAAGGAAATTTGGCATGTCAGCTACGACTCTCACCAACTTTTACAGATGCACCATAGAAGGTATTCTTTCTGTTGTATCACAGCTTGGTATGGGACTCCTGCTCTGCCCAAGACCACAAGGAACTACAAACGGTCGTGAATCTCACCCAATCCATCAGGCAAACCAGCCTCCCATCCATTGACTCTGGCTACACTTCATGCTGCCTTAGCAAAGCAGCCAGCATAATTAAAGAGCCCACGCACCCCGGACATTCTCTCTTCCACCTTCTTCCTTTGGAAAAAGATACAAAAGTCTGAGGTCACGCACCAATTGACTCAAGAACAGCTTCTTCCCTGCTGCTGTCAGACTTTTGAATGGACCTACCTCGCATTGAGTTGATCCCTCTCTGCAGCCTAGCTTTGACTGCAACACTACATTCTCGCCTTTCCTTCTCTATGAATGGTATGCTTCATCTGTAAAGTGCCTGAGAAACGATACTTTTCACTGCATTTCATACGTGACAATAATAAATCAAATCAGAAGCTGACAGCAAGATTTGCTTCTCTGCAGAGCTTTACCAAGCTGGGAAAAGGTCTACAAGAGTGTGTGTGTGTGTGTGTGTGTGTCCTGTGTGTATGTGTGTGTGGGACAGCGGGAACTCACCGCACTGAATGATGCTGCGGAAGCGGATGTCACACGCTGGACCGATTCCGTGCACCATGAAGACCAGGTGATCCACCTTGACAGGCTCACCGTAGTAGATATCCCCATAGGTCTGCTCTGTCCTCTCTTCACCGTCCACGGTTTACTCTGCTCAGAAGCTGCTGAGTTCCACTCCTGGAAGTGCATCATGAGCTGCGGTGACCACAAAACACAGAGAGGCTGCTGAGATCGGATACTGAGCCACCACAGATACAGATCTGAACCCTGCCTGTCTCGGGCTTGTGGGTGGGGGGTGGAAATGACCGTTTCCTATCTTTTGACAGTGATGACATTTTCGAGGCACTCCGTTGGTTCAGTGAAACACTTTGACACATTCTAACCTCACAAGAGAAGCAACAGAAACTTCCTTCGCTTTTTAACCTGCCCATCACACCCTTGCCAATGGTTTATGTTTGGAAGCCCTACCCCTCCCACTCCTCTCTCTCCCCCATTCTCGTGCTAAAACCCCAAGTGCACCCACTCCCTCACAGCCCCTCACTCTGATCTCGCACTCCCCATATGCTCACTCCCCTCCCGCAGTCCCCCCAGCCCCTGCACGCTCACCCCCCACTCCCCTCCCGCAATCCCCCCCCCCCCAGCCCCTGCAACGCTCACCCCCACTCCCCTCCCGCAGTCCCCCCAGCCCCGCACGCTCACCCCCCACTCCCTCCCGCAGTCCCCCCAGCCCCGGCACGCTCACCCCCCACTCCCCTACACAGTGAGCACGTGACCCTGGCACGCTCACCCCCCACTCCCCTCCCGCAATCCCCCCAGCTCCTGCACGCTCACCCCCCACTCCCCTCCCGCAATCCCCCCAGCTCCTGCACGCTCACCCCCCACTCCCCTCCCGCAATCCCCCCAGCCCCGGCACGCTCACCCCCCACTCCCCTCCCGCAGTCCCCCCGGCCCCAGCACGCTCACCCCCTCACTCCCCTCCCGCAATCCCCCCAGCTCCGGCATGCTCACCCCCCACTCCCCTCCCGCAATCCCCCCAGCCCCTGCACGCTCACCCCCCACTCCCCTCCGGCAATCCCCCCAGCCCCTGCACGCTCACCCCCCACTCCCCTCCGGCAATCCCCCACCCCCACTCCCCTCCCGCAATCCCCCACCCCCACTCCCCTCCCGCAATCCCCCCGGCCCCAGTACGCTCACCCCCACTCCCCTCCCGCAATCCCCCACCCCCACTCCCCTCCCGCAATCCCCCACCCCCACTCCCCTCCTCAATCCCCCCTCCCTCAATCCCCCCACCCCCCTCCCTCAATCCCCCCACCCCCACTCCCCTCCCTCAATCCCCCCACCCCCACTCCCCTCCCTCAATCCCCCCACCCCCACTCCCCTCCCTCAATCCCCCACCCCCACTCCCCTCCCTCAATCCCCCCACCCCCACTCCCCTCCCTCAATCCCCCCACCCCCACTCCCCTCCCTCAATCCCCCCACCCCCACTCCCCTCCCTCAATCCCCCCACCCCCACTCCCCTCCCTCAATCCCCCCCACCCCACCCCCTGCACACTCCCCCCATTCCCGTCCTGCAAACCCCGACCCACTCTCGTCATCCTCCCCACCCATCACCCCTCCCACACCTCCACTCCCCTCCTGCAAATCTCCTCACTCCCTTCCACCCAATCCCACTGCCTTCCTGCAAGCCCCCCCCCCCCAATTCTCACTGGTGATCTCCCCACCCCTCCACTGGCAGAGCAGTAACCAGTCTGGGTCTTGCAGCCGGTGTTCCTGTTGGGTAAATGTGTGTTCGGACTGACACAGGCCAACAACACTGTCAGAGAGCAGATACACATCATTCTGTTCCACTGAGTGGGAGACACAGACACACACAGTCTGGACACGAGGGGGACACTTGATGCTGGAATAAAAAGAGGCACACCCTATTGCAAAACCCTCAGATCGATATCAGAGAGTGAAGGGGTTCTCACCCTGCAGCATCATCACGATTTCACTGAGCTGTTATCAGTGCGCTCAGGGTCCGCTCTATCGTTGAGTTTGCTGCTGTCTGTGGCTCACCCACACACTACTGTGAACGGGACAGGGTTCACACCAACAATTCAAACCTCCTCCATTAACAACCCCGATACACCAAGCGGGGGAGAGGGGGGGGGGAGGAATCGTGTCTGTTCCGATCCACCGATGCTGCAACATTCCCTCACCTTTGGGTTGTGTAGGATAATGACTTCTCCACTGGGAAATTCCACCTTCCTGTTCCATTCGGTGGTGACCACTGCTTCCTTGTACGCTCTCTGTGTGGGGGAGAGGAGAGTTTTATTCACCTCTTAAACCAACAACACGCAGAACCACAACCAGCCAGGACCCACTCCCCCTCTGTGTTTGCCAGGCTCTCACCCACTATTCCCGCTATCCCCCGTTCCCTCAACCATGCCCCCAACTTCCCACCGTGTGCCCCAGCTCCCCCCCAGCCACGCCCCGCTTTCCCTCAGTGTTTCCCAGACCCTCACCCATCACTCCCGCTACCCCCCTGAAGTAGGGCAAAACTGAATGTACCTGAAGGGAAAGGGTTAATGGATTTTGTACCTGGAATATGTCACAAACGTAACCCTTCATCATGACTGATCTTCTCAAGATTATACTGTTCCTGGAAGTCATATACGTTATCTGTTCATGTTTCACATACTTCAACTCTCATTTTTCTAACAGCAGACAGTTAAATGTGATTGTTATTTTGTAGACTTTGCAAATCTTACCTCTTTCTGTGGGTTGGACATTGTTACACAGACGGTAGTTTACGATACTGGCTTTTGACAGCTGCTGATGGCAGATCGCGATACCGGCTTCCAACAGGAAGATTCCTGCTGGGACAGCCACGATCGCACTTCAAAGGCAGGGATGCTGGTCCTGCTACAGAAGGGTTTTCCTGTGTCCTGACTGCAGGACTGTAATTCCTGATTAACTCTGAGGCTGCATCACTGAAAGTCTGGCAGGAATTGGAACTTGGAATTGTGACTCCTGCTGGAGCTCAGAACGTATAAAAACCCACTGGTGTTTGTGTTGGAGGAGAAACCTGGTCAGTCTTAATCGGAGCCAGTTTCTCCCTGAAGCTTTGGAACGAAAACCGCTGTATTTTGACTCACCGACAGTCTCCGAGGTATTATTTTACCGACAACACCCCACTCCCTCGGCCATGCCCCCATCTCCCCAGCTCCCAGCCAACCCCCACTCCATCAGCGTATCCCAGACCCTACTCTCCCTTAGCTGTACCCCAGCTCGCCCACCCACGCCCCCCCTCCCCACCAGCTCCCCTGCGCGCCCTCAGCGTTTCCCAAACCCTCACCCACCATTACAGCTGCACCTGCTCCTTCAGCCATGCCCGTGTGCCCCAGCTCCGCACCCAACCCCCAGCCCCCCACCCCCCCCCACTCCCTCACTGTGTCCCTCAGACTCTCCCTTTGCTGTGCCCCAGCTCCCTCAGCCATGCCCCGCTTTCCCTCAGTGTGTGTGCCACCTCCCCCCTCAGCTTCCCCCAGCTCCTTCGGTGCCCCCACCACAACCCACCCAGCATCTCCAACCCCCACCCCGCCCAACTCCCTCCGAGTGCAGAACCAGAACCAGCCAGGTTTCCCTCCCCTCGGCTCCAATCTCCCTCAGTGTGCCTCAGGCCTCGCACTTCCCCAGATGGGGGCCCGGCACTCTCCCAGTGCCATGTGCTGCCAGGTGCCACAGTAATTCCTCGCTTTGGCAGTTGGCACCATTCTGGGTAATCTGGTATCTGCTTCTGAGAAACACGCACACATTTCAATGCTGAGGACTGGTGCCGGGTGGTGGTGGGTGGGCGGGGCGGGGGGGGGGGGGGAGGGGGGGGGCTGCTGCCTCACAGCCCACAGGAAGGCCCAGAGGCCCGAGGGGAGGCACGGGCGTCATGGCGATGCACAGAGAAGCCATTCAGCCCATCGCGAGAGCTGCAGAATGATCCGTTCAGGGTGAATGTGCTGGTTCTGGAAGGTTCTGAGGGAAATGTGTAAAAATCCTATGTTGGGATGGGGGGGGGCGGGCCTGGCTGGGATCGGTGCAGACCTGATGGGCCGAAGGGCCTGTTTCTGCACTGTTGGGTTCCACGATTATGGTCTTTGATTATCTATGAAACACCCAAGCCTTGCAAAATTCTGAGGAACTCGTCTCAGCTCCAGAAGGTTCTGAGGGACGTGTCTCAGCTCCAGAAGGTTCTGAGGGACGTGTCTCAGCTCCAGAAGGTTCTGAGGGACGTGTCTCAGCTCCAGAAGGTTCTGAGGGACGTGTCTCAGCTCCAGAAGGTTCTGAGGGACGTGTCTCAGCTCCAGAAGGTTCTGAGGGACGTGTCTCAGCTCCAGAAGGTTCTGAGGGACGTGTCTCAGCTCCAGAAGGTTCTGAGGGACGTGTCTCAGCTCCAGAAGGTTCTGAGGGACGTGTCTCAGCTCCAGAAGGTTCTGAGGGACGTGTCTCAGCTCCAGAAGGTTCTGAGGGACGTGTCTCAGCTCCAGAAGGTTCTGAGGGACGTGTCTCAGCTCCAGAAGGTTCTGAGGGACGTGTCTCAGCTCCAGAAGGTTCTGAGGGACGTGTCTCAGCTCCAGAAGGTTCTGAGGGACGTGTCTCAGCTCCAGAAGGTTCTGAGGGACGTGTCTCAGCTCCAGAAGGTTCTGAGGGACGTGTCTCAGCTCCAGAAGGTTCTGAGGGACGTGTCTCAGCTCCAGAAGGTTCTGAGGGACGTGTCTCAGCTCCAGAAGGTTCTGAGGGACGTGTCTCAGCTCCAGAAGGTTCTGAGGGACGTGTCTCAGCTCCAGAAGGTTCTGAGGGACGTGTCTCAGCTCCAGAAGGTTCTGAGGGACGTGTCTCAGCTCCAGAAGGTTCTGAGGGACGTGTCTCAGCTCCAGAAGGTTCTGAGGGACGTGTCTCAGCTCCAGAAGGTTCTGAGGGACGTGTCTCAGCTCCAGAAGGTTCTGAGGGACGTGTCTCAGCTCCAGAAGGTTCTGAGGGACGTGTCTCAGCTCCAGAAGGTTCTGAGGGACGTGTCTCAGCTCCAGAAGGTTCTGAGGGACGTGTCTCAGCTCCAGAAGGTTCTGAGGGACGTGTCTCAGCTCCAGAAGGTTCTGAGGGACGTGTCTCAGCTCCAGAAGGTTCTGAGGGACGTGTCTCAGCTCCAGAAGGTTCTGAGGGACGTGTCTCAGCTCCAGAAGGTTCTGAGGGACGTGTCTCAGCTCCAGAAGGTTCTGAGGGACGTGTCTCAGCTCCAGAAGGTTCTGAGGGACGTGTCTCAGCTCCAGAAGGTTCTGAGGGACGTGTCTCAGCTCCAGAAGGTTCTGAGGGACGTGTCTCAGCTCCAGAAGGTTCTGAGGGACGTGTCTCAGCTCCAGAAGGTTCTGAGGGACGTGTCTCAGCTCCAGAAGGTTCTGAGGGACGTGTCTCAGCTCCAGAAGGTTCTGAGGGACGTGTCTCAGCTCCAGAAGGTTCTGAGGGACGTGTCTCAGCTCCAGAAGGTTCTGAGGGACGTGTCTCAGCTCCAGAAGGTTCTGAGGGACGTGTCTCAGCTCCAGAAGGTTCTGAGGGACGTGTCTCAGCTCCAGAAGGTTCTGAGGGACGTGTCTCAGCTCCAGAAGGTTCTGAGGGACGTGTCTCAGCTCCAGAAGGTTCTGAGGGACGTGTCTCAGCTCCAGAAGGTTCTGAGGGACGTGTCTCAGCTCCAGAAGGTTCTGAGGGACGTGTCTCAGCTCCAGAAGGTTCTGAGGGACGTGTCTCAGCTCCAGAAGGTTCTGAGGGACGTGTCTCAGCTCCAGAAGGTTCTGAGGGACGTGTCTCAGCTCCAGAAGGTTCTGAGGGACGTGTCTCAGCTCCAGAAGGTTCTGAGGGGCAGGTCAAGCTCTGGAACACTCTGAGGGCCGTGTCAAGTTCTGGAGGCCTCTGTCAGAGCTCCTGACATCCAGCCTGGGTGACGAGAAGCTTTGCTTCCTGGGTGCTAATGGGTAAAACATTGGCCTGGATTCCCTCGATCTAACAGTGACAAGACCAAACCCAACAGTGAGTCAGGCAGGGACAGCAGAGGGACACCCAGCCACCGGGATGCATCAAGTGCTGGCCAGCCTGGTGAGCTGTGGTGAGATTCCCATCGGGGGGGAGGGACTGTACCTCTATCAGCTCGCTCAGCTCCTCCGTGTAGGGATTATATCGGTTGTCCTTCTCACTTTTGGAAAACCAGGTGCATCGCCTCACTTGCGTGGGTGCCTCGTGCCAGTACACAGCCTGCCTCGTGCGCCTGGACAGGAACACATCATACCGTCCCCCGTCTGTGGGCACTGCTACCTTCTCCGACTCCAACACTTCTGAAAGAGAACACAACCGAGAAAGGAAACTTTTGGCTGTGCTGCTGGCATCAATCAGTCTCCTCAAGTGTAAAAAGATTCACATTGAGGGCCTTGCTCCAGTTTGTCATCTGCAGACACATTACTGTAAATCTGCAAACTAACAGCCAGAGACTGGTTCCAGTCAGCCTTCCCCACTCCCCCGTCAATCTCCCCCATCCCCACTTTCCCTGTCAGTCTTCACCGTCTTGTCCAACCTCCAAACTCTTCCTGCCCCAGACCACCCTCAATTCAGCATAGAATCACAGAATCCCGACAGTGCAGAAGGAGGCCATTCAGCCCATTAAGTCTGCACTGCCCACAGTCTCATCCAGGCCCTAGCCCCATAACCTCACGCATTTTACCCTAGCTCATCCCCCTGACAGGAAGGGGCAATTTAGCAAGGCCAATCCACCTAACCTGTACATCGTTGGAGTGTTGGAGGAAACCAGAGCACCTGGAGGAAACCCACGCAGACATGGGGAGAACATGCAGACTCTGCAAAGACAGTGACCCAAGCCGGGAATCAAACCCGGGTCCCTGGCGCTCAGGCAGCAGTGCAAACCCACGGTGCACAGAGAGAGAGGGGTAGGAGTTCCTGAGTTTGGTCTTACTCTGCCCTCAAGGAAGGGGGATGACTGACTCCCTGAAGAAGCCAAAACTACCTTTGGCTCGCACACATTCCCCACACTAACTGCACCACTGTC
Organism: Prionace glauca; assembly: GCA_037974335.1. NCBI lineage: Eukaryota > Metazoa > Chordata > Chondrichthyes > Carcharhiniformes > Carcharhinidae > Prionace > Prionace glauca. The sequence goes on along the minus strand of CM075751.1, from coordinate 6,173,560 downwards.
GGTGTCCAGACCTTCAGCTGTCTGGATCCATGAGCTCCAATTCCTTCTCCAAACCTTTCCTTCCTCCTCTTAAACAATCCTTCCATACTTTTCCCAAAATCTCTCCCGTGGTTGGAAACAAACTTCAATGTTGAAGGATCCTGTGTGTGTATAGCCCTGTTTGCCTCAGCCCACGCAAAGACTTAATTTTATGATATACCTGTTGATGCAGTTACATTTCAATGCTAGACTATTGGGGTTAACCAACCCTGCTGAGCTGGACAAGTGTCGCGAACTTGACTGCATGTGGGATGGGAGGGCATGGCAATGATAGCGAGGAATTGACTGCATTCTGAAAGGGTTACAAAGCAGCCAAACAACAGCAACCGCAAGGATTGTTTTCCTCGATGGAGACAGCACACGAAAAACACTTCGAATAACGAGATAAGGATGGAAATATATTTTGGTTTTTGAGTGCTCAGTTCAGTTCTTCGATTAGAAACCAGTCTCCAAGCTTGTGCTTCTGTCAAGTTCATTCTTTCGGTTCTTTTTAATAAATAAAACCCATGTTAACACTCGTGCTGTCCCTTCAAATGACTGAATGGACCCAACAAACGCTAATACAACTGACACCACAATAGGGGGAGCGTGAATTTCACTCTCGTTTGGGCAAGGATTCGCTTCTCCCCCACCTCCTTATCCGAATGACTATCCTTCTCTCTGAATTTCGGCAGCATTCTCCCACTGGGCTTGGGAAGGGAGAGTGCTTGCCGGAAGACGGGTTCTTACCAGGGCAGTGCTTGCTCTCCAGTGTATCCGAGTCCATTTTACTGAAGGGAATCCAGATGGGTTTGCAGTCCTCCTCCTTACAGTAGAACCAATGGGGCTGCACTGCCTGGTACGAGTTGTGTACAGTTTTCACCTCCACATCTTCACTGTGATGGCTTGGTTCAGTCTGGCCTTCTCCAGAGTCCAGTGCTCCTGGCTGATCCTGCAAGATTTGGACAAAGGCTGTGTCAGAGATAGCACATGTACAGAACCTTCACACACAGAAACCAGAGGCAGGAGGAGGCCATTTGGCCCTTCTAGCCTGCTCTGTTTAGATCACGAATGATCATTGAATTCAATATCCTGATCACCCCGCCCCCACCCTTCCCTCCAAATCCTTCCATCCCTTCCCCCCTAAGAGCTATATCTAATTCCTTCTTGAAATGACACAACACACACGGAACGATGAGAGAACAAGCCGAATGTGACGACACAGATCCAGTGCAGAGATCTAGGCTGTTGGGTCCATCAGGATTGGGTTTATCCTGGACCAGTCTCTCACAATGTTTGCTTCTCGTGTCCTCAGTGCATTGGCCCTCGCATAAAGGCCTCCTGTGAATCCAGTCGGAGACGTTTACAACTACCAACGAACTGGGACAATACGTGTCGAAAGGCAACAATTTACAGGAGACATCACAGCAAGACTTCCATAGCCATTTGGCCCATCGAGTCTGCACTAACCAGATCCACCCTCTGCCCTATCCCCATCAGCCTGTGCACAGACAATCCACCTAACCTGCACATCTTTGGACACTGTGGGGCAATTTCGCATGGCCAATCCACCTAACCTGCACATCTTTGGACACTGTGGGGCAATTTCGCATGGCCTATCCACCTAACCTGCACATCTTTGGACTGTGGGAGGAAACCGGAGCACCTGGAAGAAGCCCACTCAGACATGGGGAGAATGTGCAGACTCTGCACAGACAGTGACCCAAGCCAGGAATCGAACCCTGGTCTCTGGTGCTGTGAGGCAGCAGTGCTAACCCACTGTGCCAACTCCCGACTCAAGGGAGCAATAGCTACACTTGAGCCCAAATCTGAGAGTGTTCAACCTCAGCGATAGTTTGATGTTTCATTCAGTGATCAGTGTGACAGAGAAGGGAAGTGCCCCGGCTGTGGTACCACCTTCGAATCCCCGCAGTCCAAGTCTCGCCCGCAGCTGGTAAAACCACAGCCTGTCCAGCCTCGAGGAACCAAGATAAAAGCAAAATACCGCAGCTTCTGGAATCCGCGGGAAAACCTCAGAGGGTCTGGCAGCATGTGTGGGGAGAGAATAGAGCCGGTGTTTTGAGTCTGGATAATCCTTGGTCACGGCTGGAGCACGTCCAGCATTCCCTGTTTGTGTGTCTGGAAGGATCGAGGTTCGTCACTCTCCATTCAACAGAGAGAGAGAGAGAGAGAGAGAATGCAGACTCACACTGGAAAACAGCTCCGAGATGAACACACTAAACAGACTCTGGGGGCCAGAGGGGAGAGGACAAGGGGCAGCACAGTGGTTAGCACTGCTGTCTCACATGTCAGGGACCCGGGTTCGATTCCCGGCTTGTGTCACTGTCTGTGCAGCCTCGGCACATTCTCCCCGTGTCTGCACGGGGTTTCCAGTCACAGTCTGAAAGACGCGCTGGTTCGGTGAATTGGCCATGCTAAAGTGCCCCTTAGTGTTAAGGAGGACTCGCTCAGTAAATACATGGATGGGGCCGGGGTGGGATTATGGTTGGTTCAGGCACGATGGGCTGAATGGCCTCCTTCTTGCACTGCAGGGACTGGGTGATAATTCTGGGACCAGGACCCACTGGGAGAAGAGGGATTACCTTCCCAATGTGGCAAGTCCTCATGTGTCCTTGAACCAGCACAGGTGAGGGAGACAGTGATCCGCCCTCCGCCCACACCCTGGTTCCCAGCCACTCCCGGCTGGCACGGTGGCCCCGGTGACTCAATGAGTCATCGAGGTTTACTGAATGGAAACAGGCCCTTCGGCCCAACTTGTCCATGCCGCCCCCCCTTTTTTTTTTTATAAACCTCTAAGCTCGTCCCAATTGCCCGCATCTGGCCCATGTCCCTCTTTACCTGTTTTAATCTAAATTTTCTAACAAAACTGCGATGCCTCTGCTGCTGCCAACTCGTTCCAGACGCTCACCACCCTCCGAGTGAAGAAATTGCCCTCGCGCCCAGAACTCAGTGCCCGCCCGGCCGAATCCTGCCTCCAGCAAACCCAACAGCTCCGTGGAATCGGGCTGCACTCACCTGGCGGGGCCGAGTGGTCTCGGGGCTGGCTGGTTGCGGCGCCTGTTCGGAACGCAAGGCCCCGGCGTCGGAGGCGGCTCGCTGCAGGCTGCCGAACTCGCCGCTCTGCCCCCCATCCTGGCGGCTGGCGGCTTGGCCAGCAGCCTCTTGCCCGCTGGCCTCCTGGCACTCCGCGCTGGCAAATGGCTGGATGTTTCTCACCCAGGAGGCAGGCAGGGGGAGCGCCGACGTCCAAGACGTTGCCGACGGTAACGATTTCGGTGGCCCCGTCCCAAGGTCAGGGTCCAGAGTCCCACTGGCGTCCTGCCCTCGGTCGTTGGTGTCAGGAGAGGGGGGTCTGTCCATGTTCCTCACTCAGGGAGCTGCACCCCATTACCCCCACCCCACCCCACCCCCCCGGGGAAAGAAAGCACACATAACCACACATTAGTGCCACGGTTTTCAATGCAATTATCTACATTTCATTTTGTAATGGTCTGCCCTATCACTTTACAATACTTTACCCCATGACGTCACCCCAGGCTTAAATACCACCCGTGTAACATGGCAAATAGGAGCAGGAGGCGGCCATTCAGCCCGTTGAGCCTGTTGTGTCATTCATCATGATCATGGCTGATCATCCAACTCAACAGCCTCATCCCATTTCTCCCCCCCCATCCCCCAAATCCTTTCATCCCCCTTTGTCTCAAATGCTACATCCAACTCATTGAAAACACAGTAACAAGTCCCACAACATCAGGTTGAAGTCCAACGAGTGTATTTGGTCGTACGAGCTTTTGGAGCATTGCATCAGGGTAATGAAGGGGCAGCGCTCTGAAAGCTCGTGATTCTAAATAAACCTGTTGGACTTTAACCTGGCATTGTGAGACTGCTTCCTGTGCCCACCCCAGTCCAATACCGGCATCTCCACATCATTGAGCTGTTTTTCCCCAAACTTCTATCTGTGGTAGCGAATTCCACACTGGACCACTCTGTGGGTGAATAAATTTCTCCTCCTCTCTGTCCCAAACCATCCACCCTGAATCCTCAGACTGTGACCCCTGCTTCTGGACACACCCCCCCAGCATTGGGAATATCTTCCACGCAGCTACCATTTCCATAAGATCCCCTCATTCTTCTGAACCCCAGTGAGTATAATCCAAACCGACTCAATCCCTCCTTGCACGCAAGTCTTGCCATCCCGGGAATCAGTCTGGTAAACCTTCACTGCACTCCCTCGACAGCAAGAACATCCTTCCTGAGATAAGGAGAACAAAACTGTACACAATACTCGACGTGTGGCCTCACCAAGGCCAAGGAAAATTGCAACAACACATCCTGTACTCAAAACCTCTTGCAATTAAAGCCAACATACACGTCATTTGCTTTCTTTACCGCCTGCTGCATCTGCATGCTTACCTTCAGTGACTGGTGCACAAAGACACCCAGGTCCCTCTGCACACTCTCCCCTCTCCCGATTTACAGCCATTCAAATAATAATCTATCTTCCTCGTATTGCGACCAAAGTGGATAATCTCACATTTATCCACATTATCCTGCATCTGCCACGCAGATGTCCACACATTCTATCTGTCCAACTCACACTGAAGTATCTCTGCATCCTCCTCACAGCTCATCCTCTCACCCAGCATTGTGTCCTCTGCAAATTTGGAGATAGTACATTCAATTCCCTCTTCCAAATCATTAATATATAATGTGAACTGTTGAGATCCTCACGCAGATCCCTGTGGAACCCCACTGCTTGCTGCCTGTCATTCAGCAAAAGACTCATTTATTCCTACTCTTTGTTTCCTCTCTGCCATCCAGTTTTCTATCCATCTCAATACGCTCGCTACAACCCCATGTCCTTTAATTTCACACCCCAATCTCTTCTTTCCGATTTCCAGCATTCGCAGTATTTGGCTTTTGTAAGGACAGAGCTTTTGTCTGCCTCTCGCAAAAGGAGAAACAAGATTCTTGGATGGGATCCCTGCTTCTCACTTGGTCCCGACGGTGGGAGACCCAGGGGTCACAGACCGAGGATTCGGTGGAAACCATTCAGGATGGAGGTGAGGAGACATTTCTTCACCCAAAGAGTGGTGAGCCTGTGTGATGCCAAAACATTGAATGTATTCAAGAGGCAGCTGGATATAGGACTTGGGGTGAATGGGATCAAAGGTTATGGAGAGAGAGCAGAATTAGGCTATTGAGTTGGATGATCAGACATGATTATAATGAATGGTGGAGCAGGCTTGATGGGCCGAATGGCCTCTATCTTCTCTGTTTGCCTCTTGCTGGAAAGGACAAAGTGTCGTAGAACCCTGACTATAGAATCATACAATCCCAACATGCAGGAGGCCTTTCTGCCCATCACACCTGCACCGACGGTTACCCAGGTTTACCCTGTTATTGCTCACATTTAAGCTAATTAGGAGTAGGAGCAGGAGTCAGCCATCTAACCCCTGAGGCCTGCTCTGCCATACAATAAGATCAGGCTGATCTTTTTGTTGACTCAGCTCCATGGCACAGTAGCACAGTAGTTCGCACTGCTGCCTCACAACGCCAGGGGCCCGGGTTCAATTCCCAGCCTTGGGTCACTGTCTGTGTAGAGTTTGTATGTTCTCCCTGTATCTGCGTGGGTTTCCTCTGGCTTCCTCCCACAGTCTGAAAGGCGTGCTGGCTGGGTACAGTGACCCGAACAGGTGCTGGAGTGTGGCGATTAGGGGAATTACATTGCAGTGTTAATGTCAACCTTACTTGTGACGAATAAATAAACTTTACTGACCCGCCTGCTCACCACAACCCTTAATTCCTTAACTGTTCAAAAATCTATATCTTTGCATTAAAAACATTCAATGAGGCCGACTCAACTGCTTCACTGGACCTCTGCACCTGAGCTGTGACTGCAAAACTACATTCTGCACCCTCTCTATTACTTCTCTACCAACAGTATGCTTCGTCTGCATAGTGTGTGAGAAACAATACCTTTCACTGTATCCTCATACATGTGACAATAAATGAAATCAAATCCAAATCAGGGAACTCCCTGATTCACAACCATTTAAGTCAAGAAGTTCCTCTTTAACTCAGTCCTAAATCTGCTTCCCCTTATTTTGAAGCCTTGCCCCCTAGTTCTAGTTTCACCCGCCACTGGAAACAACTTCCCTGCTTTGATCTTATCTATTATTCCCTTCATAATTTTATATGCTTCCGTAAGATCTCCCCTCATTCTTCTGAATTCCAATGAGTCTAGCCCCAGTCTACTCAGTCTCTCCTCATAAACCAACCCTCTGAACTCCGGAATCAACCTAGTGAATCTCCTTTGCACCCCCTCCAGTGCCAGTATATCCTTTCTCAAGTAAGGAGACCAAAACTGTACACAGTACTCCAGGTGTGGCCTCACCAGCACCTTACACAGGTGCAACATAACATAGAACATTACAGCACAAACAGGCCCTTCGGCCCTCGAGTTGCGCCGATCACATCAACCCCACTAATCTATAGACCTATCTATAACCCCCAATCCCATTAAACCCCATATACTCATCCAGAAGTCTTTTAAAAGACCCCAGCGAGTTCGCCTCCACCGATGACGGCAGCCGATTCCATTCACTCACCACCCTCTGAGTGAAAAACTTACCCCTAACATCACCTCTGTACTTCCCTCCCCGCACCTTAAATCTGTGTCCTCTCGTAGCGACCATTTCAACCCGGGGAAATAGCCTCTGAGAGTCCACCCTATCTATTCCTCTCAACATTTTATAAACTTCTATCAGGTCGCCTCTCAACCTTCGCCTCTCCAGGGAAAAGAGTCCCAGCTCCCTCAACCTATCTTCATAAGGCATGCCTCCCAGTCCAGGCAACATCCTTGTAAATCTCCTCTGCACCCTTTCAATAGCTTCTACGTCTTTCCTATAGTGAGGCGACAAGAACTGCGCACAGTACTCCAAATGAGGCCTGACGAGGGTCCTGTAAAGTTGCAGCATTACCTCCCGACTCCTAAACTCAATCCCTCGATTAATGAAGGCCAGTACACCATACGCCTTCTTGACCACCTCCTCCACCTGCGAGGCCGATTTAACCTCACTGTTTTTAAACTCCAATCCTGTTGCAACGAAAGACAAACTTCCATTTGCCGCCTTAATTATCCAATTTAATTTAACCCACTAATCCCCCTACCCTGGGTACCGAGGGACACTAAGGAGCAGGGGTGATCTGATAGGGGTTTACTAGATGGAGGGGCATGGATGGAGTGGATAGTCAGATGCTCTTTTCCAAGGTGGAAAAGTGACATATTCAGGACATGGGTTTAAGGTGTATGGGGAAAAGTTGAGAGAAAATGTGCGAGGTAACTTTTGTTCTGATACAGAGGGTGGTGAATGTCTGGAACGCGCTGCCCGGGGAGGTGGTGGGAGTTGGTACAATAGCAGTATTTAGAGGGGCAGCGTGACAAATACATGACTAGGACGGGAATGGAAGGATATGGACTCTAAGTGCACACGGTTTTAGTTTAGGCAGGCATCATGTTCGAGGCAGGCTTGGAGGGCCCAAGGGCCTGTTCCTGTGCCGTCCTGTTCTTTCGCATGGTCAATCAACTTAACCTGCACATCTTTCAGAGTGGGGGAGGTAGCCGGAGCACCCGGAGGAAACCCACACAGATATGTGGAGAATGTGCAAACTCCGCACAGTGACCCACCCAAGCTGAGAATCGAACCTGGGTCCCTGGCAGTGTGACACAGCAGTGTTAACCACCGTGCCGCCTCTGAAGTTAAGTCACGCCCGACAGGCTCTGTGACTTATCCTGCAGTTACATCTGCAAACTTCAGAATTCTCATGGATACTATTGACACTTATGGTGCCTGTTCTGCCCCCTGCCTCAGAGACTTGAGTGCACAATCCTCTTGTATAACCTCACCCAATGTAGAAACTTGTCACCTCCGGTCTACACACTCCTTACCTGGCTCTGACTCCAGTCACGAACCCGCCTCCCGACCCGTCTCTCAAAAGAAAACAGGAATATCCAGGAGGAGAAGAGAAAAATAAAAGCGGAATCTGAAACAGAAACAGAAAGTGCTGGAGAACCTCAAAGCGCTGACAGCATCCGTGGGGAAGAGAATAGAGCCAACGTTTCGAGTCTGGATGACCCTTGGTCGGAGCTGTTATTGAGGGGGAGGAGGAGGAACTCTGGCTGATTTCCACTTCCAGAGCTTGGAGGTGAGGAGGCCAACTATGAAACCTCCCAACTATTCCTCCTCTGACAGCAGGAGACAATCCCAGATTAGGTCTGACTGAGTTTAGTCCTGGGAGGGCCTTTTGGCCTCTGAACACACTGTGGCTTTGACATTTCCCACAGGGTGACCTGAACCTCGGATACAGAATCCTCGGTCTGCTAATCCCAGCTGTGTGTGTGTGTGTGGACACAACTGAACAGGTTGAGAGGGGAATTTGCCTCCATTATCTCCTGCTTCAGGCCCAGGGCCTATTCAATTCGCATTTGCAGCTTTTAATTTTGGTTTTGGGCGACGGGGGGGGGGGGCGATGCAGGAATCCAGGACAAGGAGGGAGACACTCGGAGGGGTGGAAGGATAGACAGAGACTGTGTTCCCAAACACGGAAGCTATTTTAAAAACAATATCACAAAATGTCTGGATTAGATGCTCAAATGGGGGCTAGAACCTTCTGACTCGGAGACAAGAGTGCGAGCCATGATTGACACACCACCACAGCCAGGGAGAAAGGCGAGATTCACCATCAGCCCTCAGGGGCTTCTTGAGAGAGAAAATAAGATAGAGAGGGAGAGCTGGATGGTGTGGCAGCACCGCCAATCCTCCCTCTCCCAGTGACGGCTGCACATGAAGGAGTGGCTGGGATTGGAAGAGGAGCAGGTTTCAACCCCCCGGCCTTTTCCCTGCTTCCCACACAGACAGAGAGAGAGAGGAAGAGAGAGAAGCTCAGGAACCTACTTGTGTGAGCAGGAAGTTGTCCTGACTGCAGCGAGTGCAGTAACAGCTGAGAGGCGACTGTAACCATTTCAAATTGTTACAGCGGCAAATGGAACGTGGCGGCTCTTTGAAATGATACAAACTCCCAGGGCAACGTTCCAAAGGAGGTGCGCACGCGCCGGCCGGCCTGAGGGTTGCAGCGGGGGGCGGGCCGGAGAGGGAGCTGCCACTTCCTGTGTTTTGTGTGTGTGTGAGAGAGGGGGGAGATCAGGAAGACTCCCACACACCCCACTCTCTCCTCCCCTCCAGCACTGCAACGTCAGCCAGCGGAAAGCAACAGGCCTCAACACATTCGTGGGAAGGGTGTTTGCAGACTGCCCCCCCCCCTCCCTTCAACGAACCAAAATTGTCCTCCCTCTGGTCTCAAGAGTATTGCCGTTGTCAAATGCAATGCCCACTTTGCTTCCAGATCTTACATACAAGGCATGGAAATCTGTGCCAACAGTAAATTAATTGTTCCTCTGCAACTGATTTAACACCAAGACTTTTTTTAAACACCCCACACCCTCCCCCTCCAAAAAAACACAATTCAACATGACAACTGAGTGCAAAATTAAATATTCTCCACTCAACTGCGTTTGATCCCCTTGCAATGCTCCAAAGTCCGGATTTGGGACATTCCTGAAGTGTAAATACTCCCCCTGTTGAGGAGTTTGCAAATAAACATCCTGCAATCTGTCTCCATCCGCTCCCACCCATCCATTGTCTGTCAGAGGGCAGGGAAGCCTGTGCACTGCATTTAACTGGAACTACTTTTCCTGCAGCAGGGAATGGGACTTTCGCCCCCTCCTTTCACTCCCTGGGGTCATGGGCAAAGTAGTCCTGGAGAAATGCTGACACAGGCCACAGTTGCTTCATTCAGATCCCACTGCGAGGCTAACTGAAATTCAGTTCAGACAATCCCTACAGCGCAGAAGGACGCCATTCGGCCTATCATGTCTGCACGGACCACAATCTCACCCAGGCCCGATTCCCATATCCCCTCATATTTACCCTGTTAATCTCCCTGACACCTCGGGTCAATTTAGCCTGGCCAATCAACCTGACCTGCACATCTTTGGAGTGCGGGAGGAAACTGCAGCACACAGAGGAAACCCACGCAGACATGGGGAGAATGTGAAGATTGCACACAGACAGTGACCTAAGGTCGGGAATCGAACCCGGGTCCCTGCGCTGTGAGGCAGCAGTACTAAACACTGGGCCGCCCGCAGTTATTAAAGAAATCATTGCCTCACCAAAGCCCAGGACCGGGTAACCTGGTGCAATGTGTCCCCACACCAACATCTGGGAAATGAAACTGGTCTCAGTCATAGCAAGCACGAGAACTCTCATCGATCATTGGAAAAACCCCTGTGGTGCACAGAACAAATTACAGCGCAGGAACAGACTCGTCTGCGCCGATCAGAATACTTGCCTAAACGAAACCCAGATGTATTCACAGAGTCCAAATCCTTCCATTCCCGTCCTACGCATGTATTTGTCTGGATGTCCTTTAAATGCCGCGATCGTACCTGCTCCCACCATCTCCCCAGGCAGCGTGTTCCAGACATTCACCACCCTCGATGTAAAAAAAACTTACCTCGCACATCTCCTGCAAACTTTTCCCCACGCATCTTAAACGAATGTCCCCTCGTACTTGATTTTTCTATCCTAAGAAAGATCTTCTGACTGTTCAGTCTGTCCATGCCACTCAAAATCATTTTGTAGGTGCATTGGTCATGCTAAATTCTCCCTCGGTGAACCTGAACAGGTGCCAGAGTGTGGCGACTTGGAGATCTTCACAGCAACTCCTTTGTAGTATTAATGAAAGCCCATTTGTGACACAAATAAACAAAACTTTAAACTTAATCTTTTAAACTCTATCAGGCCACCCCTCAACCTGCATCATTCCAGTGAGAACAAACCAAGTTTATCCATCTTCTCTTCATAGCTAATAACCTGCAGACCAAGCAACATGCTGGTGAACCTAATCTGTACCCACCCCAAAGCATCCACATCCTTCTGGTCGTGTGGCGACCAGAATTGTACGCAATATTTCAAATGAGACCGAATTGAAGTTCTACTGCATGACCTGCCAATTTTTAAACTCAATGCCCTGACCGATGAAAGCACGCATACCGTATGCCTTCTTGACTACCTTATCCACCTGCATTGCCAGTCTGAGTGATTGGTGAACTTGTAGGCCCAGATCTCTCTGCCTACCAATACGACCAAGTGTTCTATCATTCATTGTATAATTCCGACATTCACCGGACCGTCCAAAATGCATCATCTCGCGTTTGTCCTTTCGGGAAGGAAATCTGCTGTCCTTGCCTGGCGTGACCTACATATCACTCCAGAACCATAGCAAGATGGTTGGTTGCCCTCTGAATCACCCCTGCAACTCAGTCAGTGAGGCAGCACACCACTCACTCCAGGGTATGACGGTTGTCTCTCAAACAATTTTTTGATTTGATTTATGATTGTCCTAAGTATTGGGACACAGAGGAAAGTATTGTTTCTGGCGTGCTACACAGACAAAGCATACTTTACGAAGAGAAGGAAAGGAGAGAGTGCAGAATGTAGTGTTACAATCATAGCTAGGGTGTAGAGAAAGATCAACTTAATGCAAGGTAGGTGTATTCAGCCAGGGAAGAAGCTGTTATTGAGTCGGTTGGTATATTATCTCAGATTTTTCTATCTTTTTTCTGACGGAAGGTGGTGGAAGAGAGAATGTCAGGGAGGCGTGGGGTCCTTGATTATGCTGGCTGCTTTTCCGAGGCAGCGGGAAGCATAGACAGTGTCAACAGATCGGAGGCTGGTTCTTGCCAACTGTGTCCACATCTCATGCATGATTACAAATCAAACATCCTTTCCATACAAATTGCATCAAAGTCCTGATCTTTCCTCCTCTCAGCCCACTGCCACTGCCTCTGTGGGGAGATGAACGAGGTGCAGGGTAATTCCTGTGATTATGCTCCATTTCCACCCTCAACCAAGGCAACAAGAATTCAGACTGGGAACGACACTGAGAATCATTGAAAAGGGGGAGCACCTTCAGAAAGGTGGATGGAGATGGGGGATAAGAGATCCAGAGATCAACCCAACTGGGGAAATGCCAATGGTTTGCATCTCATGCTGCACTGCCGCCCCCCCTTCCCCCGGCACTTGAAGAAGCGAGTGTGAAATTTGCTTTGCACTGGCAGCAAAGGACGGTTAAACCTGGGAGTGGACTGTGATGACTCTGCCTTTAAAAAAATGCATGTTAATCATGTTTCTCAGCAGAATTTTGTCAGTGCCATGTTGTCTGCAGTCAGTGTCTTCTCATGATTACTGAAGCAGTAAATAAAAATGCTGTGCAATGTTTAATTCTTGCAATTGGTAATAGTTATGCTGATTCATTTTGTTATATTTTCACCGTGTTCTTAAATAAAGTTTGTTTGATAAAAGCTTCCGAATGGGTCACTTGAATCATACTGGAGTCAAACATCTGAAAGAATCATGGAATCCTACAGTGCAGAAGGAATCCATTCGGCCCATTGAATCTGTACTGACCACAATCCCACCCAGGCCCTATTCCCACAATCCCACCCAGGCCCTATTCCCACAACACCATGCATTTACCCTTGCTCGTCCCCTTGACACTAAGGGGCAATTTAGCATGGCCAGCGTACCTGAAGGAGGGAAAGAGTTAATGAATTTTGTACCTAGAGTCTATCATAGCCCTTCATCATAGCTGATCTTCCCTGGCTGAAATTGCTCCTGGCATTAATGTAAATTATTTGTTCATGTTTTGCATGCCTTAATTCTTGTTTTTATAACAGCAGACAATTAAATGTGATTGTTATTTTGTAGACTTTGCAAATCTTCCCTGTTTATAGTAGCTGGACATTGTTACACAGACGGTAGTTTACCATACCGGCTGTTAATAGCTGCTGATGGCAGATCGTGATACCGGCTTTGAACAGGAAGATTCCTGGTGGGACAGCCGCGATCGCACAACTAACTTCAAAGACAGGGATGCAGGGACTGCCGCAAAGGGAGTTTGAGTGGATTAAGCCTGAGTCCTGACTGCAGGACTGTGATTCCTGGTTAACCCTGGGCCTTAATCACGACACAGGAAGGAAGACCTGAACTTCTGGCCAGAATTGAGGATTTGTATCATGAGCGACACTAAGACTCCGAATGTATAAATGCCCCCTTGTGTTTGTGTTTGAGGAGAAGTCTGGTAAGCCTTAATCGGAACCAGTTTTCTCCCAAAGCTTTGGAATAAAAACCACTGTATTTTGACTCACTAACAGTCTTCGAGGTTTTATTTTACCCAAAACAGTCCCTAATCAGCATGTCTTTTGGGCTGTGGGAGGAAACCGGAGCACCCAGAGGAAACCCATGCAGACACGGGGAGAATGTGCAGAATCCGCACAGACTGTGACCCGAGCCGGGAATCGAACCTGGGTCCCTGTCGCTGTGAGGCAGCAGTCCTAACCACTGTGCTACGCTGTCACACAATGCTCACTCTCATATTAAAATCAAATGTAAAGCTGGTCTTGACACATCACAAGTGCAATACTCCAAACAGTCAGCAAACACAAGGCTGACAATGCTCCTGTACACCAGACTGGATGAATCAACATTTGCGGTACTTGGTGGAACAGCTCTGTGATGATGCTGGGAGCTAACCTTTGGAGTTCAAAGCTTCACAAAAAGTGAGAGAAGGTGCCTTGAAGTCTTCACCCAGTCAGTCAGCACAGCAGGACTCACATCTTAAAACCACTGAATCCCTACGTACAGAAAGAGGCCATTCAGCCCATCGAGCCTGCACTGACCACAATCCCGTTCTCTGTAACACCATTTATTTGTTAGAATGGAACCTGTGACAACTTTCTATTGGATGTAATGTGACCAATGGGAACAAGATGTAAGGGTCAGCTGACCCAGGAAACCACAGAACCAATTACAGAGGGACGTAATTGTCAGCTGGCCAGTTGACCCACTATAAAGAAGGAACTATGTCGAAGTGTGGGGAGCTTGTATAGGGTGAGGCCCCAAGTTTGGAGTAACAATGTTTCTTCATTCAACCCTTTCTTTGATTTGTCAGTTGGAGTAAATTTTTTTTCTATTTTCATTAGCTGCATTTTGTAGAGTTCCTTCTGAAGAATTAGTATTTACGCTGCTAATCCCCCGACACTAATGGGCAAGTCACCAAACCGAGACATCTTCAGAGTGTGGGAGGAAACCAGAGCACCCAGAGGAAACCCAGGCAGACACAGGGAGAATGTACAAACTCCACACCGACAGTGACCTGAGGCCGGGAATTGAACCTGGGTCCCTGGCGCTGTGAGGCAGCAGCATTAACCGCTGTGCCACCAGAAGCTTACAGGGAAAGTGCACAGGGAGAGAGAAAGAGGGGGGGGAGAGAGAGAGAGAGAGAGAGATATCAATGTCTTCTTGCATTCATTTCTCTGCTGGTTGCGACACTGCCTTCTGTGCTGCTACTTTTGCAAGGTCGAGTTTCAGAGGCAATTTCCCCTCTGAAGGGCTGAAAGTGTCCAGAGAAACCATACCTTCCTTCACAAATCAATGTCGAGGTAGGGAAGTCTCTGTAACATGAGCAGAGACATTAATACACACACAGGGATCCTGACCAAGTTCTCTCCCGCATTGAGTTACATTAATGGGAGGGCCCTGAGTGAAGTGCTACAGAAATGAGATACTTCCTTTGGAGAGACAATAGTATTAAGTTGTGGTTACCCCGTCTATCTGAAGTCATGTAAAAACTATCCTCTGTTGTGTAGTGGAGGGGAGGAATGTTCATGTCTCAAATTCTGCCCAGTTCCAATGGATGCAGCATGTTGGAGTGACTTGTTCGGACCTGGAATGGATCTGATGGGTGAGAGCAGATACAAGAACAACTTCCAAATAGGACCTAGACAAAGGCTTGATCACAGAATCCCTGCAGGGCAGGAGGAGGTGATTCAGACCATTGAGTCTGTACTGACAATAACCCCACACAGGACCTATCCCTATAACCCCATGCATTGACCCTAGCTAATTCTCTGACACTGAATTCAATTCAAATCCCTGAAGCCTGTTACCAAAGGAATCCTGTTGCCTGACCTTGGATACCAATGTTTCAGTTTGAGATCCCATAAGCACCTGCATTTTAAACCCCAAGTAGTGAAACAAAACACCAGCCTTTCAAGGGAATACACAATGTTTTTTCTCTCTCCAGCATTTTTACACTCTTTACATCTTTACCCAACATCAAATTCCAACCTCACTAACTCCACTCAGCAACGCCAGGGTCCATGTGGCTAACTGCACAAGTTGCCTGATTAACTTATCATTGCCCCACTCACTCCAATGCCGATGACATAGGGTGATGACCAGCCCCAACACACACACTCTCACTGAGTCAGGGAAGAACACACCACCAGGCCAGCGGCCACAGGCTAAAATTATTTGATCAGATTTACTTGGCATGGAATTGAAAAACAAAGAGAATCCCAGCAGGACACTCAGCAGCAAGACTCTGGCAAATGGAAATGGAGTCAGTCCAGAATTGGGTAACGACCATTATTGATAATGGTTTCTGATTGCACCCAAAACTGCGGTATCTTCTCAACAAGTACCAGGAACCAGAGCAACTTTGGAATAGTTCCCTCAATCGACCTGATGAACATTCATTAGCATGTGAGTAAACTTAACGCTCAAATGCCTTGTTCTCAGGTGCCTCATTGACTTATTGCAGATAGTAAGGCAAATAAAACGTGAACCAATCCTCACACAGACCCTATGAGTGGCATTTCATTAAATTTACATGTGAAGTAGTCCGATATAGGGCAATGTGGTGGCACAGTGGTTAGCACTGCTGCCTCACAGCGCCAGGGACCTGGGTTTGATTCCGGCCTCGGGTCACTGTCTGTCTGGAGTTGTCACATTCTCGCCATGTCTGTGTGAGTTTCCGCTGGGCGCTCTGGTTTCCTCCCACAATCTGAAAGACATGGTGTTTTGGTGCATTGGCCATGTTAGATTGTCCTTAGTGTCAGGGAGACTGGCAGGGTGAATGTGTCGGGTTACAGGGATAGGACCCTGTGTGGGATTGTTATCAGCACAGGCTTGATGGGCTGAATGGCCTCCTTCTGCACTGTAGGGATTTCATAATTGTCCAAAAGACCTATGATGTGGGCCAAACTGGGATGAAAGTTCTGTTGAGAGTTTGAGTGAAGTGAGTGGCACACATACCAAACTCTTGTCACCTAGTTAAATTGCATCAAACTCCCCAGAACAGAATGAACCAGTTCTTCATATCACTGGACAAACTGGGATTGGCGTCAACTAAACAATCGCTTTATTTGAAAAGCACAAGCTGGAGATCAGGGTCAAAGGAACAAATGATATAGCCATGATGTTACATCATGCACCAGTCTCTTGCCTTCCCCTTCTCTTGACATTCAGCAAAAACACTGTAAAAATTAATCCCGTTATTGTGCTGGATTTCAAAAAATAATTCAATCCTGCGGGTGCTCACAAAACCAATCTTGGTAATGCTCCGCATCCCACGGCGTTCCAGTGACAAAGACACCATTCTAAATAGAAACAAACAAAATAAGTCTTGACACTGGTCGTCAGGTAAAAGAATAGCACTCAGTGCCCAGCTGGAAGAATGGGCAGTGTTCAGCTTTAACACCTGATCTGAACCACAAACAGCTCCTCTAACAGTGCAGCACTCCCTCAGCACTGCACTGTGGGGAGGGGGGGGGGGGCAGCCTTGGATGTGTTCACTATCTGGGGCTTGAAGCTACACACCCTCCCCCACCCCCCAGGGTAAGAATGGAACCCACTGAGCCATAACTGATCAATATTGCGACCCTGTCACAACTCTGCATGTTTCAGTTGTGAGCGAGAGAAATATCTGGGCTTTATTTCTCAGAATGTACAATCTGAAGGAGTGGGGGGTGGGGGAGGAGGAGGGAAGAAGGGATGAAGATTTGTGACAGAGTTCAAGCTCTCCCCGCACAAAGTCAGGACTAAGCTGATTTTTCTGTGAGAGCATTTGTGACCATACAGACAAAGGTACAGGTATGGGGGGGGACAGTGGGGTGGTGGTATTGTTACTGGACCAGTCATCCAGAGACCCAGGTACGACTCTGGATGTTCAAATCCCACCTTGGCGGATGGTGAAATTTGAATTCAATAAAAATCTGGAATTAAAGTCAGAAAAACCCTTCTGGCTCATGAATGTCCTTTAGGGAAGGAAATCTGCAGTCCTGACCTGGTCTGGCCTACATGAGACTCCAGTCCCACAGCAATGCCGTTACTCTTAAATGCCCTCTGAAATGGAGGGCAGTTAGGGATGGGCAATAAATCACAGGATACTACGGTGCAGAAGGGGCCCTTCGGCCCATCGAGTCTGCACTGACTCATCAAAGTCCCTGACCTGCCCACCTAATCCCACTTGCCAGCACTTGGTCCATAGCCCTGAATGTTATGGCGTGCCAAGTACTTATCCAGGTTCTTTTTTAAAGGGTGTGAAATATCCTGCCTCCACCACCCTCCCAGGCAGCGCATTCCAGACCATCTGGGTAAAAACATTTTTCCTCAAATCCTCCCTGAACCTCCCACCCTTCACGTTTAACCTGTGTCCCTTTCTAACTGACCCTTCAACTAAGGGAAACAGCTGCTCTTTATCCACTCTGTCCGTGCCTCTCATAATCTGGTACACCTCAATCAGGTCCCCCCCCCCCCCCCTCAGTCTTCTCTGCTCCAGAGAAAACAACCCAAGCCGACCCAACCTCTCTTTATATTATAAATATTCCATCCCAGGCAGCATCTTGGTGAATCTCCTCTGCACCCCTTCCAATCCAAGCACATCCTTCCTCCAATGTGATGACCAGAACTGCACACACTACTCCAGCTGTGGCCTGACCAAAGTCCTACACAACTGCATCGTGACCTTTTATAATCTATACCCCAATTGATAAAGGCCAGTATGCCAAATGCAAGGTCCAGCCAACAATGTCCATCTCCTGTGAATGAAAGTTTAAAATTGTACAGGGGACCACCAGCACATTCTGGGTCTTTTGAATTCCATCGCATGGTCGCTGTGTGAAACTGCAGATATGATGAAACATCGACTGTAATGTGAGAGTTAATTCAGCGCGTGACCGTTCCATCTCATGCACAAGGTGGGATAAGACTAGATTAATTTTCAGGTAATAGTGAACTTATACATAGAGTTTTATACATAGAACCCTACAGTGCAGAAACAGGCCCTTCGGCCCATCGAGTCTGCACCGAACACAATCCCACCCAGACCCTATCCCCATATCCCCACACATTTACAAAGAACAAAGAACAAAACAGCACGGGAAACAGGCCCTTCGGCCCAACGAGCCCGCGCCGCCGTCCCATGGTCAGTGACCTATTCATGACTCTAGTCTATGCCTAATGTGTGAGGATCAGGGAGGTCCAATATAGGGACAATTTGTTACCCAATCAATCAGCCTAAAAGCACATTTTTGGGATGTGGGAGGAAACCGGAGCACCCGGAGAAAACCCACGCAGACACGAGGAGAATGTGCAAACTCCACACAGGCAGTGACCCGAGCCGGGAATCGAACCCAGGACCCTGGAGCTGTGAAGCAGCAGTGCTAACCACTGTGCTACCATGCCGCCCCTTTTTTTGATTTGATTTCTTATTGTCACACATTGGGATGCAGTGAAAAATATTGTTTCTTGCACGTTATACAGACAAAGCACACAGTTCGTGGAGAAGGAAAAGAGAGGGTGCAGAATGTAGTGTTACAGGCATAGCTGGGGTGTAGAGAAAGATCAACTTAGTGCGAGGTAGGTCCATTCAAAAAACATACATAAAGGAAAAGGAAAGGAGAGGGTGCAGAAGGAAGTGTTACTGTCACAGCTAGATTAGTTTTCCATATTAGTTCCTTTCCTTCTCCCCAATGTACTCTCTAAATGGTACGTTTTATCTGTACTGTGCTCAAGAAACAATAAAATGGGCAGCATACTGGCACAGCGACTAGCGCTGCTGCCCGACAGTGCCAGGGACCTGGGTTAGATTCCCGGCTTGGGTCACTGTCTGTGCGGAGTTTGCATGTTCTCCCCGTGTCTGCGTGGGTTTCCTCCCACAGTGTGAAAGACGTGCTGGTTAGGGCGCATTGACCCGAAGAGGCACCGGAGCCTGGCGACTCGGGGAATTTCACAGTAACTTCATTGCAGTGTTAATGTAAGCCTTAGTTGTGACTAAATCAATAAATTTTACTTTACTTTCCCTGGATGGGTGGGGAGAGAACGAGATAATTAAAGCACAGATCATTCAGATATACCTCAGTCAACCACTGTGGTCAGAAAGCAGGTCAGTACGTATTAGTGCAAAGTAATAATGTGTGCACTAAGCTGTGCGACTGCACAGCTAATGCTTCAGTCTTCTATAATTCATTCATTCCTTCTCATTAACTCAGCTCCTGAATGAAACCCACTTTCCTCCAACATTTTCTTTTGTTTGAAGCTCGATGTGACATCGATGTGAAACGGGTTGATGGGTTTTTGATAAGAGAAGGGATTAAGGGTTATGGGGAGAGGGCGGGAAGGTGGAACTGAGCCACGACAGATCAGCCATGATCTTATTGAATGGCGGGGCAGGCTCGAAGGGCTAGATGGCCGACTCCTGCTCCTATTTCTTATGTTCTTATGTTTTATTAAAAAAAAATGTTTCAATTATCAACCCCTCAGTTCACATTCGATAATAGAAAATGCCAGCTTAAAATTTCTCACATGGCTCTCACTGTGGATGAATTTGTGGCAAGGAATGATCTTAAAACACCGGTTTTGATGTTAAAAACAACACGGTTTCGTTCCCTCTCCAAGACACGCTGCCCCCAGCCTTGGAAACATGTCGGCCTTTCCTTCACTGTCGCTGGGTCAAAATCCTGGAACGCCCTCCGTAACAGCACAGTGGGTGTACCTACAGCACAGGGGCTGCAGCGGGTCCAAGAAGGCAGCTCACCACCACCTTCTCCAGGGGTAATTAGGAATGGAGAAGACGTGCTGGCCCAGCCAGCGACACCCATGTCCCACGAATGAATGAAACAGATTAGTCGCCAGTTCATAGAAACTAGAAGCTAGGAGGAGGCCATTTGGCCCTTCGAGACTGCTCCGCCATTCATTTTGATCATGGCTGATCATCGAATTCAATATCCTGATTCACCCCGTGTTCCTTAATCCCTTTAGCCCCAAGAGCGACATCTAATTTCTTCTTGAAATCACACAGTGGTGTGGCCGAAACTACTTTCTGTGGGAGTGAATTCCACACATTCACCACCCTCTGGGTGAAGAAATTTCTCCTCATCTCAGTCCCCTTGTCCTCAAACTATGACTCCTGGTTCTGGATCCCCTCACCAGTGGGAACATTCTTTCTGAATCTACTCTGTCTAACCCTGTTAAATTTTGTATGTTTCTATGAGATCCCCTCTCAGTCTTCTAAACTCCAGTGAATATAATCCTTACTGACTGAGTCTGTTCTCATATGATAGACCTGCCAGCAGTCAGCCTAGGTACAATGCTGGACTTTAGAAGGAAGATTGCTTTGGGAAAATGAAACATAAAACATGCTTTGAATACAAAAATAAGAATTCTCTGGCGACATCAGATTATACAGCATGGAAATTGACCATTCAGCCCATCGAGCCTGTGTTGCTTCTTCACAATGTTTAGCAATGGAGGAACAGATTTGTATACATGCTTTGTACAAGATTGCTGCAGAAATGCACTTGACTCCACGCACAAGGGCAGGAGCTGAGGATCAGGGCAGGACAGTGACATTGGGGTGGCACGGTGATGAGCATTGCTGCCTCACAGCGCCAGGGACACGGGTTCAATTCTGGCCTCGGGTGATTGTCTGCGTGGAGTTTGCACGTTCTCCCCCGTGTCTGCTTGGGTTTCTTCCAGGTGCTCCAATTTCCTCCCACAATCTGAATGATGCGCTGGTTAGGGTGCATTGGCCATGTGAAATTCTCCCTCAGTGTAACCCGAACAGGCACCGGAGTGTGGGGGCTCGGGGATTTTCACTGTCATGTCATTGCACTGTTTAAAAAAAAGATTTCCTCCCACACTCAAAAGATGTGCAGTTCAGATGGAACGGTTATGCTAAATTGACCCTTAGTGTCCCAAGGTGTGCGAGTTGGATGGATTAGCCAAAGAAAATATGTGGGGTTATGTTGAGAGGACAGGGTGACAGGGTTGGGGGTGAGATACTCAGTCAGAGAGTTGGTGCAGACTCGATGGGCCGAATGGCCTCTTCTGAACTGTGGGGATCCAGTGATTCCACTTCAGTGGCAACTCTATCATTGTTCAGTGAAATGGCATTCCCAGGAGTTCCAATTCCCATTCCCAAACAGCCAGGAAAACTCCTTGCAAAGAAATGGAGCTGGAGAGCAGCAAGACAAGGCTCACAGAGCAAAGGGACAAAACATTTTGGAGAAAATTAGTTTCTTTCAGAAGCTGAATTGAATGGAAAGGGATTAATCAGGTTGCAGAAGGCTGAGGGATGAGCTGTGGCACTTACACAAACCCAGCACACACATATTATTACAGGCACTAACTGCTTGCTGACCTGCATTCTGAACCCAGGGTTTGACTGAGCTTTGGTAATTTGTTGCGATGTAAACAGACTCCTTCGGAAATGGTCCAGTAACACCGAATGATAGTCATCAGATGCAGGATCAGTTCATGCTCCATCAGAACACACAATCGTCTCAAACAGTGCGATCCAATTTCCCTTTCCGGGTGGTCACCCTTTTAAAAGAGGTCGCCACACTTCAGGCAATTTCCTTTGGTGTGTTTTTTTTTCTGCATTAAAACTGAGAGAAGACATATCGGGCAGCACGGTGGCACAGTGGTTGTTAGCACTGCTGCCTCACAGCACCAGGGACCCAGGTTCGATTCCGACCTCGGGTCACTCTCTGTGCGGAGTCTGCATGTTCCCCTCGTGTCTGTGTGGGTTTTCTCCGATACTCCAAAGACACTTATTGAGTGGATTGTCCATGTCAAATTGTCCCTTATTGCCTCAAGATATACATTTTTTATAATATATATGTGTAGCTCCAGAGCCACAGCAACGTGGCTGACTCTCAACTGCTCTTTGAAATGGCCTTCCAAGACATTCAGTTTCAAGGGCCACGCGGGATGGGTAATAAATACTGGCTCAACCAGTGATGCCCAGGTCCCACAAATCAATTAAAAAAATAGTTCCAGGGATTGGCAGGATAAATATGTGAGGATGAGGCCTGGGTAAAAGTTGGTGCAGACTTGATGGGCCAAATGGCCTCCTTCTGTACTGTAGGTATTCAATGAGTCGATGTGGGGAGAGGAGCCAGATTGGCAGGAGTGTGGTACCTCATGGTTCCCATACCTGACATCTCCAAACTAACCTGTGTGCACAAATGCTCACTGCTGATGTTGGGTGAGGGACAAAGCTCCTTGCTGGGGAAACAATGTGCATATTCACCTCGTGTCTGTTGATAGTTTTTAGCTTCTGGTCTAAGTCCAATGTTGCCCAAGTTCATTTTAAACTCATTCCCTGTTTCCACATCTCTCTATGGCCTTACTCTTCCTGCTCTCTGTCTCCTCTAACAGGCATCTCCCTCAGACTGAGCACTCCCATTAAATTTGAGAAAGGTAGGCTTCATAGCCATCAATGGGGATGAAGTCGAAAGGATCGAGAGCGTCAGGTTTTTTGGTTTTCAGATCACTAACAACCTGTCCTGGTCCCTCCTACGCCAACACTATAGTTAAGAAAGCCCACCAATGCTTCTACTTTCTCAGAAGACTCAGGAAATTCAGCATGTCAGCTACAACCCTCGCTAACATTTACAGATGCATCATAGAAAGCATTCTTTCTGGTTGTATAACAGCTTGGTCTGGGCTCCTGCTCTGCCCAAGACCGCAAGAAACTACAAAAGGATGTGAATGTAGCCCATTCCATCACACAAACCAGCCTCCCATCCATTGACTCTCTCTACACTTCCCCCTGCCTCGGCAAAGCAGCCAGCATTATTAAGGACCCCACACACACCAAACATTCTCCTTTCCATCTTCTTCCATTGGGAAAAATATACAGAAGTCTGAGGTCACGTACCGACCGACCCACGAACAACTTCTTCCCTGCTGCCATCAGACTTTTGAATGGACCTACCTCGCATGAAGTTGATCTTTCTCTACACCCGAGCTATGACTGTAACACTGCATTCTGCACTCTCTCCTTTCCTTCTCCATGAATGGTAAGCTTTGTCTGTGTGGTTCGCAAGAAACAACATATACTAATACATGTGACAATAATAAATCAAATCAAGTTTATTCTTTGTCTCACCTGTTGGTCACCTGTCCTAATACCTGGGCTGTCCGGTGACTCTGTAACTCACTGTGAAATGTTGTTTGATGACACTCTTGTCAAGTGTTTTGCAAAGAACAAAGGAAATTACAGCATAGGAGCAGGCCTTTTGGCCATCCAATCTGCACTGACCATCCTGCCCGAAACCCCCTACCCTTCCGGGGGCCACATCCCTCTATTCCCATCCGATTCATGTCAAGATGCCCCTTAAAGCTCAGCATCATATCTGGCAGTGAGTTCCAGGCACCCATCACCCTTTGTGGAAAGAACTTACTTAATACAATTCCTTTAACCTTGCCCCTCGCCCCTTCAACTTATACCCACGAGAATTCTCCTTTTTCTCAATTTTACCTCTTTCCCACCCATCTCCCCTCTCCCCCAACATCTTCATCTGTCACAGTTTACCCTATGATTTTAGTTTCTCTGCCACTTGGTCATTCACACCTTCTATTCTCTCAATGGGCTGCCATTAGCAGCGTTTCCCCTGGTTTCTGTGGCTCTGACTCACCTTTCACTATAAATATTTCCCACTTTCTCTGCCTTTTAGCTTTGACAAAGGGTCACCTGGACTGGAAATGTCAGCTCTTTCCTCTCCTGACAGACCTGCTGAGATTTTCCAGCATTTTCTCTTTTGGTTTCAGATTCCAGCATCTGCTGTGATTTGTTCTCATTTATGCCCCCGAGTAATGGAGTCTTTTGGCCTGTCTCTCAATGTAAAGATTTCTTGATGAGCCTTGGTTTCTGGTCTTGTGGAGAGCCACTTCCTTGCCGAGAGAGAGAACTGAAGGATATTGAAGGATACCGGAGTTGAGGGGATTGAGCTATGAGGAGAGGCTGAATAAACTAGGCTTGTACTCGTTAGAGTTTAGAAGAATGAGGGGAGATCTCATTGAGACGTATAAGATGATGAATGGGATGGATAGGATAGAGGTGGAGAGACTCTTCCCGCTCAAAAAAGACAGTAGGACTAGGGGGCACAGCCTCAAGATAAAGGGGGGGCGGTTTAGAACAGAGTTGAGGAGGAACTTCTTCACTCAAAGGGTGGTGAATCTCTGGAATTCTCTGCCCGTTGAAGTGGTGGAGGCTGCCTCGCGAAATATTTTTAAGAAACGGGTTGATGGGTTTTTGATAAGAGAAGGGATTAAGGGTTATGGGGAGAGGGCGGGAAGGTGGAACTGAGCCACGACAGATCAGCCATGATCTTATTGAATGGCGGGGCAGGCTCGAAGGGCTAGATGGCCTACTCTTGCTCCTATTTCTTATGTTCTTATGTTCTTATGTTCTTATTTCTTATGTTCTTATGTTCTTATTTCTTATGTTCTTATGTTCTTATGTTCTTATTTCATCCAAGTGACTCTCGCTGTGGGAGTTTAATTATTGTAACTGAGACCCCTCACCCACAACAGTGTTGATCACTGCAAATTCATGTCAGCGTCACGCACTGGCCAATTACAGGAGAGAAACCTTCCGTTTAAGTGTACTGGCCAGGCGTGACAAGTTTGTGCATTCTTCTGCTCCGAAGATTAGCTGGCAGCAAAGTGCTCTGATCGACTCAACGGTTCCGAGGTGGAGTCTAACCACAAAGTAGCAAGATAAAACGGAGTGAGTTGGAACACTCCTCCCAGTCCTGCAGGATCCCGTCCCGCATGCTCAAAGACTCAGAAATGATCTTTCCCATTCCTTCACCCATCATTATTTGGATGCTCTGCAGATTGGCCACAGCAGAGAGAGTCTTCCACACCAGAGACCGTTCCGATCTCAGAGCGGCTCATCGAGCTACCCCCATCAATGCTCAGCGTTCTGCCCAGGTAAGGGATTGACTCAATCTCCATCCACCCTCCAATCTTAAATCGGTCGGAAAGCAAGTTCCTCATTGCCAAGTTGACAGGTCTTACGCATCCCTTGTGACCCCATTTTCTTGTTCCTTTCCCATGCCAGCTGGAAATTAATTCTGCTTTCTCCTGAATCAGAGAGTCACAAGGTCTGGAGTTGCACAGTCTGTTTATAATCCCTCACACGGGCTTCTTTCTCCCGTTTAAATCCCAAGACAGACTTCCTCACGCAGAGGGTGGTGCGTGTATGGAATGAGCTGCCAGAGAAAGTGGTCGAGGCGGGCTCAGTAGCAACATTTAAAAATCATTTGGTTTAAGTCTATGGATGGGAAAGGATTGGAAGGATATGGGCCAAAGGTGGGCAGCTGGGAGGGTACTATGGTCGGCATGGACTGGTTGGGCCGAAGGGCCTGTTTCCATACTGTATTGCTGTATGAATCTATGGACGTTAGAATCAGTAAATCCTCACTCAGTCCTGATTTGTGACAATAGGGCAAGGCAAGCACATGCAGTGTGAAGGCTAGTGCATTGGGCAAATGGCCAAGATGAGCTCACAGACAAGGGGTAAGTACAAGTCACATCCCATCTCTCTGCTCAGGCCTTCGTTTGAAAAGCTGCAGCGGTTCAAGAAGGCAGCTCACCATCACCTTTTCAAGGGGCAGTCAGGGGTGGGCAATCAATGCTGGCCCAGCCAAGGATGCCCACATCTGATAAGAACATAAGAACATAAGAAATAGGAGCAGGAGTAGGCCATCTGGCCCTTCGAGCCTGCCCCACCATTCAATAAGATCATGGCTGATCTGTCGTGACTCAGCTCCACCTTCCCGCCCTCTCTCCATAACCCTTAATCCCTTCTCTTATCAAAAACCCATCAACCCGTTTCTTAAAAATATTTAGCGAGGCAGCCTCCACCACCTCAATGGGCAGAGAATTCCAGAGATTCACCACCCTTTGAGTGAAGAAGTTCCTCCTCAACTCTGTTCTAAACCGCCTCCCCTTTATCTTGAGGCTGTGCCCCCTAGTCCTACTGTCTTTTTTGAGCGGGAAGAGTCTCTCCACCTCTATCCTATCCATCCCATTCATCATCTTATATGTCTCAATGAGATCTCCCCTCATTCTTCTAAACTCTAACGAGTACAAGCCTAGTTACAAACTAAAAAGAGAAAGGCGTCAGTATTAGCTTGAGATAAGCTATTTTTCCATGCTCACCGACTTTCCCTCTCTATCCCAATCAGAAATTCCTGGCCAGGTATGGATGGACTAAACCTGTTCATTGGGAAGAAATCTCCCACCAAGGTGAAGCAATGGTCAGTGATGAAGATCCAGCTCCTCCAGACTTAATCAGCCTCATCAGGGAAGACTTGGAAGAGTTAACGCAGACTAATCCTTCAACAAGAGAAGAGGCACAAAGTCCAACTTTTACCCAGGCTCTGAAATCATTCCAAGAGTCCAACGGATTGGCAGCAACCGGCCACTTTGACCCAGCCACCAGAGAGGCGATGAACAGACCCAGATGTGGGGTGCCAGATCAAAAATCCATTCCTCACCTTCAGCCGCCCCTCAACCCAACACTGTCCGTCAATGGCACAGCGCGGACCAACCAGGCAGCCCAAGTTAACACAACAAGAAGTGGTCTTGTGCGCAGGAAGCGATTTCTGCATCAGCTCTTCCGCGGTCGGAGGTGGAGAGGGAGGAGGAGGGAGGTTGTGGGTGGTTTCGTCCCTGGCCTGGTCTTTGGCAAACTGAAACTCAAGTGGCACTTGTTGAGCGAGGGTTACAGCTCCCAGTTGTCAGTGCTGGAGCAGAGAACTGCCATTCGGCTGGCATTCCGGCTGTGGAGCGAGGTGACGCCAATTGTCTTCGAAGAGGTGCTGAGACCATCGTCATCGGACGTGGATATTACACTGGCCTTCGGAACAGGTAACAACACGCTGACACTCCAAAGATGTGTGGGGTTAGGTGGACCGGCCCTGCTAAATTATCCTTTCGTGTCAGGGGGACTAGCTCGGGTAAGTGCATGGGGTTAAGAGAAGAGGGCCAGGGTGGGACTGCTGTCGGTGCATACTCGATGGGCTGAATGGCCTCCTTCTGCACTGTAGTGGTTCTATGATAATAAAAACAAAGGCCATACTCGAAATACTCAGCACCTCTGCTAGGTTCTGTGCACAGAGAGAAAGAAAGAGATGGGGGACAGAAGGGTGGCGGGGGTGGGGGGGGGGGGGGGGGGGAGGGGGTGGTGGTGGGAGAAAGAGAGAGAGACAGAGAAGGTTAGGGGTTCAGGCTGATGACCTTTCATCAGAGCTGGCAAAAGATTAAAAAAGTAACAGGTTTTCGGCAAGTGAAAGTGGGAAGTGTGGGATAAGGAACGAGAGGGAAGGTCTGTGAGAGGGTGGGATGAGAGAAGGATTCATTCATGCAAAGCCTCGGAGAATGGGAATGGGACAAGTCCATCAAAGAAATCAGAGAATCCCTATAGTACACAAGGTGGCCATTCAGCCCATCGAGTCAGCGCCGACATCAATCCCACCAACACCCTATCCCCGTCACCCTCACAAATTTACGCTGCTAATCCACCTGACGCTAAGGGTCAATTTTAGCACGGCCAATCCCTCTAATCGACGCATCCCCAGACCCAGTATAATTAGGACCCCACACATTCTCTCTTCCATCTTCTTCCTTCAGGAAAAAAGATACAAAAGTCTGAGGTCACGTACTAACCGACTCAAGAACAGCTTCTTCCCTGCTGCTGTCAGACTTTTGAATGGACCTACCTCGCACTAAGTTGATCTTTCTCCACACCTAGTTATGACTGTAACACTACATTCTGCACTCTCGCCTTTCCTTCTCTATGAATGGTATGCTTTGTCTGTATAGCACGCAGGAAACAATACATTTCACTGTCTGGTAATACATGCGACAATAATAAATCAAATCAAATCAAATCAATGAAGGAAAAGAACGTCAGCAAATAGATTTAAACCTTCCTTTGTTCCTCAGGACGCCACTTAGGCTGTTCACAGGCATTCGATGGAGCTGGGCAAGAGGTGGCACATTCCTGGCAGAACGGTGCCATCCACTTCGATGACGATGAGCATTTCACAGCAGCGAGCAGCACCCAGGGAATCAGCCTGCTCCGGGTAAGCAACAATCCAAAAGCCAGGCTGCCAGTGGGAAAGGGTTCATCGCAAAGGGTTCCAGAGCTGTGACATGTTGCTCAGCGGGCAGCACAGTGTGGGGTACACTGTGGAGCAATGGGCTGGAGGGTGGCAGACTGAATGGAGTGGTCCAAATTCAATCAGGGGCACAGGAACCCAATGAGAATCAGCTCCCACTCCCCAGTGACTCACTCCATCCCCTGGCAACAATCTGAGGTTCGGCCATTTTGCTCACAAGCGTGGGGGTGTCACACAGCCAAAGAGAAAATGCTGAAAGATCTCAGCAGGTCTGGCAGCATCCATAAGGAGAGAAAAGAGCTGGGCTTTGACAAAGGATCATCTGGACTCGAAACATCAGCTCTTTTCTCTCCTTATGGACGCTGCCAGACCTGCTGAGATTTTCCAGCATTTTCTCCTTTGGTTTCAGATTGCAGCATCTGCAGTACTTTGCTTCTATCTTGGTGTCACCTGTGTTCTTGAGATTCACTTCTTTTTTTTTGTGTTTATTTATTAGTGTCACAATTCAGGCTTACGTTAACACTGCAATGAAGTTACTGTGAAATTCCCCTAGCCGCCGCACTCTGGCGCCTGTTCAGGTACACTAAGGGACAATTCAGCACGGCCAGTCCACCCAACCAGCATGTCTTTGGGACTCTGGGAAGAAATCAAGGGAAACCCACGCAGACATGGGGAGAATGTGCAAACTCCACACAGACAGTGACCCAAGGCTGGGAATCGAACCTAGGTCCCTGGCACTGTGGAGCAGCAGTGCGACCCATTGTGCTACCGTGACGTAATACCCGATCGCCAAGACTGTCCATTTCTCCCCCTGTAACAGAGCTCCGTGTCATCCCCATCTCAACTCATCTGCTGCTGAAACCCTGATTCACATCTGTCTGGCTTCAGATGTGACAATTCCAGCCCCGCCTCCCACATTCCACCCTCCTTTGACTTCAGGTCATGCACAGTTCTATTGCCTGTGTCTTAACTCACCCCACATCCAACTCCCCTATCAACTTTTGATCCCCATCCTTGTAATCTCCTCTAACTCCTTAACCCGTGCGGCAATGCTGCACAGTTACAAAGAACAACCCAGCACGGGAAACAGGCCCTTCGGCCCAACGAGCCCGCGCCGCCACATCACCCTACACCTATTCTACCCTGCATATCTATGAATGGAACCCTACTCAGTCAGATTCAGGGAAGATAGTGTCAATTTGGTAAAAACCGATTAGCCTAAGAGCACATCTTTGGGGTGTGGGAGGAAACCGGAGCGCCCGGAGGAAACCCACGCATCCACAGGGAGAATGCGCAAACTCCCACAGACACAGGCCCAAATCCATGTGCCTGCACAGCCAGCAGTGCTGGTCACTGAGCTGTTGCGGCGCCCATCTACCGGTCCAGGATCAAGCACACACACCGACATGAAGTACTAGGCCACTCCTGGAACTTCCAAGAGCAGCCCAGGCACGACCTGCCGTGTGAATGCCCCTCGTTTGACACGAGGTGGACCTCCACCTGTGGAATAAAGACAAAAATATTAATCTTACAGCCTGCCTTTCCGGTGTCTCCCGAGGTTTAACCCTATTTAATAGCCCCTACCATATCCCTCTATTCTCGTTTCACTCATGTGCCTATCAGTTGTGAGCACTCATGTCTCTCAGCGTCAGGGACCGGGGTTCGATTCCCGGTTTGTCTGTACAAAGTCTGCATGCTGTCCCTGGTTTCTTCCCAGAGTGCTGGTTGGATGCATTGTCCGTGTTAAATTCTCCCTCAGTGTACCCAAATAGGCGCTGGAGTGTGGTGATGAGGGGATTTTCACAGTGGCTTAACTGCAGTGTTAATGTAGGCCTACTTGTAACACTGACAAATAAACTTAAACCCTTTGAGATGTCGACACTCCCCCAATCCTGCCCTCTTGTGCATTTCCAGATTTAGTGGGTTTGAACACAGAATCAGGGTGTGTGTGTGTGTGTGTGCGTGTGCGTGTGCGTGTGCGTGTGTGTGGTGTTGGACACAGTCTCAGGGTAAGGGACCAATCATTTAGGACTGAGCTGGGGCGAAATCACATCACTCAGAGGGTTATGACTCTTTGGAATTCTCTACCCTGGCAATGGATGGATGTTTGATTGTTGAGGATATTTGAGGCTGGGATAGTTGGATATTGGACTCTTGGAATTAAGCAATTTGCAGACAGTGCGCAACAATGGAGTTGAAACCCTCAGTCATAGAATCATCAGATCCCGAAAGTGCAGAAGGAGGCCATTCAGCCCATCGAGTCTGTACCGACCACAACCCCACCCAGGCCCTATTCCCGTAACCCTGTTAATCCCTCTAACACTCAGGGGCAATTTAGCATGGCCAATCAACCTCACCCACACATCTTTGGACTGTGAGAGGAAACCAGGGAGGAATCCCACGCAGATACAGGGAGAATGTGCAAACTCCACACAGACAGTGATCCAAGGCTGGAATTGAACCCGGGTCCCTGGTGCTGTGTAACATCCTAATGACATCGCCATGAATGTGACCGGCTCTTAAAGCGATCATGCAGTTCTTTCAAGATATAATAGTCTACCCCTGCACCTATTACTCATGTAATTCCAAAATGTATCAGGCTCAGTCTTCAACACCATCCATGATGGAACTTCCACAACCCTTTTAGTGGTGTAGCATTCCAAAGATTCACAATGCTTTGGAGTGACAAAATTCTCATCTCAGCCCTTTATCTGTACATCAGAAAACTAAATGCATTCAAAACAAACAAACCTTTATTTTGCTGTGTTCTGATGTTTGTTAATAAAGCTATAAATTATTATATTGTAGACATCATGAGTGTTAACACTCAAGAAATAGCAAGCGAGAGAATTTGTAAATGGAAAAACAACACAACATTTTCAAAGTAGAGCCAGCTCAGACTTGACTATTGCAATGCAAGTTGGCTGGCTGTGTGTACAGTCTGTGCAAAAACCAAAAATATGGTCACACCAAAATGCAGTCGACGCCAAGAGTTTGGGGCCAGGGAAACCCTATCAGCGGGGATGGGGGACTTCAGTTACGGACACAGACTGGACAGGCTGAGGCTCAGAAGAGAAAGGTTAAGGGAAATATAATCGAATTCACAGTTAGTGGGGGCTTTTGCAGAGCAGCGAGAGAAAAATATTTCCCATCCACTGAACCACAGCACGCACAAAATCAAATCGCTGCGACACAACCAAAGAAGTGGTGGGCATTTTTTTCCCCCAATGTAAATGTGATGATCTCGAATGTTCTGCTTGAAAAGCTGGTGGAATTCGATTCTATCTGAAAAGGCAGTGGATAAATATCGCTTCAGGAAAGGTTTGCAGCATCGGAGAAAGGAATGTGGTTCTGGAATTAATTCCCACTTGTCGGGAAGCTCGCATTGGCTCAATGGGCTGAATGGCCTCCTAAGGGGTACTGTGTGAATCTGTAATGCTGAGCACAAGTTCCTGACATCACCTGGAGTGACCATGCCGGTATATTTCCCCCACTTGCAGGTGGCTGTGCACGAGATAGGACATGTCCTGGGCTTGCCTCATATGTATGGCAGAGGCTCAATAATGCAGCCCAACTACAGTGTCGTGGGCAGAGGCACAGAGCTGGACTGGGCAGATCGCAAAGCTATTCAGCAGCTGTACGGTAAGAACCTCACTTTGCACATCTTGAGAAGCTATCCAAGCGTGGGACACTTGCTTCTCAATTCTGCTTCTTTGTCATCTTAATCCATCACCAGCAGGGCCAATATTCATTCTGTTGCAAGTCGGGTCAGATACTTCAAGGTCTTCTAAGAAGCTGGCCTGACCTGTAATGTTTTATGTTGAATCTGGCTGGGACAAACATGGGAGGTTCCACTCCAGGTATCACCCACAAGGAGCTTTTATTAAAAACAATATTTCATTAAGAGTGTTGTTGACATGGACAACACAGATGTCAGGGGGGGGGGCGTATTTTACACAGAGGGTGGTGGGGGCCTGGAATGCACTGCTTAGCAAGGTGGTTGAGTCAGACACGCTGGGATTGTTTAAGACTGATCTCGATAGCCACATGAACAGACTGGGAATAGAGGGGTACAAACGAATGGTCTATTGGGTGAATGAGCGGCACAGGCTTAGAGGGCTAAACGGCCTGTTTCCTGTGCTGTATCGTTCTTTGTATGTACACTTAGAACTTGTATCAATTACAACAAGAAACACAACACCTGCGATGCACATTCCACAATGTGGCTCGATTCCTGCAATGAGTGGGCATTACCCTGTGCTGTATTGTGCTTATTTAGAAGGTTTTGTGTTCTGGATGTTGGCTTTGGTTGGAACACATTAGAGATATTTCCTTGAGACAACGATAAATAAGAGATCTTTATTTCTTAATCGCAAGTCAGGCTTACATTAACACCACAATGAAGTTACTGTGAAATTCCCCGAGTCGCCACAGTCCGCCGCCTGTTTGGGTCAATGAACCTCAACAGCAAGCCTTTCAGATTGTGGGAGGAAACCAGAGAACCCCGGAGACATGGGGAGACTCCACACAGACAGTGACCCAAGCCGGGAATCGAACCTGGATCCCCGGCACTGTGAGGCAGCCGTGCTAACCGCTGTGCCACCCAATGAATGTCGGAGCAGGCTCCAAGAACCGAATGGCCTCCTCCAGTTCCTATTTCCCATGGGCTTATGTCTCCTCGACGGGACATCCAACTCAGGTCAGTGCCATGTTCCTTTCAGGATGTGGAGCTGCCGGTTCAGGCAGAGGAAGGAGTCTCACAACGTTAACTGAGGCTACTGACTGTTTCTTTCAAGGCTGATCAGTTGCCAGCTTTGATATTTGCTGGATTCAGAGAAATATCGGGTAGAAGTTTCCCGTCCTGCACGGGAATCAGACTGGACGGGACAAGAAATTGGGCAGACCACGCCAAGGTTTGTTGACCTTGGATGGGACTTTCTGGTCTTGGGGCAAACGTAGCCGGAAAATCCTGCCCAAATCCCATGGGGACAAAAGGTATTGGAAATGGGTAAGTGTATCTTTCAGGAAGTGGGGCAGAGGTAGATGAGTATTTCTGGGTTAGATCTTCCCAAATGCAACCTCAACTGTGTCAGCCGACACATCTCAACTGGTAGATCGAAACCACGTCCGGGTTCTCTGTCTGAAATTAAACCTGATGTGCGTATACATTCACTTGACAAAGAGGCAGCCCCCTCGAAAGCTTGTGAGAATATTATCAAATAAATCGGTTGGACTAAAACCTGGTGTTGTCAGACTTTTTACTGAAATTAAACCATCAGCCTGAAATTAAGGAGGAGAAAATTATAATAAGTTTAACCTTTCTCTGGTGTCTGTCCTCGAAGCATTGTGTAACTTCTTCTCTTCCTGGGCAGGGGTCTGCGAGGGGCCGTTTGACACTGTCTTTGACTGGGTGCGAAGGGAGAGGGGTCCGGATGGCAGGGTGCTCATGGGTTTCAACTCCTACTTCTTCCGAGACAGCTGGTACTGGATGTACGAGAACCGGAACAACCGCACCCGCTACGGCGACCCCCTGCCCATCTGTACGGGCTGGCGGGGCATCCCCACGGCAGGAATAGATGCCTTTGTCCACATCTGCACCTGGTCCAAAGATGCTGCGTACTTCTTCAAAGGTAACAGGCGATCCGGAAACACTGGAGACTTTCCCACTTCATTCACCATCGGTTTTGATAAGTTTTTTTTGAAACGTTTATTTTTTTCGTGTCACAAGTAGCTTACGTGAACACTGCGATGAAGTTACTGTGAAAAATCCCCGTTAACACTGCGATGAAGTTACTGTGAAAAATCCCCGTTAACACTGCAATGAAGTTACTGTGAAAAATCCCCGTTAACACTGCAATGAAGTTACTGTGAAAAATCCCCGTTAACACTGCAATGAAGTTACTGTGAAAAATCCCCGTTAACACTGCAATGAAGTTACTGTGAAAAATCCCCGTTAACACTGCAATGAAGTTACTGTGAAAATCCCCACACTCCGGCGCCTCTTCGGGTACACTGAGGGAGAATTTAGCACGGCCAATCCACCTAATCCGCACGTTTTCCGGACTGTGGGGGGAAACCCATGCAGGCACAGGGAGGATGTGCAGAATCCAATAACCCAAACTGGGAATTGAACCCGGGTCCCTAGTGTTGTGAGGCAGCAGTGCTGACCGCTGTGCCACTGTGCTACCACACCTGGAAACCTCACTTACACCACTGTACTGTTCTATTATAAAATTTCCACATTCACATTCAAGGATTCACTCTATCTGCAGGAAGTAGTTGATGCCCAAACGTTGAATGTATTCAAGAAGCGGCTGGATACAGCAGTTTGGAGCAAATGGGGTCCAAGGTTATGGGGAGAAAGCAGGATTATTGAGTTGGATGATCAGCCGTGATGGTAATGAATGGCAGAGCAGGCTTGAAGGGGACTGCGGGGTAATGGTCTGACATTCTCACTCTCAGAGCTCATCGAACAGTCGATAGTAACCAGGGAAAACCCAGGGTTAGGTCCTGGTGATTGTAACGAGGGCAGAAACTGGAAGCAGAACCTGAAATGGGAGCAGAGTGTGTGAAGAAAGAGGAATTCCATCTCCCAGAATCTGTGGCAAGTAAAACACACATCAGCTCTCTATTTCCATTGGTAAAGGCAGCACATACATTGAGATAGTGCCTTACTCATCATCACCATCCTAACTTCAGAAACGCAGCCCGCGCCTACTGAAGGTAACAGAGCCAATCAGAATCTCAGCAGACAGGAAGTATGTACCTTCTCAAGATACTTTTAGATGTCAGTCGGTGTCACGTTGCTGTGTTTGTCCAATAGGAACTCAGTACTGGAGATATGACAACGTCAATGACCGTGCCTACACTGAGGATCCACGTGGCATCAGATATCCCAAACTCATCTCCAGTGGATTCCCTGGGATCTCTGGACCGATTAATGCCGCCTTCTTTGACAAACGTGACCAGTGTGTCTACTTCTTCAAGGGAAGCACGGTGAGTCCTTGTTCTCCTGTCCTGTCCTCACTCTCTGTTCCCTCCCAGTAGCCACAATTTGTGTTTGATCCCTCCGCCTCGCCAGCTCCAGGGACTGGGCCTTGGTTGAATTCAAGCCAAAAGCAGGCTGTCCCAGGTGGACTCTTGTGTGTCATACTCAAGGCTGATTAATCATCTGAGGGAATTCAGACATCACTGCATTGCAGCACACACTTGGCTGGTACAACCCATGTGGAAACACCCCTATTCCATTCCTCAAACTGCAGCATCCCCCATCCCACAGGATCAGGAAGTTCTCAGAATAGCACAGTGGCACAGCGGTTTACACTACTGTCTCACAGCACCAGGGACCTGGGTTTGATTCCCAGCTTGGGTCATTTTCTGCGCAGAATCTGCATGTTCTCCCCGTGTCTGAGTGGCTTTCCTCTCAGTGCTCCGGTTTCCTCCCACAGTTCGAAAGACGTGTTGGTTAGGTGCACTGGCCATGTTAAATTCTCCCTCGGTGCACCCAAACAGGCGCCCGAGTGTGGCAACTTGGAGACTTTCACAGTAACTTCATTGTGACGCAAATAAATATAGTTAAAAGTTAGCAATGGAAACAGTTGAAAAAAAGTTTAAAGTTTATTTTATTGGTGTCACAAGTGGGCTGACATTAACACTGCAATGAAGTTATTGTGAAAACCCCCTAGTCACCACACTTTGGCGCCTGTTCGGGTACACTGAGAGAGAATGTAGCATGGCCAATGCACCCTCACCTGCACATCTTTCAGACTGTGGGGGGAAACCGGAGCACCCGGAGGAAACCCACACAGACACAAGGAGAACATGCAAACTCCACACAGACAGTGACCCAAGCTAGGAATCGAACCCAGTTCCCTGGCACTGTGAGAGGCAGCAGCGCGAACCACTGTGCCACCAAAAAGGAAGAATGAATCAAAGAATTTCAAAAATGCTGACCAGCAGTAACAATTCAGAAGACATCTTCCACAACTGCTGGCACCAAGCTCAGTGTTAAAAGCAGCTGACACAACTCGCACAATGCGCCATTCTGTATTTGCACTGTGCACTGCAACTCAAACCATTCAGAAGCTGCAGAGGGGCGGATTATATCAATGCTGATACATCCAAAGTGGCCATTTAAGTAGGATGTCTGGACAATGACCAAAGCACTGAACGTAGGCGGGAGTGAATGTCAGGAAGCTAAACACAGCAAAGATGAGGAATATTTCACCTGAAGAAATTAAAATAAATCTTAAATATTAACCCTAAACACAAGCTGTCATTACCGTTGACAAATAAAGTTGATTAATTTGAGCAATTACATAAAAAAGATCACTTATCCACTTGGAATGGTGATTTTTTTTTAATTCACTCATTGGAGCTGGGTGTCTGTGGCTGGGCCAACATTTATCGCCCGTCCCTAATTGCTCCTGAACAGCAGTTAAGACTCAACCACATTGCTGTGGCTCGAGGGTCAAATGTAGGCCAGACTGCGCAAGGCTGGCAGATTTCCTCCCCAAAAGAAAACTGAAGTTCAAAGTTTGTTTATTAATGCCACAAGTAAGGCTTACGTTAACACTGCAGTGAAGTTATTGTGAAAATCTCCCTCGTCGCCACATTCCGGTGCCTGTTCGGGTACACAGAGGGAGAATTTAGCACAGCCCATTGCACTCTAACCAGCACGTCTTTCGGACTGAGAGAGGAAACTGGAGCACCCGGAGGAAAATTCGTTTAGCAGATGGGTTCCAGTGACAATTGACAATGTTTGCATGGTGATTGTTTCATTTTCATTCAGACTTTTTTTAAAATTCGATTCATATTTCACTCCCAGCCGGGGTGGGATTTGAACCCGGGTCCCCAGAGCATTACTCTGGCTCTCTGGATTACTGGTCCGGTGATAATGAATAATGCCACTGTCTCCCCGAAGGAGCTGGCCATTAGGTTTAGCTTAGTCGCTAGTTGTAGTGGGGTTGGCATTAGTTTACAGCGTGACTATGTTTTTTGTGCAAGTCTTCTCAAATCACGGTTAAACTTTGTCCCTCAACAGGTCACAGCATTTAATGTTAACACCAACATGAGGCAACCTGGATACCCCAAGAGGATCATCGATGTCTTCCCACCTCTGGTGCCAGGGGACCATCCAATCAGCAACCTGGATGCGGCCTACTTTTCTTATACTCACAGAACCACCTTCTTGTTCAAAGGCATTTACTCCTGGAGGGTGGCCAACAGACGCGACAGGGTCACCAATCCCAGCATCCCCTACAACGGTCTGCATGCCAAGCGCAAGGTCAGTGAGGACTGGCTGGATATTTGCAACGTGCACCCTTCCGCCATGACATGAGGACAAAGCGTACAACTCCTCAGAAGGGTAACGTCACACAAGACCTGATTTGTGTGAGGGGGAGACAGATTGTCCAGAGGAAACACCAGACTCAATTTGGGACCTGTTCATCTTGGCAGGGATCTAACAGGGTAGGGCAGGGGGATCACCCTGAGCTCTGCAGACTCTAGGACGTCAAACAGCTGTAACTCTGATTCCAGTCTTTATCTCGATAAACGGAACTGCCACACAGCTCGTGTTTTATTTCAAGAGTTTTCCACGAATTTAACTTGTTAGATATCGAATAACATCTGATCAGACAATTCTTCACTGTTAATAACCCGCGCAGCGTTCCAATTGTACATTTGTG
This sequence comes from Prionace glauca, assembly GCA_037974335.1. Taxonomy (NCBI): domain Eukaryota; kingdom Metazoa; phylum Chordata; class Chondrichthyes; order Carcharhiniformes; family Carcharhinidae; genus Prionace; species Prionace glauca. Next base: position 6,135,445 of record CM075751.1, on the reverse strand, counting down.
TGAGAGCTGGGAGTTGAAGTGCTTGCTTCATTCTGTAATAGTCAACTGATTACATTTCTGAATAGAAAAGAATATTTTATCTTTAAATCACAAGTTTTAATACATTAGTGAGGACATTCAAACCTCATGAGGCAGCATTTTACAAGAATGAAATGGATGATATGATGCACATTAATTAGATGCTGAGTGATTGTGAGTGCTTAAGTAAATTTATACCCTCATCTTGTTCAATAATATTACCACTGCGGCTTAGGACACTCAGATCTTGAAAAGACACACACACACACATCACCAGAAATGACATGTTCAAATGGGAAATAAAACTTCTGTAATTCTGCCTTGATTCCAGCAATCTCATTTCCCCTATTCTGTTCACACTGCAACTGTGGGTGATTGACTAGTGGTAAGAGATCTCAGTCAGTCACAAGTTCAGCAAACATAGGAGATTGTTATAAAGGGGTAGGTTGATCCCCTCTCTTAAAACTAAACACTCAACCACTCAAAGAGAAGTGTCCAGCCTCATGATCTGTTCAAGTGTGTGAGAAATAGTACGATCTGCGCTTCAGAAACGTTTAGTAGCTAAATCAAAATAACTACCTTACACACTCTCCAAAGCCAACAAGTAATAATTTAACTAGCAGTGAACAGGTTAACTAAACTGGTAACAAACCGAATAAAACACTATTCTAATGGAATGCTGTTTAGATGATTACAGTTCCCACTCATTATCAAAAAAAAATTTCTGATCACTCAAAAATATAACTAAGTTTTATTTTCTGAAATCTTATGTATTCACCATCTCCTGTTGGTACCTTGGCGATTGAGATGAGGCTTTCTTTTAAGATGTAAGTGTGCATCTTCTGCTGTTAGAGACAGTAGCTTGCTGTCTGTCTCTCTTTCTCTCTCAAGCTGTGAACTGTGGCAGAAGCTGGCAGAGGTAGTGGCTGTCTGGCTCTCTGGAGCTGGGAGCTGTGGCTCTTACACCCCTGAAGAATACTGGCATCCCCACAATCGGATTGGTTTCCAGGTTATCTGAACATCAAATTCAAATCTGACAGGCTACTGCTATTCAAATGCTTAGTTTAAACTGATTGGTTGAAATCCAAAAACATCCTGTTGTCTCGGCAGCGCCACTGCCTCGCCTCGCGATGCAATGTTTCACTCTGTGTTCTCCGTGTACAACATCCACACGCATCTCTTTTAACTCTCTAAACATTGCACAAAGACTCCCCTTATTAACAGACCCTGCAATTTTACAACCCTCAACATTTTAGAAGTTTTTAAAATAATATTACAAACACAAATTTCACAACAAGTTCCCAGTGACATGCGCAACTTCCAACCCCACAACAGGGATCACTTCCTCTGTTCCAGAATCCTGGCCAACATTCCTCCATTAAAATAGAAGCACTGTCAAAACCAGTGCTCTGATTATTCATTGATTTGCTGATAGTGTGGTCTTGTTGTGAGCCGCCTACCAGTGGACTCCACTTGTGGAGAATTTCACCCAGTCCCAGCACGTGAAGGGAAGTCCTCATCATTGCGATGGTTATGGAACTGGCCTGATTACTGCAGCTCAAGGAACCATTTGGTGTTTCCAATCCTGCTTCAACCAGAAACAATTTTGACTTTGCAATACACTTGGGGGTGGTTCTGGCATGAACGTTTCTTGTCAGAGGGATACTGCCCACACACTAAATAAACCTGGGAGAACTTACATATTAATCTTGGAAAAGAATCGATGGAAAGGCAGGAAAATAATTTTACAACAGGAAGGCCTATTGTACTTGTCTGGCTCTTGAACCGAGTCATCCATTGCGCTCTTTCCTTTGTCCTTTCCTCCCACCTGCCCCCTTTGTTGATTCAGAATGAACTCTTCCAGAGTAGACAATAAAAAATACAACAAAACTTACTCCAACTTATAAATCAAAGAAAAAGTTTAATGAAAAAAACTTCATTACTCCAGACTTGAGGCCTCACCCAAGTTCCCCACAATTCCCAACAGAACAAAGAAAATTACAGCATAGGAGCAGGCCCTTCAGCCCTGCAAGCCTGCACCGACTGACCTAAAACCCCCTAACCTTCCGGGGACCCTATCCCTCTATTCCCATCCTGTTCATGTATTTGTCAAGACGTCCCTTAAAACTCACTACTGTCTCCCTTCCACTACCTCTCCCGGCAGTGAGTTCCAGACACCGAGCACCCTGTATAAGATATCTGCCTCATACATCTCCTTTAAACCTTGCTCTTCACACCTTAAACCTGTGCCCCCTGCTAATTGACTCTTCCACCCTGGGGAAAAGCTTCTGACTATCCACTCTGTCCACGCCACTCAATCTTGTCGACTTCTATCAGGTCGCCCCTCAACTTCTGTCGCTCCAGTGAGAACAAACCAAGTTTCTCCAACCCCTCCTCATAGCTAATGCCCTCCATACCAGGCAACATCCTGGTAAATCTTTTTTGTACCCTCTCCATAGGTTCCATATCCTTTTGGTTGTGTGGTGACCAGAACTGAACATTATATTCCAAATGCAGCCTAACTAAGGTTCTATAAAGCTACAATATAACTTTGCAATTTTTAAACTCAGTGCCACTGCTGATGAAGGCGAGCAAGCTGTACACTTTCCTGACTACCTTCTCCACCTGTATTACCACTTTCAGTGACCTGTGTACCTGTACACCCAGATCCCTCTGCCTAACAATACCCTTAAGGGTTCTGCCATTTATTGTACATTTCATATCTGTATTAGACCTTCCCACAGTTTCTTATTTATACTGAGTCAGCTGGTCATCATATCACTCCGTCACTGGTTACATGGTTTACTGAGTCAGCTGACCCTTACAGCTTGTTGCCATTGGTCACATTACATCAGATCCAATGTTATCCACCAGTTACATTCCATCTCCAGATCTATCGGGGTATCACTGATACAGAACAAGGTATTTTCTCAGGATGTGTCTCTGTCTTTACAGAAATCCGTCAGAGGCTCTTAATCCCCAAACTACAAAAATACACAAACAAACTAAACAACACCAATTGCGAGCGCTCTGAAAGCTCGTGGCTTTTGCTACCAAATAAACCTATTGGACTTGAACCTGGTGTTGAGACTTCTGACTGTATTTACCGCAGTCCAACACTGGCATCTCCACATCATGGGTTTTCCTCACCAGCTAAAAGGCCACACCCGCAATCTCTACATCAAACCACCCATCCACTCCCCACGCGGCACCATTCATCTTCGAATTATAGAATCTCTGCAGTGCAGAAGGAGGCCATTTGGCCCATTGAGCCTGCACCGACCACAATCCCATCCAGGCCCGATCCCCGTAACCCCACACATTTACCCCCTCGCTACTTTACTCTCAGGGTAAAGTTAGCATGGCCAATGCACCTAACCTGCACATCTTTGGACTGTGGGAGGAAACTGGAGCACCCGGAGGAAACCCACACAGACACGGGGAGAATGTGCAGACTACGCACAGACAGTGACCCAAGCTGGAGATCGAACCAGGTTCCTGGTGCTGTGAGGCAGCAGTGCTAACCACTGTGTCACCCATGACAAAAGTAAAGTATACCACATAGTATATACCAGGACAAGAAAAGATGGATAAATATCACACAGTCCCAGAGCCACACAACCCAGGGCATTCCCCAATCCTCTCAAGCTCTTTAAGGATAATTTGGGGTTCATATCCACAAATCTCTGAAGGTTGCCACTCAAGTGGATAGAGCCGTGAAGAAGGCTGACAGTGTGTTAGTGTTTATTAACAGGGGGTTTGAGTTTAAGAGCCGTGGGGTTATGCTGCAACTATATAGACATAGACATAGACATAGAACCCTACAGTGCAGAAACAGGCCCTTCGGCCCATCGAGTCTGCACCGAACACAATCCCACCCAGACCCTATCCCCATATCCCTACACATTTACCTGCTAATCCCTCTAACCTACACATCCCAGGATACTAAGGGGCAATTTTTAGCATAGCCAATGAACCTAACCCGCACATCTTTGGACTGTGGGAGGAAACCGGAGCACCCGGAGAAAACCCACGCAGACACGAGGAGAATGTGCAAACTCCACACAGGCAGTGACCCGAGCCGGGAATCGAACCCAGGACCCTGGAGCTGTGAAGCAGCAGTGCTAACCCACTGTGCTACCGTGCCGCCCAAATAGTCCAGTTATGCCAAGGTCCATATAGGACCGTGGTGAGACCACATTTGGAATATTGTGTGCAGTTCTGGTCACCTCACTATAAGAAGGATGTGGACGCATTGGAGAGAGTGCAGAGGAGATTTACCAGGATGCTGCCTGGTTTGGAGGGTAGGTCGAATGAGGAAAGGTTGAGGAAGCTGGGACTTTTCTCTTTAGAGTGGAGGAGGATGAGAGGTGACTTAACAGAGGTTCGTAAGATGACGAGGGGGATTGATAGAATGGACGTGCAGAGACTATTTCCTCGAGTAGATGTAGCTGTTTCTAGGGGGCATAACTAGAAGGTTCGTGGTGGGAGATATAGGAGGGGTGTCCGAGGTAGATTCTTTACTCAGAGAGTGGTTGGGGTGTGGAATGGACTGCCTGCTGTGATAGTGGAGTTTAGGAACTTTCAAGCGGTTATTGGACAGGCACATGGAGCACACCAGAATGATAGGGAGTGGGATAGTTTGATCTTGGGTTTGGACAAAGCTCGGCACAACATCGAGGGCCGAAGGGCCTGCACTGTTACGTTTCTATGTTTTTATGACACTGAACCATTAGGAATTTTGACACAGGATCAGAGGCAATGCAGGGTGTCCTCCGACCCACCTTGGCATAACTGGAGATATCAGGTGATCAAATCTGTGCTTTAAGCTTGGAGTAGTTCGAGGAAGATGCAGGGGGATATATTCCATCCTAAGCAAATGGGCGTCCCCAGTTTTCAAAGGATAACAGGTGAAATTAGCCTCCATGCTCACATACCAGATCACATACATAGCAGCTCAGAGGCTATCTCTGTTGCTGTGCGGACACATGGAGTTGGGCCTGTGTCCGTGGGAGTTTGCGCATTCTCCCCGTGGTTGCGTGGGTTTCCTCCGGGTGCTCCGGTTTCCTCCCACATCCCAAAAATGTGCTTTTAGGCTGATTGATTGGGTAACAAATTGTCCCTATATTGGACCTCCCTGATCCTCACACATTAGGCATAGACTAGAGTCATGAATAGGTCACTGACCATGGGACGGCGGCGCGGGCTCGTTGGGCCGAAGGGCCTGTTTCCCGTGCTGTGTTGTTCTTTGTTGTTATCATCCTGTCATAATTATACAATCCTTACAGTGCAGAAAGAAGGCCATTTGGCCCATCAAGTCTGTATCAACTGCACTCCCACCCAAGCCGTATTCCTGTAACCCCACATGTTTAATTTGCTGATCCCCCTGACAGTAAGGATCAATTTAGCATGGCCAATGCACCTAACCCCGCACATCTTTGGACTGATATATTTATAATGACAAACACCATTTCTAAAAGTCCAGGATTAGTGGTGGACTGCAGATTAGGACTCCAAATTATTGCTAGCCATGGAGTTGAGAGATCAAAGCTTCAGCAGGATTGTTGAACAGTGTTAAGGATCCGGGAGATGTCACCCTCAGGGTAGTAGGATAAAGCAGGGCAAACTGAAGTTCCCATCGCTTTCAAACAACTTTCCACCTTCATCGAAACCTCGGCGAATGAAAATACGAAGAGGTATGATTACAGACTGGGGCCAGGCCTCAAGAACAGGATACAGGATATAGGCTTCTTCAGGACTAAAATATCCAGCCTTCGAGACAGAGACAACATGGTGGCACTAAGTTATCAAAATCTTCAGATGGGAACTCGCCCTCGATTTCTTCTGGAGAGCCAGTCACATGGACACATCCTCCAGCCCAGACTTCCCGGATCGTTCAGGGATATCTGACATACCATCCGCTTGATTTTCCAAGGATTGAATGCGGAACCTCAGCTGAGGAAGCTGCACTCTCGACAATAAGGCTTCTTTCCTTCGTTTTTTCATGGGAACTCTGCAGTTCAGCAATATAAAACTCTGTTCCAAATGGCCAGGTGTGTCATCCACAACCTCAATCATATTGCTCGAGGGATGGAGTTTAAAAACAGCGAGGTTATGTTGCAGCTGTATAAGGTGCTGGTGAGGCCACACCTGGAGTACTGTGTACGGTTTGGTCTCCTTACTTGAGAAAGGATATACTGGCACTGGAGGGGGTGCAGAGGAGATTCACTCGGTTGATTCCGGAGTTGAGAGGGTTGGCTTAAGAGGAGAGACTGAGTAGACTGGGGCTATACTCATTGAAATTCAGAAGGATGAGGGAAGATCTGAGAGAAACATATAAGATTATGAAGGGAATAGATAAGATCGAAGCAGGGAAGTTGTTTCCATTGGCAGGTAAAACTAGAACTAGGGGACATGGCCCCAAAATAAGGGGGAGCAGATTTAGGACTGAGATGAGGAGGAACTTCCTCACACAAAGGGTTGTGAATCTGTGGAATTCCCTGCCCAGTGAAGCAGTTGAGGCTCCCTCATTGAATGTTTTTAAGGTAAGGATCGGGAGATTTTTGAACAGTGAAGAAATTAAGGGTTATGGTGAACGGGCGGGTCAGTGGAGCTGAGTCCACAAAAAAGATCAGCCATGATCTTATTGAATGGCGGAGCAGGCTCGAGGGGCCAGGTGGGTTAGAACTGCTCCTAGTTTTTATGTTGTTATATTGGCAAGGCATCATCTACAATGCTTTCACGGTGCTGGGTCTGGAGCTTGCTCTCTGACTGAATCACCGTATCGAGAGCTCCCACTGCTTCTTTCCATTCAGGTTTTTCATGACCTTACTTGTCACTTGGTCCTTAACACTGACCCAAAAATCTTCCAGGGACAGAGTCCAGAGTTTTCACTCCAAGATTAGGGACTTACGGGACTGCACGTCAGGATAAACGACAGCATTCAACACATCAGAGCTCACGAAAAGGCAGCTGTTCCATCTGTAATGTGACTTCCCCCCCCACCCCCGACCACAGTTCCCTCTATTTCTAATCAAACCTTTTCCCCCTGACCAGCCAAGTAGCGGATGAGAAGCTAAAACTGCAGCAATCAGCCAGATTGTGCAGAGTGACGACACACAGCATGGCTATTCACTTCACGATAACCAGCAGAGGTTGCAGAGTCTCGGTTTGTCCTCACTGGAACGATGGAGGTTGAGGGGGTGACCTGATAGAAGTCTACAAGGTTATGAGAGGCATGGACAGAGCGGATAGTCAGAAGCTTTTCCCCCAGGGTGGGAGAGTCAATTACTCGGGGGCACAGGTTTAAGGTGCAAGGTGAAAATTTTAAAGGAGATGTCCGAGGTAGATTTTTTACCCAGAGGGTGGCGGGTGCCTGGAACTCATTGCTGGGGGAGGTTTGGGAAGCGGAAACGTTAGTGACTTTTAAGGGGCGTCTTGACAAGTACATGAATAGGATGGGCATAGAGGGATATGGTCCCTGGAAGGGGAGGGGGTTTCGATTCACTCGGGCAGCATGGTCAGTGCAGACTTGGAGGGCCGAAGGGCCTGTTCCTGTGCTGTAATTTTCTTTGCTTTTTTAAGCCAACCTCTCTTGTCTCTTTCACATCCTGACTGCTTCCAGTAGCTTCTGCCTTCATCCCCGTCCTGAACAGCATCTGAAGGCAGTCTCCTGTTCAGGTCCAGGCTTCAGTATCTTATCTAGGGCAGGACAAGGTCAGACATCTTACCTTCCACAGTAACCTGGTACTTAGTTTGCACAAAATAGGAAAGATTATTAATTATGAAGCTTCTCAAGTGAATCTGAAAGCCTATGTAACTCTATCCTCACATGCTGAGCTCATCTCAAGATATGTAATCCAATTCCTCTATTATGGGATACAACTGCACCATTAGTGAGGGTAATGGGAGTGGGGAGGCCAGGGGGATGGTATCTAGCTCTGATCACCTGTCTGTGCACTGAACTCCTCCTTCAGCCCCCGTGACTGTTGTGGTTGACAGAACAGATTACTGTCAACTCTAAGTTGAGCGACGCTCCACTGCGGAGAAGCGGAGGGGAGGGAAGCCCAGACATTTACCTATTGTTCCCAGCTCAGAAAGCCTGCCAGAATTCACTGACACTTGTGTTCGCATTCAACTTGCCACTGGCCCGGTTCCCTCGGAGTCAGTGCAGGCTCAATGGGCCGAATGGCCTCCTTCTGCGCAGCAGAGATTCTACGATTATAACAGCTAAGAGACAGCTGATGACTTCCTTCCTCATCTGTTAAAAGAATGCAAAACATTGCGATTTCGGAGGACCAAGAGGAGACATTCAGCCCCTGGACTCTGCTACACTATTTAATGAAATTAGTTCCACCATGTTTCTTCATAGAAAGGAGGAGGCCATTCGGCCCCTCCAGCCTGCACCGCCATTTATTTTGATCACTGCTGATCATCAAATTCAATAAGGTTCATGGTGGGAGAAAGAGGAGGGATGTCCGAGGTAGATTCTTCACTCAGAGAGTGTTTGGGGTGTGGAATGCACTGCCTGCTGTGATAGTGGAGTCGGACACTTTAGGAACTTTCAAGCAGTTATTGGATAGGTACATGGAGCTCACCAGAATGATGGGGAGTGGGATAGCTTGATCTTGGGATTGGACATAGCTCGACACAACACCGAGGGCCAAAGGGTCTGTACAACGGACCCTTTGTTCTCATATCCTGATCCCCCTTCCCCCCATATCCCTCCATCCCTTTAGCCCCAAGAGCTATGTCTAATTTCTTCTTGAAATTACATAATATTTTAGCCTCAATTACATTCTGTAGTAGTGAATTCCACACATTCACCACCCTCTGGGTGAAGAAATTTCTCCTCCCCTCAGTTCTAAGATGTTTATCCCCTTATCCTCAAACTATGACCCCTCGTTCTGGACTTCCCCACCAATGGGGAACATTCTTTCTCAATCTACCCTGTCTAACCCTGTTGGAATGTTATAAGTTTCTATGAGAGCCCCTCTCACTCTTTGAAACACCAGTTAACATAACGGTAACCAACCTAAGTCTCTCCTCGTATGACAGACCTGCCATCCCAGGAATCAGCCTGGTAAACCCTCGCTGTGCTCTCTCTGTAGCAAGGACATCCTTCCTCAGATAAGGACACCAAAACTGCGCACAGTACTCCAGGTGTGGCCTCACCAACGCCCGGTACAATTGCAGCAAAATATCCCTATCCCTGCACTCAAGTCCTCTCGCTTTGAAAGCCAACATACCATTTGCCTTCTTTACTGCCTGCTGTACCTATGCACTTACTTTCAGTGACTGATGCACAAGGACTCCAAGGTCTCACTGAGTATCCGCCTCTCTCAATTTACACCCACACAAGTAATAATCTGTCTTCCGAGTATTGCTACCAAAGCCTCACATTTATCCACATTAGATGCCCACCATGCAGATGCCCACACACTCAGCCTGTCCAAACTGAAACATCTCTGCATCCTCCTCACACCCCATCCTCCCATCCAACTTTGTGTCATCATTCCAATTCATTGCCTCAGTTTCAGGTCCCCGAATAAATCTACCACACATTGAATCTCCGATCTTCACAACTGCTTTGGGATGGTGGGACCCCGCCCAGATTTCCAGCCCACTTTGCTTGGAGAAATACTTCTTAACCTCACTCCTGAAGGAGCTGGCTCCAGTCTGCCGACCCTGCGTCCTGGGACTCGAGGGGTAACGTCGGAATGGGTTTCTGAGCATCTTGGCTGCTTCTGCCAAGCAAACTCAGTTCATCTCATTTGCTGTTTCATTCCACCTGCCCCGGTTCATTCATCTGAGCCTCACAGAATTATCCTTCCAGAGCCTGAGGAGGAATTTCTTCTCTCAGACAGCGGGCTTTCTTTGGAATTCTCTACCACAGACGCCAATGGAGACTGAGTCATCGAGTATATTCCAGACACAGATCTCCAGATATTCAAGATATCAAGGGATATGGGGGAAGGGATGTGTTTCAATCTGGTCAGCCCTGGTGTGGCTGAATAAAGAACAATCAATCCAGCACGGGAAACAGGCCCTTCGGCCCAACGAGCCCGCGCTGCCACATCACCCCACACCTATTTTACCCTGCATATCTATGAATGGTGGAGCAGGCTTGAGGGGCTAAATGGCCTGCCTTGAACAATGCTCATTTGCTGCAAGCAAACCTCTCAGATTGAAATATGTTGCCACGATACATCCAATAATGCCTGGACAGCTCTGGGTCCCCATCATATCAATGAAAAAGGTCCGGAGGCATTGGAGAGATGTAGAAAGATTGACAAAGACTGCGCTACATCTGAGAGATTAGACTGAACAGGAATGATCAAAGAGGTGGAAGATCTTCTCTTCAGAAACATAAAAGGCCGAGGGGGCTAAACCGAGATGTGTAACAGAACAAAAGGGTTTGATCGACGAGATGACAAGAAGATGTTTCGACTAATTGGTGATTATTCTGATCCTGATCTCTCCAATGGAAAAAAAAACTTCTTGACACAGAGAATATAGAACTTACCACCATCCCAAAGTCACCACAAGACAAATAAAATTGTTGAATCCCGACAGTGCAGTCGAGGCCATTCGGCCCGTCGAGCCTGCAACCACAACAATCCCACCCAGGTCCGATCCTCACAATCCCAATGATTTTACCCACTAATCACCCTGACTATTTAGCACGGTGAATCCACCGAACCCACACATCTTTGGAGTGTGGGAGGAAACCAGAGCACCCAGGGGAAAACTGCGCAGACACGAGGAGAACATGCATACTCCACACAGGCACGGATTATCCCCTCCTGCCTCGGCAGCATCCCTGAGGTACCTGCCCCGGCGTAGGCCCCAGTCCTCTACCCAACCTGCCACCTCAGAGCCACCAGATCTGGAAACGTGGTAAGTGAAGAAACAAGTCATTGTCTGTCCCAATTTGGAAGAGAATTCCCAAAAATCCAGGGGTCACAGCAGGGTGCGAGAGACTGAGTTGTGCTTCTCTCTCTCTCTCCCCTTATTTCCTGTGGAATTACTCAGGCCGAGCAGGTCAGGACCCTTGTTTGAGGATGTGAGTGGACTCACAGAGTCCCAGTCACTCCAGGGATGGAAAGCAGTCTTGGGAGATTGGTGGACGAGCTCACCATCTCTTATATGTCACTGGAAAACACACAAGAGATTTCACTGAAGGAGACTGCCACATGCTCTCAACAGATAAGCAGCAATACCTGCCAGTGTCAGCATCTGATCTGACCTTGGAGTGTTAGTGACCATGGCATTCACACATCGGGTACTATTCGGGCATAGAATTTGCGAGTCATGGATCCTTCATTGCCTTTGTATCGATAAGGAGAGAAGAACTGAAGAAGACTTCTTCAATTTGCTTTGCCCAATTGTGTACAGTCAGCTTTTTTAGAGGGCACAACTTCTCATAAAGATATTGGCTTCTACTCAGACACAAAGGCAAATTACTCAGATTTGAGACAAAGAAGTAGGCCTGAAACAATAACTGTTTAATCATGTCCCATTGGTAATGTCATCACCTTTAGTGGTATAGTTTGGATTGTCTGTTCAGACAATGGTCACTTAATCATGTCTTTATTACAGTTTTGGTGCCATTAGCAAGGACATCCAGCTGTGTACTGTTGATAGATTAATAGTAAAACATCCAACTTTTGTCTGCGCTGTCTATTTCATGTATATGTAGAGACAGCCAGTCTACAGTGAGGGTGCTGCTAATTTTCCTGTCCCCCTGGCTGATCCCCTGCTGAGCTCATTTTTCCTCTTGCACAATGCCAGCCAATGACCCAATTTGAGCTGAGGCTGGATTTGCTGCTGTGTTATTCTGTGATGCCGGGCTAAATTCCCCACACGGTCAGGTCTCAGCTTTCCACACCACACACACAAGGACAATGATTTCTCAGCACAAGGGCAACTTCGCTGATGATCACAACACTTTCAGGTAGAAGTCCCATTACAGTCTGGGTCAGAACCATTTGACAGTGAGACACATCTGGGAACACTGTGTCCTGCACTCGTATTCAAAGCCAATAAAGTATAGCTGAGTGACAGGGCAGAGACATGAACTCTTTTTAGCTGGGGGGTCACTGGAGTGGCTGGCACAGCTGCCTCACAGTGCCAGGGACCCAGGTTCGATTCCAGCCTCGGGTCACTGTCTCTGTGGAGTCTGCACATTCTCGCCGTGTCTGCATGGGTTACCTCTGGTGCTTCAGTTTCCTCCCACAGTCCAAAGACAGGCAGGTTAGGTTGACTAGCTATGCTAAATTGACCTTTAGTGTCAGGGAGACTGGCCTCCACTTTTTCAGAAGAGACCACAAGGAACTACAGAGGGTTGTGAACGAAGCCCAGTTCATCAATCAAACCAGCCTCCCATCCATTGGCCCTGTCTACACTCCCCGCTGCCTCAGCAAAGCAATGAGCGTAATTTAGGACCCCACACATTCTCTCTTCCACCGGGAAAAACACACAAAAGTCTGAGGTCACGTCACGAACCGACTCAAGAACAGCTTCTTCCCTGCTGCGATCAAACTTTTGAATGGACCTACCTCGCATTAAGTTGATCTTTGTCTACATCCTAGCTAAGACTGTAACACTACATTCCTTTCCTTCTCGATGAACATTCCGCTTTGTCTGTATAGCACGCAAGAAACAATACTTTTCACTCTGTACCAATCGATGTGACAGTAATACATCAAAACAAATCTGGGGAACTGCGGGGATAGGGCCTGGGTGGGACTGTGGGATGGAGTTTAAAAACAGCAAGGTTATGTTGCAGCTGCCTAAGGTGTTGGTGAGGACTTGACAAAGGACAGGCTGGCACTGGAGGGGGTGCAGAGGAGATTCACTGGGTTGATTGTGGATTTGAGAGGGTTGGCTTATGAGGAGAGACTGAGTAGACTGGAGCGATACTCATTGGAATTCAGAAGCATGTAAGATTAAGATTATGAAGGGAATAGATAAGATAGAAGCAGGGAAGTTGTTTCCACTGGTGGGTGAAATGAGTACTAAGGGGCATAGCCTCAAAATAAGGGGGAGCAGATTTTGGACTGAGTTGAGGAGGAACTTCTTCACACAAAGGGTTGGGAATCTGTGGAATTCCCTGCACAGTGAAGCAGTTGAGGCTCCCTCATTGAATGTTTTTAAGACAAGGATAGATAAGTATTTGAACAGTGAAGGAATTAAGGGTTATGGTGAGCGGGCGGGTAAGTGGAGCTGAGTCCATGAAAAGATCAGCCATGATCTTATTGAATAGCGGAGCAGGCTCGAGGGGCCAAATGGTCTCCTTCACCAGTGTAGGGATTCTATGAAATTGTGGACAGCCTGAAACTAATAGCGAGGTGGAGAATTGAATCGTACAAGGTGGTTCACCAATTTCCAGGTTCATAAAGGAACATGGCAACACGTGCACTCGAAAACATCCTTGGACTCAGGTTAGGCAAGACAGACTGAAAGGAACCTATATCTCCACAGGGAAATTCCCTCTGAATTATCCCTCAACTCTCTCTCTGCTGTCCCAACAGTGGCTGTGCTGGGACATAAAAATGTTGGTGCATTTGAGTATCTATTTCCCATGTGGCCCAGCTGGATTTCAGATTGGAGTGGATATATTCCTGAGTTTATACACACTCATCATTTTCCTGAAGATGCCAGCACTGCTCCAAACAGAAACCAATATAATGAATGCAGAGAGTAAAGGATTAAAATGAATGGAGATAAATGCTTACACAGAGAGTCAACTCAACAAGATCTGGCTTATTTTTTCTGCTGAGCACTATATCGATATGTACTTTACAATCAGTCAGGAGTAAGAGACAGAACATTGACTGTGGTATCAGCTGTCATTACCTCATCCCAGACCCACACGCAGAGCTATCTCACTATTCCCCGCATTCTCCCTCCATTCCACTTTACACATCTGCTGCTTCTGGTTGAGCTGCGACGCTGGATCATTCACCTCCTGCTCCACATCTGGCCAACATCCCCACATCTCCCAAAGCCACCGGGCTTTACAAGTGCAGCGCATCATCTGGACATGAAACAGCCAGAGGTGCTGCATTCCCTGAAGTGCTTTTCTTTCCCCACCCCCGTCGACCCCAGTTCTGGGAGAAAGATTTTGGGGTATCACTCAGGGTGCAAGAAATGCTTCTAAGAATGGTTGAACTCCACACTAGAAACAGCAACCATTGATTGCTTTGACTTGTCTGACATTATCAGTTTATAATTGAGAGGAGGCAATGGCCTTGCGATATTATTGCTGGGCTATTAATCCAGAAACTCAGCTCACGTTCTGGGGACCCGGGTTCAAACCCGCCACAACAGATGGTGGAATTTGAATTCAATGTTTGAAAAAAAAAATCTGAAATTGAGATGACCACGAAATGATTGTCGATTGTCAGAAAAACCCATCTGGTTCACGAATGTCCACCAATGGGAAGGAAATCTGCTGTCCTTACCTGATCTGGCCTACATGTGACTCCAGAGCCACAGCAATGTGGTTGACTCTCAACTGCCCTCCGAGTAACTAGGGATGGGTAATAAATGCTGGCCTAGCTAGCAACACCCATGTCGCATGAACGAGTATAAAAAGCATGTGTGTGTTACACTTCATTCAGGGAACCTGGGTTTCAGTAAAACTCTGAATGTTCCAGTTGGTAGCAATGGACATTGATGCCACAGGTTCCAACTTTCTTTGCGTGATCAACAGCTGACCAGCAGTCCTTATTGGTCTTATTGCTACTATTGTTTTGTGTTGGAAGGAATTACAGATCTGACATGTTTGGCTACTTTATGGACACACCTTCCTTGGTCATCAAATCCTGGGGTGGGATTTGAACCTGGAGCTTCTGGCAAGGGATAAGGGGGGGATCTAATTGAAACTTACAGAATACTGAGGAAGCTGAATAGAGTGGACGTGGAGAGGATGTTTCCACTAGTGGCAGGAAGTTGAACTCGAGGACAAACCTCAGAGTGAAGGGGCGATCCTTTAAAACTGGGATGAGGACAAATTTCTTCAGCAAGAGGGTGATGAATCTGTGGAACTCATGGTGACGGAGGGCTGTGGAGGTCGAGTCATTCAGTGCATTTCAGACAGAGCTAGATAGGTTCTACATTAATAAGGGGATCAGGGGTTGCAGGGAACAGATAGGAGAATGGGGATGAGAATTATATCAGCCATGATCGAATGGTGGGACAGACGAGATGGGCCAAATGGCCTAATTCTGCTTCTACATCTGTATATTATGTCTTGTGTACTCTACCCACTGTGCTGCAAGCCCTTTGGAAATGGACTGGAACATAATTCACCAGAAAAAACATCAAACCTGCAATTAATTCCACCGGCATTTCAACAAAGGCAGTGCGGAATCTTCACAGCTCACATTGCTCTTCCCACGCTATTCCTGGGGAATGCCCAAAAACATTGCTGAGATTCTGGGAACAGGTCCCTCAACTCCTGCCTCTGTGTTCTGCCAACTGAGAAGTGATCCTGTTGGAATGTTTGACATTGTGACAATGCTTGGCGTTGCATGTGTTGAGAGAGTGTTCCCCTCGTGTCCATATCTCTGGGGCTGGGGATTGGGGAGGTTGGGGTGTTGGTGAGGGTCATGTTGAGTGGGGACGGGGGCTTGGTTATTGCGGACTGAGCTCAGGAGAAACGTCTGCACTCGGAGGCCGGATTGAGAAGCTTGGGAACTCTCAGTCCCTCCGAGCTGTCGACTGACATTGGGGACCAGGACTGATGGATGTTTGGACAGAGGGATAGGGCAGCAAAGTGGAGCAGAGTAAATTATCAGCCTGAATTTTATTGAAAGGCCAAGTAGATTCGAAGGGTGCAGAGGCTCCTATTCTCCCTTTGAGGTCTTAGTTCTGAAAAAAAGATGTGAAATTATACATGCGCCTTAACCAACCAAGTTTTTGAAAGAGATAGTTTAATGGTACTCTCAGAATCATACAACACAGAAAAGGCCCTTCGGCACATCGAGTCTGCACTGACAATAATTACTACTAAAGTCATGCTAATCCCACTTTCCTGCACTTGTCCCATATCCCTCAATGTTATAATATTTCAAGTGCTCATACGAATGGTTGTGAGGTTTCCGGCCTCCATTCTCTTCCCAGGTATTCCTGATTCCCTCCACCCTCTAAGTGGAAAATTAGAGGGGATTTTCTCAAGTCCCCTTGAAAACTCTGCCCCCTTGTGATTGACCCCTCAACTGCTCCCTTCTCACTCTGTCCATACCCCTCATACATCTCAGTCATGTCCCCTGTCAGCCTTCCCTGCTCTAGAGAAAACAATCCAAGCCTATCCAGTCTCTCCTGAGAGCTCAAATGCTCCACCCCAGGCAACAACCTGGTGAACCTTCTCTGTACCCCCTCCTGTGTAATCACATCCTTGTGACAGTGAGACGCCCAGAACTGCATACAATCATGGCCGAACCAATGCTCTGTACAACTCCAACATTACCTCCTTGTTCTTGTACCCGATTCCATATGGGGCAGCACAGTGGTTAGCACTGCTGCCTCACAGCTCCAGGGACCTGGGTTCGATTCCCGGCTTGGGTCACTGTCTGTGTGGAGTTTGCACATTCTCCTCGTGTCTGCGTGGGTTTCCTCCGGGTGCTCCGGTTTCCCCCCACAGTCCAAAGATGTGCGGGTTAGATTGATTGGCCATGCTAAATTGACCCTTAGTGTCCCTGGATGTGTAGGTTCGAGGGATTAGATGTGTGGGGTTGTGAGGATAGGACCTGGCGCGGGATGATTGTCGGTGCAGAGTGGATGGGCTGAATGGCCTCCTAGTGCGCTGTAGGGTTTCTATGATACCACAACTGACGGAAACAAGCACCTCCACCGCTCTCTGTCTTCAGACTTGACTTGATGAGGGTTGCAGACAGGTTCAGGCCGATTTCCTTCAGTGTTCAGCATCTGCGATGCGCCCTCAATAAGATGGTGTTGTGTTACACACTTACCAGCTGTCGCGCTGCACAGCTTCCCCAAGGTGACTGAAGCCACTTGTTAACCAGGATCCCTGAGATTCAGGCTCGTTTGAACAGGCTGATGATACGTGACCATGAAGAAAGAGATGATTCATGCAGCCCTGAATGTGCCTTTCAGACAAGATGCTCGCCCCCCCCCCCCCCCCCCCCCCCCAGCTCCCATCTCACACAGCTTCCCCTCTTGTGCTTGACTGGACTTAATGAAGCAGAAAAATAATCATTGCATTTCGTTCAACACAAAAACGCAAGTAAAATTACTGCTGACCTTTTTAAAGCTGTGCCTCGCTGCAGTGAAATTAGCATGGCCAGTCAGTTCCAGACCATCCTTGTGCCAAGAGGCATTCTGAAGCTCTGGAGGTTTCTGCCCCACCTCCCACTGTCCACTCAGCCATCACTCCCTGACCCTCGACTCGGAGGGCACGGTCCTTACAAAAGTCGAGGTTGAAACACAGAGAGCTGAGAGCGTGGGCTCTGTGCTTATCGGAGAAATTAACTACCTTCAGTGACAACAAGTAATGTGAAGATTTGTGAGTCACAAATAGGCAGCACCGCGGCACAGTGGGTGAGCACTGCTGCCTCACAGCGCCAGGGACCCGGGTTCAATACCAGCCTCGGTTCACTGTCTGTGCGGAGTCTGCACGCTCTCCCCGTGTCTGCGTGGGTTTCCTCTGGGTGCTCCGGTTTCCTCCCACAGTCCATAAATGTGAAGGTAACGTTGATTGGCAGTGCTAAATCGCTCCTCGTGCCAGGGGTTTAGCAGGGTAAATACATGGGGTTACGGGAATGTGGTTGGTGCAGACTTGATGGGCTGAATGGTCTCTTTCTGCAAGAGAGGGTTTTCTATGGTGATAAGTGGGCTTACATTAACACTGCAACAAAGTTACTGTGAAAATCCCACAGTCGCCACACTCCAGTGCCTTTTCGGGTCCACTGAGGGAGAATTTAGCATGGCCAATGCACCCTAACCAATACGTCTTTTGGACTGTGGGAGGGAACGGGAGCATCCAGAAGAAACCCATGCAGGCACGGGGAGAATGTGCAAACTTTACATCGACAGTGAGCCACGCTGGGAATGAAACCCAGGTCCCTGGCACTGTGAGGCAGCAGTGCTAATCACGGTGCCATGCCCAGAGTACTTGTTGCCCAGAGTGGTGAGACCCTGCGCTTGGACCCATGGAAAAGATATTTGGCAGAAAGAGGCCATTGAGCCCATCTTTGCTGACCAAGAACAGAAACAAGCCACTCACTTCAATTGCTCTTTCCAACACCTTGTCTGCAGCCTTGCCGGTTCAAGCTCTTCAGATCCAGATCCAGATCCAGGGACCTTTGTAAAATGAGTTCAGTGTTTAAGCCTCAACGACCAACTGAGGCAGTCAATTCCAGACACCCACCACCTTCTGGGTGAGGAAGTTGGTCCTTGTGTTCCCTCCCATCCTTTGAACAATCCCCTTCAATTTATGCCCCCTTTCCTCCCGGTAACTGACCCCTCAGCTCGGAGAAACAAAGTCGATCTGCTCTAACTATGCCCCTCATAATTTTATCCACCTCAATTAGGGCACCTCTCAGCCTGCTCTGTTCTAAGGCAATCAACACCAGTCCATCTAATCTCTTCGCGTAGCTGCAATTTTCAAGCTCTGGCAACATTCTTGGAGATGTCCTCTGCATTCTCCCCAGAAATATTGTTGCAAACTTACCATTTGTAAAGTTATCCAAAAAGTTGCCAAATGTTAAGAGTGACATTATTGCACGATTCCTTTGAAAAACTAGTGCTTTTTTTTGTACTTCGAGTTTGAAAAAAAAAGTGCAAGTTCACATGTAGTATCCAGACTAAAACATTGTATCAAAGGCCAAATAGTAGCGTTGCCAAGACAACAGGCTGTTTTTGAATTTCAGCCAATCATCTTAAGCTAGGCACTTAGCTACCAGCAACTTACTAGATTTGAAACTGATATTTTGGTCACCTGTGAACAAATCATATTGTCGGGGATATGGATGTGTCATCAGAAGTAGAAAAGAACAGGCAGTGGGGCAATAAACAGAGACAGCAACTGTCCTCTGCCATAATTCATCTGTGTCTTAGAAGAGAGCCTCATCTAGAAAGCAAAAAGCAAGTGTTGGTGCATACTCGATGGGCTGAATGGCCTCCTTCTGCCCTTTCGGGATTCTATGCTGTTAGTGAACTGGATGGGTTTTTCCGACAATGCTTTCATGGTCATCAGTACATTGTTAATTCTAGATATTTTTTTGAATTCAAATTTCACCATCTTGCTGTGGCGGGATTTGAACCCAGGTCCCCAGGGCATTAACTGAGTTTCTGGATTAATAGTTTCGTGATAATACCACAAGGCTATTGCTTATTCATGATGCAAGCTTTTGGGCGCCGCACCTGCTCAAGGATGTTTTGGCCCTGGAGGGAGTGCAGAGGAGGTTTACTCGGCTGATACCGGAGTTGAGGGGATTGAGCTATGAGGAGAGGCTGAATAAACTAGGCTTGTACTCGTTAGAGTTTAGAAGAATGAGGGGAGATCTCATTGAGACGTATAAGATGATGAATGGGATGGATAGGATAGAGGTGGAGAGACTCTTCCCGCTCAAAAAAGACAGTAGGACTAGGGGGCACAGCCTCAAGATAAAGGGGGGGCGGTTTAGAACAGAGTTGAGGAGGAACTTCTTCACTCAAAGGGTGGTGAATCTCTGGAATTCTCTGCCCGTTGAAGTGGTGGAGGCTGCCTCGCTAAATATTTTTAAGAAACGGGTTGATGGGTTTTTGATAAGAGAAGGGATTAAGGGTTATGGGGAGAGGGCGGGAAGGTGGAGCTGAGTCACGACAGATCAGCCATGATCTTATTGAATGGCGGGGCAGGCTCGAAGGGCCAGATGGCCTACTCCGGCTCCTATTTCTTATGTTCTTATGCAAAGAAGACAGAAGATTCCAGAAGACATCAAACCTGGTTCTAGTTTAGAGAGTGACTCAAAATTTTATTTTATTGTCAATGAGTGGGAATTGTATTTATCTAAACAGCATTCCATTAGAACAGTGTTTTATTGGCTTTGTTACTAGTTTAGTTAACCTGTTCACTGTTAGTTAGTTAGATTTAGTTAGTTACTTGTCGATTTTGCAGAGATAGTCTCAGGTAGTTATTTTGATTTAGCCAGTAAAAGTTGCTGAAGTGCAGATATTCCCCCTTCTCACACTCACTTTAACAGATTATAAAGTGCGGTACTCCTGTTTGAGTTGTTAAGCATTAGTTTGCAGACAGGGGATCAATCTCCACTTCATAGCAATATTATGTCCTTCCTGATGGGACAGGAGAATTCTGCCCCAGGTTTTTCTCCAACAGGAATGAGAGAGAGAGAGAATGTTAACAAGTTCCTGTTCTTCAAAGTCCAAAGGCTTGTGATTTTCTCAAATCTTCATGGATGTTGTAAGGTTTGCTGAGTGAGGTAACCTTCTCCTGATAGCTTCCACTGCTGCATGCTCCTTGGTGCTTTATCCCCCTTTTTACAAAGAACAAATAACAACAAAGAAAATTACAGCACAGGATCAGGCCCTTCGGCCCTCCAAGCCTGCACCGACCATGCTGCGTGACTCAACTCAAACCTCCTACCCTTCCGGGGACCATATCCTTCTATTCCCATCCTTTTCATGCATTTGTCAAGATGCCCCTCAAAAGTCACTGTTGTATCTGCTTCCACTACCTCCCCAGGCAGCAAGTTCCAGGCACCCATCACCCTCGTACATCTCCTTTAAACCCTGTTCCTCGCACCTTAAACCTGTGCTGCCAAGTAATTGATTCTTCCACTCTGGGGAAAAAGCTTCTGACTATCCACTTTGTCTTTGCCTCTCACAATCTTGTAGGCTTCCATCAGGATGCCCCTCAACCTCCGTTGTCCCAGTGAGAACAAACCAAGTTTCTCCAACCTCTCCTCATAACAGAATTGAACATATTATTGCAAGTCCACTTGTCCTCGAAACAACCCAATCTGAGTTAGGGGTTGACCCGCAAAGCCTGCCACATCATCACTGCACGTCGAGGTGAACAAGGGCAGATTTCCTCTGCAAGAAAAGGATATTCTGGCACTGGAGGGGATGCAGAGGAGATTCACTCAGTAGATTCCAGCTGCTTTAGTGACTGGAGGCGTACCACAGGGAACTGTGCCTGGCCCCCTATTGTTCGTCATTTATATACATGACGTATGTGGGGCAGGATCAGTAAGTTTGCCAATGACACAAGAATTGGCTGGGTGTTTAACAGTGAGGTTGAGTGCCTTGGGTTACAGGAAGAGAAAGACGAGATGGTCCAATGGGTGGATAAGTAACAAATGGAATTTAACCCTGAAAAGTGAGAGGTTTGGAAGGAGTAATTTGAAAGCTCTGATACTGGTAAGTTCCCAAGAACAAGGGGACCTTGGCGTGTTGAGAGGGTTGGCTTATGAAGACAGACTGAGTAGAGTGGGACTCTACTCATTGGAATTCAGAAGAATGAGGGGAAATCTTATAGAAACATATAAGATTCCGAAGGGAATAGCTAAGATAGAAGCAGAGAAGTTGTTTCCACTGGTGGGTGAAACTCTAAGTTGGGGGCATCACCTCAAAATAAGGGAGAGCAGACTTAGGACTGAGTTGAGGAAGAACTTCTTCACACAAAGGGGTATGGAATTCCCTGCCCAGTGAAGCAGTTGAGGCTGCCTCATTGAGTGCTTTTAAGGCAAGGATAGATAAATTTTTGACCAGTAAAGGAATTAAGGGTTATGGTGAGTGGGTGGATCTGAGTCCACGAAAAGATCACCCCTGATGTTATTGAATAACAGAGCAGGCTCGAGGGGCCAGATGGCCAACTCCTGCTCCTCATTCTTATGTTCTTCTAAGATCAATGAGGAAAATCAGATGTGACAACAAAGCTTTGCAGTTCAGTTTGGAAAGTACTGTTAAGCTTCTGGAGAAGAAAAAAAGTTACAATTACATTTAGAAATGATCGCAGCCAATTTCATGCACTTATCAGCGAATAATATTGATGTATTAGCTTTCAAATGCATGACATTAACTCATCATTCAAACCAACAGTCAACCCTTCAGAGAGCAGGCAAGCGAAATGAGGTTGACATCAAATTGGTGCAGTCACTGAATCAGATTCCAGCAACTCAGTGGAATTGGCCAACCAGGTTGCAATGACAATGATGGGCCTCTTGTTCTCGAGGCATTCTGGCCATACCAGGGGCTGGGGCTTCTGGCCCAAGCAGATAACCACCCCCCCCACCCTAGTCATCATCGAACCCCCCCCCCCCTCCAAATCTTGTGACAGACTGACCCACAATCAGCACTTTGATGACAATGTATCGAATAATGACTTGCACACTCCAAAGGTGTGATTGTTGGGTGGATTGGCCGTGCTAAATTGCCCCCATTGTCAGGCAGATATATGTGGGGTAAATATATGGGGTTACGGGGATAGGGCCTGGATGGGATTAGAGTTACAGAACATCTGCAGTGCAATAGGAGTCCATTCGGCCCATCGAGTCTGCACCAACAACAATCCCAACCAGGTCCTATCCCCATAACCTCACGTATTTACCCTGCTCACCCCCTGATGCTAAGGGGCAATTGAACATGACCTGACCTGCACATCTTTGGAGAAAAAGATGCAGAATCTGGGGTCTTGAAGATACACACTTTTCAGAGAACACTGACTGGTATATCACATGGATGATGCAACTCTCTGCCCTTGACAATCTGCCCCTCCACAGTGGTGCGGAACTGTTGCTGGCTGAGATTGGAACTTGTCCTCGTTTCCAAATGACCGGCACTGGTATCTCGCCACGATCCGGGAATCACATTGTCCCATTGTTCGTTGGATGCTGGCGAGTGTCTCAGAATTTGAACACTCTCAAGTGAAAATGAAGCAAGAATGAACAGCAAAGAAACTGCATTATTAAACACACCAAGACACATCCCCAACAAACTGAACAGGCAGCGGCAATTCCAAGCACTGGCCATAGGAGGGAGCTCTTGTATAACTCAATGGGAGAGAGATCTTGAGAGAGAGGGACAGAGGGCGAGAGAGAGGGGGACAGAGAGCGAGGGGGCAGAGAGAGAGAGAGGGGGGGAAAGGGGAAGAGGGGACAGAGAGAAATGGAGAGGAAGAACTGGGTGCAGTAACTTTTTACTCAGAATGACATACATTTGCTCCTTTCAGCCACTTTTCAAACCACAGTTAGAATTCTCCTCAAATTTGGCCTGTGTCTGAGAGCACTTCTCCAAATCACTCAGTAATGTTGTAGAATTGGTGACAATCCAGTCCACAAGGCTCAACATACTGCACCCCAGGACACCCAGGGTCCCCCGCGCCCCGGGATGCCGAGGGTCCCCTGCACCCCGGGATATCTGGAAGAAAGAATCTACTGATGACCATGAAACCATTGCCGATTGTTGGAAAAACCCATCTGGTTCACCAATGTCCTTTAGGGAAGGAAATCTGCCGTCCTTACCCGGTCTGGCCTACATGTGACTCCAAAACCACAGCAATGTGGTTGACTCTCAACTGCCCTCCAAGGGCAACTAGAGATGGGCAATAAATGCTGGCCCAGCCAGCGATACCCATGTCCCAGGAATGAATTAAAAAAAATCCAAGATAAAAGCAAAATACTGCTGATGCTGGAAACAGGAAGGAGGTTATTTCACAATGAACCTCACTTTCCCTCAACTCCTTCCTCTCACAAGTTCTCTTTTGCAACTTATATCTGGTTCTGTCTCCACCGACCTCACAGGAAGAACATTCCAGATGTTCACATTGCCTCGCCTGAGCCTGTGTCATCTTGCAACTGATTCCACTGCCAGTGGAAACAGTTCCTCTTCATGACACGACCAAAGCTCTTCATAATCTCAGATATCTTTATCAAACCTCCCTTCACCTTGGAAACATACCCAATACTAAAGTCCCAAAGTCATTTTGAGTCATCTAACCCCATTCAACCTCAGCAATCCTGCTGCCTCGGACTGAAGGCTTGCTTCATCTGAAGACTTTGATTGACTTTGTCTTCTGTCCCAGTCTTTTTAAACTTGTTTTGGGGAGTAGCTTTAGCTCGGTTGGCAGGATGGCTGGTTCATGACACAGAGCAAGACCAATGACATGGCTTCAGTTGCCTTATCGGCTGGGATTACTCATGAAGGTCCCACCTTCTCAACCTTCCCCTACTCTCCTGAGGTGTCGTGATCCTCAGGTTAAATCGCTCACCAGTCACTTCTTTCCCTCAAAGAGGAAAGTAGCCTCTGGTCACCTGGGACAATGGCAACTTTATCTTCTTATAAGACCATAAGATATTGGAGCAGAATTAGGCCACTCAGCCCATCAACACTGCTCTGCCATTCAATCATGGCTGATGTGATTCTCATCCCCATTCTCCCGTCTTCTTCCCATAATTCTTGAACCTCTTATTGATCAAGAACCGAGCTCTCTCAGTCTTAAAAAGAGACTCAACATCCCAGCCATTTGATGCAATGACTTTCACAGGTTCACCACCCTCTGGCTGTAGAAATTCCCCCTCATCTCAGGAGTGTCCCTTCACTGAGATTGTATCCTCGAGTTCTAGTCTCTCCCACAAGTGGAAACATCCTCTCCACATCCACTCTATCTCGGTCACTCAGTATTCTCTAAGTTTCAATAAGATCCCCGCCCTTATCCTTCTGAACTCCATTGAGTACAGACCCAGAGTCCTCAACCATTCCTCATACAAAAACCCCTTCATAGGAGGGATCATTCTTGTGAACTTCCCCTGGACCCCTTCCAAGGTCAGCCCATCCTTCCTTTGGTATGGTGACTTTGCTGATCCGTTTTGAAGCTGACTTATCTGTTTTCTAGTGTTCTCAGACTTGAAACAGGGCTCCTCCCTTTTAAATCACTTGTGATTTTAACCCCATGAAATTGCTTGATCCTTTCTCTGAATCCACTGGAGCAGAATGGGTTGGAAGTCTCAAGGAGCCCAGTTCCCCTGGAAGGGGATATGACCAAGCATTGTGGGCGGGTATTTTTTGGCTCTTTAGAATAAATGTCACTGTGCAACTCTTCAAAGACAACAGAACGATCCCACAGTCTGGTGCAATGAGTCCCCTCCTTCCCAAGACACCCCAATGCCAACAGGAAGTGGCCTCTTCACCAACAGGAAGCTGTAGTCACATTCAGGTCACCTCTACTGAGACATCGAACTAAAGAAAATCCCCTCGGCTTCCATGGTGGACGGTGATAAATGATTGCTGATATTTCGGGTGGATAGCCCAGTGGGTTAGCACTTGCTGCCTCACAGTGCCAGGGATTCGAGTTCGATTCCCGTCTTGGGTCACCGTCTGTGTGCAGTTTGCACACTCTCCCCGTGTCTGCGTGGGTTTCCTCCGGGTGCTCCGGTTTCCTCCCACAGTCCGAAAGACGTGCTGGTTCGGGTGCACTGGCCGTGCTAAATACTCCCTCAGGTGTACCCGAACAGGCGCCGGAGTGTGGCAATGAGGGGATTTTCACATTGCAGTGTTAATGTAAGCCTACTTGTGATGAATAAATAAACTTTTAACTCAACCTTAAACTTCATGGGGCATATTTAACACCCTTATTTTCCTTTAATGCTCTAACGTCAGGGGCTATGATGCTGAGGGGATTGGATGGAGTTAAGACGACAAATCAACCAAGGTCTCAGTGAATGGAGCGACAGGCTGAGAGTGCTGAGTGTCCTCCTTCTGTCACTTAGGGGCTGGTGCTGCTGTAAATTGTCACCGCCGGTAAATTATATGGGACAATACGCTGGAAAATGATTACAGCGCCACGATTCTTATCAAATCCATCAACACTGGAGTGTTAAAACCAGAAGCAGGACAGGGAATCGCTGAAGGGGAAAGATATGAGGGAATTATTGTGCAGCAATAAGAATTGTGCCATCTGTCATTGAAAAATAAATAGATTGCCCTGGAATTTTGGGAAAGAGGGTGGGGAAAGATGTATCCCCCGCACCCTCACCTCTTCTGAAGTCAGGGGCACCTGGGTGGGGTGGGGTTGGCTGAGGAGCAGTGCTCGTGACCAATGATCGGGGAGGGGTAACGGGGTGGGGGGGGGGGGGATGATGTATGCTCGGAAAATAAAATGAACAAGTGTTCGAGCTGATTCCCAGCTTGTCTGTGTATCGCTCTCTCTCTCTCTCTTCCTGACTGCAGTGTCAGAAGAAGTAGGGTCAACTCCCTAAACCGCAGCACAGCTGTCTCCCACTCACTGCCCCTGGAGACAAGTGAAGACAGGAACCATTCTGTCTCAAGAGTGGCTGATCAGCTGAAGGGGAACATACAGGTCTCTGCTGTCGGAGTGGGGGTGGGAGGGGGGGTGGCAGGGGGGGGGGGGGGGGGAGAAGAGGCACAGGGGGAGACAGGTGGAGGGTGGGAGGAGAGATGGGGGGGGGAAAAAAGAGAGAGAGACGGAGAGGGGAAGGGGCAGACGAGGGGTGGGGGAGGCACAGATATCTCCTCATAAACATGCTGAGAAGGTGGATTAGGAGTGATTTAGTGTTCGGTGCTGCAATTACATAGAGGAATGTCACCCAGAGCCACACCAAAAAGACGCTCCCTCTGTTAAAGTGATTCTTGGAGTCCAGAGCAGCTGAAACTACTGAAGAGCTGGCACGAAGTTGACACAAAGACCTGGTGCAGGATGAGATAGAGCCATTGAGGTTTACAGCATGGAAACAGGCCCTTCAGCCCAACTTGTCCATGCCGCCCATATTTTTTAAACCCCGAAGCTAATCCCAATTGCCCACATTTGGCCCATATCCCTCTATATCCATCGTACCCATGTAACCATCCAAATGTTTTTTAAAAGACAAAATTGTACCCGCCTCTAGGACTACCTCTGGCAGCTTGTTCCAGACACTCACCACCCTCTGTGTTAAAAAATTGCCCCTCTGGACACTTCTGTATCTCCCCTCTCACCTGAAACCTATGCCCTCTAGTTTTAGACTCCCCTATCTTTGGGAAAAGATGTTGACTATCTACCTCATCTATTATTATCATATCATTATTTTATGGACATCTATTAGATTGCTTGACACTCCAGGGAAAAAAGTGCCAGTCTATTCGGTCTCTCCTTATAACTCAAACCATCAAGTCCCAGTAGCATCCGAGTAAATCTCTTCTGCATGCTTTCCAGTTTAATAATATCCTTTATGTCACAGGGTGACCATAGCAAGGGGGATTGAATATAAAAGTAGGGAGGTCTTGCTGCAGCTGTATAGGGCGCTGGTGAGGTCGCAGCTGGAGTACTGTGTGCAGTTTTGGTCGCCGCACTTACGCAAGGATATTTTGGCCTTGGAGGGAGTGCAGAGGAGGTTTACTAGGCTGATACCGGAGTTGAGGGGGTTGAACTATGAGGAGAGGCTGAATAAACTAGGCTTGTACTCGTTAGAGTTTAGAAGAATGAGGGGAGATCTCATTGAGACGTACAAGATGTTGAATGGGATGGATAGGATAGAGGTGGAGAGACTCTTCCCACTCAGAAAGGACAGTAGGACTAGAGGACACAGCCTCAAGATAAAGGGGGTGCGGTTTAGAACGGAGTTGAGGAGGAACTTCTTCACTCAAAGGGTGGTGAATCTTTGGAATTCTCTGCCCGTTGAAGTGGTGGAGGCTGCCTCGCTCAATATTTTTAAGACGCGGGTTGATAGGTTTTTCATAGGCAAGGGGATTAAGGGTTATGGGGAGAGGGCGGGAATGTGGAACTGAGCCACGACAGATCAGCCATGACCTTATTGAATGGCGGGGCAGGCTCGAGGGGCTAGATGGTCTACTCCTGCTCCTATTTCTTACGTTCTTATGTTCTTATGACCAGAACTGTACACAGTATTCCAAGTATGACCTTACCAATGTCACATACAGCTTCAACAAGGCATTCCAACTCCTGTATTCAACGTTCTGACCAATGAAACCAAGCATGCTGAATGCCTTCTTCACCACCCTATCCACTTGGGACTCCGCTTTCAAGGAGCTGTGAATCTGTACCCCAAGACCTCTTTGTTTAATAACTTTCACAAGTGCCCGACCATTAACTGAATAAGTCCAGCCCCGATTCGATCTACCAAAATGCATCACCTCACATTGATCTAAATTAAACTCCATCTGCCATTCATTGGGCCATTGGCCCAATTTAGGGGAAGTGATGGCAGTTTATCCAGAGGCTCAGCTAATGTTCTGAAGACCCAGGTTTGAGTCCCACCAGGACAGATGGTGGAATTTGAATTCAGTGAAACAATATCTGGAATTAAAAATCTACTGATGACCATGAAACCATTGTCAATTGTTGGAAAAACCCATCTGGTTCACTTAGTCTCTTTAAGGAAGGAAATCTGCCGTCTTTGGCCGACATGTGACTCCAGAGATACAGCAATGCGGTTGACTCTCAACTGCCCTCTCAGGGCAACTAGGGATGGGCAAGTACTGGCCAGCCAGCGATGCCCATGTCCCACAGATGAATATGAAATAAAAATTCCATTATAATCCTCAATAACTTTCTTCACTGTCCACAATGCCACCAATCTTGGTGTCATCTGCAGATTGACAAACCGTACTTCCTAAATTCTCATCCAAATCATTGATATCAATGACAAATAACAGTAGGCCCAGCACTGATCACTGAGGCACACCGCTGGTCACAGGCCTCCAGTTTGAAACGCAATCCTCTACAACCATCCTCTGGCTTCTGTCACCAAGACAATATTGTATCCAATTGGCTACCTCACCCTGGGTCCCTTGAGATTTAACCTTATGCAACAATCTACCATGCGGTACCTTGTCGAAAGCCTTCTGAAAGCCCATGTAGATGACATTGATTGCTCTGCCCTCATCTACCTTCTTGGTTACCTCTTCAGAAAACTCAATCAAATTTGTCAGACATGATTTTCCACTCGCAAATCCATGCTGACTGTCCCTAATCAGTCCTTGTGTCTCTAAATGCCTGCAGATCCTGTCTCTCAGAATACCGTCACAGATATGAGGCTCACCGGCCTGTAGTTCCCAGACTTTTCCCTGCAGCCCTTCTTAAACAAAAGCACAACATTTGTTACCCTCCAGTCTTCAGACACCTCATCTGTAGTGGAGAACAAAGCCAATGATACTTGGATTGGGTGGGGGGGGGGGTGTAAATTCGCTTGAATTTTTCAAGATGGTCTCATGGCACGGCCGCCCCCCCACATTCCCGCCCTTCCTTCCGTCTTCCTCTGCGTTTCATAGAATTCAAACTGTCCAGATATATCCTGAAATTAGAGAGAGATTGACCGCTGACACTCCACCTACTCACCAGTCTTAAATCATCTTAATCAGGACAGAATTACAAGCCGGGGGGATATGAGACAGAGACTGAGCGCTTTCTCAAGCTGTGGCATCAAATATAATTATTCACGATCTCACTTCCATTAAGGTTGAGCAAAGCTGCCTCCCTCAGCATCACGTCTGCTTACTAAAGACAATTACTGCAGTCTTTCCAAAGCCCTGCTGCCAATATTTAATGCTAATAGATCTGGCTGGGAGATCTGGAGAAGCTGTTTAAGAGAAAGATATACATCAGGAAAAAAAAAAGCGGGGCAGGACTTTCAATCAAATTAAACATCATCTCCCCAGAGGGAGGAAACAAAAGCTCCATTAGTGACCCAGGCAGCTGCAGCTCCCATCCACGGTCAGTTCAACCCTTTGCTGATCTCAGCAATTGCACGTTTGGCTCAGAGTTTGCAGACCAGGACAGGCAAGAGTCCCATCAATCGTACAGAAGAACGAGGGCTGCAGTCTATATATAAAAAAAAGACTGGTGCGTCATTGCAAGACTGCAGTGCTGGGCTGTTAACAAACAGTACTGGTGAAATTGGAAAAGCAGACAGCCCCGATATTATCATAATTCCATATTCATTACCTGTGCTGCAATGCATTATTAACCCCATTCTAATAACATTTCAAAAGAATTACATCTCACAAATACACTGCGCCATCAAGCTCTTCCTTCATTCTCTACTCACACACATAAGAACATAAGAAATAGGAGCTGGAGTAGGCCATCTGGCCCTTCGAGCCTGCCCCGTCATTCAATAAGATCATGGCTGATCTGTCGTGGCTCAGCTCCACTTACCCGCCCGCTCACCATAACCCTTAATCCCCTCTCTTATCAAAAACCCATCAACCCGCGTCTTAAAAACATTTAGCGAGGCAGCCTCCACCACTTCAACGGGCAGAGAATTCCAGAGATTCACCACCCTTTGAGTGAAGAAGTTCCTCCTCAACTCCGTTCTAAAACGCCCCCCCTTTATCTTGAGGCTGTTCCCCGTAGTCCTACTGCCCTTTCTGAGCGGGAATGGTCTCTCCACCTCTATCCTATCCATCCCATTCATCATCTTATACGTCTCAACGAGATCTCCCCTCATTCTCCACACGTTCTGTTTGGAAGGAAGGTGGATGCTTGATTTACCAGCAGTGGGGATACAGCAGCAGTAACAGGGCCCAGGATGGTGTGTTGCTTGCTGGTTGATATTTGGGGTTTGGATGTTGCTCGTGGGAGCAAGTCTCCACCCTCCATCTCGCTCCCACATGAGAGCAAGTCCCATGCTCTTTTGTCGAAATTTGCTGACGACACCAAGATTGGAGGAAAGGCAAATTGTGCGGAGGGTGTGGAGAGTCTACAGAAGGATCAAGATAGGCTGGGCGAATGGGCCAGGAAATGGCAAATGGAATTTAATGTTGGCAAGTGTGAGGTGGTCCACTTTGGTAGGAATAATGGTAGGAAGGATTATCACTTACGTGGTGAAAAACTGCAGCATGCGACGGTGCAGAGGGACCTCGGGGTCCTTGTGCATGAGTCGCAAAAACCCAGCTTGCAGGTGCAGCAGGTGATCAGGAAGGTGAATGGGATGCTGGCCTTCATAGCGAGAGGGATTGAATATAAAAGTAGGGAGGTCTTGCTGCGGCTGTATAGGGCATTGGTGAGGCCGCAGCTGGAGTACTGTGTGCAGTTTTGGGCGCCGCACCTGCGCAAGGATATTTTGGCCTTGGAGGGAGTGCAGAGGAGGTTTACTAGGCTGATTCTGGAGTTGAGGGGGTTGAGCTATGAGGAGAGGCTGAATAAACTAGGCTTGTACTCGTTAGAGTTTAGAAGAATGAGGGGAGATCTCATTGAGACATATAAGATGATGAATGGGATGGATAGGATAGAGGTGGAGAGGCTCTTCCCGCTCAGAAAGGATAGTAGGACTAGGGGGCACAGCCTCAAGATAAAGGGGAGGCGGTTTAGAACGGAGTTGAGGAGGAACTTCTTCACTCAAAGGGTGGTGAATCTCTGGAATTCTCTGCCCGTTGAAGTGGTGGAGGCTGCCTCGCTAAATATTTTTAAGACGCGGGTTGATGGGTTTTTGATAAGA
This sequence comes from Prionace glauca, assembly GCA_037974335.1. Lineage (NCBI taxonomy): Eukaryota > Metazoa > Chordata > Chondrichthyes > Carcharhiniformes > Carcharhinidae > Prionace > Prionace glauca. The sequence continues at coordinate 6,104,006 of CM075751.1, read as the reverse complement.
GAGGGGATTAAGGGTTATGGGGAGAGGGCGGGAAGGTGGAGCTGAGCCACGACAGATCAGCCATGATCTTATTGAATGGCGGGGCAGGCTCGAAGGGCTAGATGGCCTACTCCTGCTCCTATTTCTTATGTTCTTATGTTCTTATGAGTCCCACATTCTCCCCACTTCTTGGGGAGAGGTGTTTCTCTTGAATTTCTGATCTCCTCTGTTTATTATTGCCCTTGCCCACCACTCTAACCACTTGAAGCTTTCTTCCTCTTATCCTATCCTGTGACAATGACTTTCTGCTGATTCTTTTCCAGACTTTTCCTCCATCTGACAAATTTGCAGTATCAGAGTTGGAAATAAGAGTGAAATACAACAGATCCTGGAAAATTAAGATAAAAATGCAAGATCCTGGAAAAACTCCAGTCTGGCTCTGTGTGTGGAGAGAAAGGGAGCAGACATTTCCAATAGCACATGACTGTGGCTCAGGTCCCATGGAGAGTCAGGTTAGATTCGAACCATGGGGCCTGTTTCCTCCGCCACAGATGCTATCTGAAATACTGCTGAGTATTTCCAGCACTTTCTGTCTTCATTTCAGAGTTGATAGCAATGACCCGGCAACATTGATAGCACCAATGAGAGTATATTCATAAAATCCCCATTGTACAGGAGGCCATTTGGCCCATTGAGTCTGCACCGACCACAACCCCACCCAGGCCGTATTCCCGTAACGCCACATATTTACCCCGCTCATCCCCTCGTGCTTGGGTCAATTTAGTGTGGCCAATCCACCTTAACCGCACATCTTTGGACATCCAATCCAACTCTCTCTGAAAATATCCCTCTTCATCTCCATGTGATTTCCAGAGCCTGTTATCCGAGGACAGAGAGTTCGACCGGATCTGTCAATTGTAGGATTTGTTTTGTTCATTCCTGGGACATGGGTATCGCTGGCTGGGCCAGCATTTATTGCCCATCCCTAGTTGCCCTTGGAGGGCTGTTAAGAGTCAATCACATTGCTGTGGCTCTGGAGTCACATGTCAGCCAGACTGGGGTAGGGACGGCAGATTTCCTTCCCTGAAGGACAGATGGGTTTTCCCGACAATGGTTTCATGGTCATCACTGGATTCTGAATTCCAGATATTTTTTATTGAATTCAAATTCCACCATCTGACACGGTGGGATTCGAACCGGGGTCCCCAGAACATTAGCAGAGTTTCTGGAATTAATGAGTCCAGTGAAAAAAGAACCCTACACCATTGCCTCCACATTCAAAGTTCACCGATGGAAACCTCCTTCCCTCAAATTCACAGCAAACCACAATGAACGGAGGTAAGGAGCAATTTCTTCAACCAGAAGGTAGTGAATCCATGGAACTTTTAGCCGCAGAAGGCCGTGGAGGCTGGGTCACTGAGTGTCTTTAAGACAGAGATAGATAGATTATTGATTGGTAAGGGGATCAAAGGTTACGGGAGAAGGCAGGAGAATGGGGATGAGAAACTTATCAGCCATGATTGAATGGCAAAGCAGAGTTGATGAGCTGAATGGCCTAATTTACTCCTATATCCTTAGTCTTATGGAAATGGGCAGTGCTCAAAGAGAGATAAGACGAGGAAGATTTCTTCTCTGCAGTGAGAGGGCGCATGACGTTGTATCTGCATGATAGTTAAAGTTTTATAAGATGACGTTTTAAAAATATCCAAGGCTGGAACACAAGGCGGCTCCCGAGAGGGAGTGGACACTTTTTATTGTTGGAGGAGGACAAAAGAGGACAAGGAGATGTTGCTGTTATTGACTCAATGTGGTTTTTTTAATCAGGAGATTAAACAAAACTCCATCAACATCATCATTAAAAATGCAAAGACGTCCTGTCAAATCCAAAACCTATGGGGTGGCACAGTGGGTTAGCACTGCTGCCTCACAGCACCAGGGACGTGGGTTCGATCCCTGGCTTGGGTCACTGTCTGTGTGGAGTCTACACATTCTCCCCGTGTCTGCGTGGGTTTCCTCCCACAGTCCGAAAGACGTGTTGGTTAGGTAAGTTGAGCCAAACAGCTGCTGGAGTGTGGCAATGAGAGAAATTTCACAGTTGCTTCATTGCAGTGTTAATGTTGGCCTTGTGACACTAATAAATAAATTTTAAAAAGTTAATAAAACGCCTGGAAGAAATTCGTGGGGGGGGGAAGATAGCTGACTGCCAATTGCATGACCGCAATCCTTTATTTGAGACCATGGCATGATTCTGAGGAAGGGGCGCTTGATCCAGTGGCCGTTTTAATGATATAGACCTCAAACTGTTCCTCAGAGTCATCTTTGGAGTCACGGACAGAATTCCATCAGGGAAAGGAGGGTCTGAAAGGCAACGACCACCACTGCAAGCAACGCAACAAACTAACTTGCTGCAGTATTCTGGAAGAGAAATTGGGCCCCCTCTCACTCGTCAAACTATTAAATAGCAGGTCTGATATCGAGATGAGTTAAAGGCCATGAGGTCAGCTAACTGGAACTGTTTATTCACACATAATATTCTTTAGCACAAGTCTGGCTTGTTCCACCCAGGTGGAGCTCGAGTCCCATCTCACCTGACCCATTCTCATCATGCCCCAGCATGTGGAACACTAACCTGTCCCGTCTTCAAGCCTGTCTGAAGGCAACCTCTGAGGAGATCAACTGCAGGAGCCATCACAGCTACTGACGAACCTCTGCAATCCTGAGGCCCTCCCTTCAGCTAAGCAAACAACTTGACTGTGGGACATCAGGTCTTGTATCCAGACAGGGATGGAGTGGACTTCAGCTTTTCGTGAAATAAAAATACATTGCCGCAGACACAAACTCTCTTTAATTCAGAAGGGGAGTCAGTGGAAATGAAATGGTGATTCTCTCTCCACACAGGCTGGGCTTTTCCAACAGAGAGAGTGAGTGAGTATGGGGGGGGAGAGAGAGTGTGTGTGGGGGGGTCGAAACTGAGTGGGTGTGGGGGGAAGAGAGAGAGAGAGAGAGAGATATAGAGAGTATGAGTGTGAGAGAGGTGGAGAGAGAAAGAGAGAGAGAGAGGTGGGGAGAGAGAGAGAGAGATATATAGAGAGTGTGAGTGTGAGAGAGGTGGAGAGAGAGAGAGAGAGGTGGGGAGAGAGAGAGAGAGAGATATAGAGAGTGTGAGTGTGAGAGAGGTGGAGAGAGAGAGAGAGAGAGGTGGGGGGAGAGAGAGAGAGAGATATAGAGAGTGTGAGTGTGAGAGAGGTGGAGAGAGAGAGAGAGAGAGAGAGAGGTGGGGAGAGAGAGAGAGAGATATAGAGAGTGTGAGTGTGAGAGAGGTGGAGAGAGAGAGAGGTGGGGGGAGAGAGAGAGAGAGATATAGAGAGTGTGAGTGTGAGAGAGGTGGAGAGAGAGAGAGAGAGAGAGAGAGAGGTGGGGAGAGAGAGAGAGAGATATAGAGAGTGTGAGTGTGAGAGAGGTGGAGAGAGAGAGAGAGAGAGGTGGGGGGAGAGAGAGAGAGAGATATAGAGAGTGTGAGTGTGAGAGAGGTGGAGAGAGAGAGAGAGAGAGTTGGGGAGAGAGAGAGAGAGAGATATAGAGAGTGTGAGTGTGAGAGAGGTGGAGAGAGAGAGAGAGGTGGGGAGAGAGAGAGAGAGATATAGAGAGTGTGAGTGTGAGAGAGGTGGAGAGAGAGAGAGAGAGAGAGAGGTGGGGAGAGAGAGAGAGAGAGAACAGGCAATAAAAGTGATTGAAAGAAGAAAAAAGAACAACTTCATCGAATGCCTACTGCAGAGAAGGAGGCCATTCAGCCCATCAAGTCTGCACAGACAGCAATCCCACCCAGGGCCTATCCCTGTCACTCCACGTATTTACCCCTCGTCTCCCTCTTCGTGGTAATTTAACATGGTCAACATAGCCAGCCCGTTTTCTGGACTGTGGGAGGAAACCGGAGCACCTGGACGAAACCCACGCAGACATGGGGAGAACGTGCATACTCTGCCCAGACAGTGACCCGAGATGGGAATCGAACCTGAGTCCCTGGCGCTGAGAGGCAGCAGCGCTAACCACAGTGCCACCGAGCTCTCTGACACATCCTGAGGTCACAACAGATGCTGCGTGGGTGGAGATTCTTCTCTTTGTGGAGTTGGATTTGAACCTCTGACTCAGCAGCGGGGGGATGCCACTCACTCAGTCACAGCAGACACACACCAGGTGACAGGTCAGTTTGAAGGCTCCAATTGCAGGGGGACGGGACACACACTTCAGCAGACTGTGTGTCAGAGAGATTGCTCTGTCAGTCAGTCTGCTGTTAATGAAACGTGACCAGCAGAGTAAACAGCTGAGACACTCACTGCCATTAATGGCCAAATCCTCCAGACATCAAACATTCATCTCCATTCACCTGAGCGCCATTCTGTTTCCACAGACAGGGTCAGATCACAGACAATCTGGCAGGACAGTAAATTTAATATCACGGCTGGGACTCTGTCTCACGTCCAATTCACCTTCATTGATACCAAGAAGACAAGGAACATTCAGACATCACTGCATGGAACAGAGGCAGCACAGCGGGTTAGCACTGCTGCCTCGCACACCAGGGACCCGGGTTTGATTCCTGGCTTGGGTCACTGTGTGGAGTTTCCACATTCCCCCCTTCACCGTTTCCCCGGTTTCCTCCCACAGTACCAAAGACAGGCTGGTTGGATAGATTGGTCACGCTAAATTCTCCCTCAATGTACCCAAACAGGCGCCAGAGTGTGGTGACGAGGGGATTTTCACAGTGACTTCATTGCAGTGGTAACGTAACATGACTTGTGACACTAATAAATAAACTTTAAACAATGCATTCAGTGTCTCTGCAGCCACTTTTATTTATTGGACATGGTTGTCACATACAATCTTAGAATAATAGAATCCTGCAGTGCAGAAGGCAGCCATTCAGCTCATTGAGTCTGCATCTATAACCCCATACATTTACCCTAGCTAATCCTCCTGACACTAAAGGGGCAATTCAGCATGGCTAATCCACTGAACCCACAGATCTTTGTGGGAGGAAACTGGAGCATCCGGAGGAAACCCATGCAGACACAGTGAGAATGTGCCAAGTCCACAAAGACAGATGGTCCAAGCCTGGAATCGAACCCGGGTCCCTGGCGCTGTGAGGCAGCAGTGCCACTGTGCCAGCTTGTCGCCATTCATTGCCCATCCCTAGTCACCTGAGGGCAGTTGAGAGTCAACCACATTGCTGTGGCTCTGGAGTGCAGACCAGGCAAGGTAAGGACAGCAGATTTCCTTCCCTAAAGGACATTAGTGAAACTAGATGGGTTTTTCTGACAATCGACAATGGTTTCATGGTCATCAGTAGATTTTTAATTCCAAATTTTATTTTAATCGAATTCAAATTCCACCAACTGCTGTGGCAGGATTTGAACCCGGGTCCCCAGCACATTAGCTGAGTTTCTGGAGTAATAGTCTCATGATAAGACCACTTGGCATGCCTCGCGGGTTTTAAGACCCAATGATGATCAGGTCATCAGGTGTAGGAAACTTATCAGCCTTTATTTTCCAGAGTACCTTTTCTCTTGTGATTATGGTTATTTTCATCTCCTTTCTCCTTTTTGCCCTAAATTCTGGAATCTGTGTCTTCTACTGTGAAGCAGATATTAAATACCTGTTCAAAATCTCTGCCATTTCCTGGTTCCCCATTAGCAATCATCCAGTCTCCTCCTCTAAAGGGAGAAATATTCACTTGTCAAAACTGTAATCGTCTATTTTTATAATTCTTGCTCATTTTTTCCCTCTCACACTAAAATTTCTCACTCTCCTGCTTTTGTTCAAGTCATCCTTGGCTCAATTTCCAATTTTCTGGCCTGCACTAATCATTGCAGAATTGTCCCTTTCAAGTTGATACCATCCTGAACTTCCTGAGTTCGCTGCAGATGGTGCAGCCTTCTCACAGAGTACTTCTTTCTGAATGAAACATATCTTTGCTCAGGGTTTATGAAATAGCTGCTGAAATATATCTGCCATTGTTCCCTGGTCATCTTCCCTTCAAACCTAAGTTCTCAATCTGCGTTATTGAATTTGATGAAGATGGAGTTAGTTAAAGGCAATTCCAAGCATAAGACACTTGTTTCAAACCCACTCTTCCCACCCTCAAACTGAATGTGAAATTCTATCACGTCATAGAATAGAATCCCTACAGTACACAAAGAGGCCATTCGGCCCATTGAGTCTGCACTGACCACAATCCCACCCAGGCCCTACCCCCCCCATATCTCTCCATGTTTACCCACTAATCTCTCTAACCTACGCATCTCAGGACACTAAGGGCAATTTTAGCATGGCCAGTCAACCTAACCCAGAAACTGGAATACCCGGAGGAAACCCACGCAGACATGAGGATAACGTGCCAACTCCACACACACAGCGACTCAAGCTGGCAATCAAACCCGGAGCAGTGCTTACCACTGTGCTACCGTGCCGCCCCTGGTGTGTCATGATCACACCTCTTGAGGATCTCTTAATATTAGTTTAATGTGTTCCAGAATATTCCTCCCCTCCCGACCCTACTTCACTCCCTCTATCTTCCGATTGGACACTTGACAGCCTTCTGGACTGAACACTGAGTACAACAATTTCAGAGTGACAATTCTCCCTTCTCCCCATTTCCATTTATTTTATTTCTTCTTTTCATCTCATTCATCCATTTTGACCACTTCTGAAATCTCACTCTCCATCTGGTCTCTGAACTCCCTTCCCAGGGACCACTCCCACATTCCTCAGGTTGTCAATCTGCTCCTTTCTTCTGCTATTCAAACATTTGGATCATTTACTGGATGCTATTCGCACTGTTCTCCGCCTTTATCATCACCATTTACATTCCCTTTGTCTAATGACAGCACCACCACCTCCCCACCCACCCATGTAGTACAAATCTTGTCCTATTTTCTTTGCCTTGAACTCTGACAATGTCATCCAGACTTGAAACGCTGGCTCTATTCTCTCTCCACAGATGCTGTCAGTCAGGTTGAGTTTTTCCAGCATTTTCTGTTGTTGTTCTCTCGGTTCTACATTGGTTATAAACTTGGATCTTAAATTATTCTGAACCCTATTAGAATGCTACCCAGTGAGCTGTAGCTGTGAAGGACATCGAAGAACATAAGAACTAGGAGCAGGAGTCGGCCATCTGGCCCCTCGAGCCTGCTCCCCCATTCAATAAGATCATGGCTGATCTTTTCGTGGACTCAGCTCCACTTACCCACCCGCTCACCATCACCCTTAATTCCTTTCCTGTTCAAAAATCTATCTATCCTTGCCTTAAAAGCATTCAATGAGGGAGCCTCAACTGCTCCACAGGGCAGGGAATTCCACAGATTCACAACCCGTCATGTGAAGAAGTTCCTCCTCAACTCAGCCCTAAATTTGCTCCTCGTGATTTTGCACCCCATTCTAGTTTCACCCGCCAGTGGAAACAACTTCCCTGCTTCTATCTTATCTATTCTCTTCCTAATCTTGCATGTTTCTATAAGATCTCCCCTCATTCTTCTGAATTCCAACGAGTATAGCTCCAGTCTCAGTCTCTCCTCATAATCTTAGATGTTTCTATAAGATCTCCCCTAGGTGGCACAGTGGCACCGTCCGACAGCATCAGGGACCCGGGTTCAATTCCCAGCTTGGTTCACTGTCTGTGTCGAGTTTGCACAGTTTCCCCCGTGTCTGTGTGGGTTTCCTCTGGGTGCTCCAGTTTCCTCCCACACTCCGAAAGGTGTGCTGGTTAGGCGCATTTGTCGTGCTAAATTCTCCCTCAGTGTAGCCCGAACAGACGCCGGAGCGTGGCATCGAGGGGATTTTCACAGTAACTTCATTGCAATGTTAATGTAAGCCTACTTGTGACGACTAAATAAACTTTAACTTTCTTTGAACTCAAATCGATAAGATTGGAGTTAAAAAGCGCCGGTGTGTGGAAGTATGTCTTTAAACAGAAATAGCAAGAGCTCTTGGACTAAAATGAGCTTTTATTTTTTTCACCCTGAGGACATCATTGTGGTTTAAATAAAACCTTTCCAGCCTCTGCCAGGCTGCTATCATATGCTGCCGTCATCTCCCAGGGCTGTGCCCTCATTGAAAACTCATTTCCTTAATGGACAGCAGTAGAAGCAATAACTCTGGGGCTTTTGACAGGTTGTCAGGGAGCCAAAGTTATTCTTTCAGCCTTGCAGATACGAATGCTCTTCGAGGTTTAGTGAAAGGCCCCAATATTTTATCACAGCTAAATGGGTCTGGTGCCGTAATTGAAAGTCAAAAGAGGCCGATTAAGACAAGGGTTTATTTTGCTCTTAAGTGCAGGAGCTAATTAAACAGCTCCTGTCTGGATTAAATGTTGGTGACGTAGACTAAAATATTTAATCATTTGGGGAATTCTCATTGCCAAGGACACGGCCTTGAAGTGAAACTTGCTGTTGGTGAGCTGGATTTTAGAATTGGGCTTGATGAGGCCAGATTAGATCCTTCTGACCTGGCCTTGTGGTTCTGTTTGGGTGATCAATATTCTGCAGTGTATTCTGGCATTGATCCTTGCTCCCCATTCTGGATACTTGCTCTGAACAAGAGAGAGACACTGGGGTTGGAGGGATTTGGGGAGAGAGAAAGACCGAGAGAGAGAGAGAGAGAGAGCGCGCAGGTCTGTACAAGGGTGATAAAAGTAGGAGGCGGAGAAGGAGGAGCAGATAAAGATGGTCAGGTCTTGTATAAACTTCCAGGAAGGTACGGAACACTGCTGACTGCTTCTCAAGTCAGTCCAGCAGATACATACACCCCCAGAAACACTGGGATCAGGATATTCATAGATCGATGAATCGATTGGCAGTGACAGTTTGGTATGGTTTGGGTGTGAATGAAGCAGGCTCCCAAGCAACACAAGGAAGTTTTCCCCTTCACCCCATTCCCCCAGATGCAAATTGACCAACACTGGATAGGTGTGGGGGCGGGGGTGGGGCGGGGGGTGGGGAGCAGTGTGCGGGGTGGGCAGGGAGGTGAGATCTGGTCAAAAGAGGCTGACAAGATGCATTTATTGCCCATCCCTTGGGGGACAACTGAGAGTCAACCACATTGCTGTGTCTCTGGAGTTACATGTCGGCCGATTTCCTTCCCAAAAGGACTTTGGTGAACCAGATGAGCTTTTCCAACAATCGACAATGGTTTCACGTTCATCGGTAGATTCTTAATTCCCGATGACAGTTTTATTAGTGCATTAATGATGAACTAGTTTCTACAAAGGCGCTATGAAATATTCAGCGTGTATGAAATGTACTTAATCTGATTCGCGGCGTTGCGGTTAGTGAGGGAGCCCCATTTCAATCTTGTCGCCCACTGAGATGAACGAGGGCCACTCATGCGATCCACTCACTAGCCCAGGTTGCCCACTGCTGCTTGAGCCTGTTAAAACCTCTGAAAGGCAGTTCACATCTCCGGACAGCAGGCAGGCCACTGCAGGGTTAAGCTGTGTGTTTTATTGATCTGGGTTCCTGCAGTCTGCTGCAGAACAGTGGGTGCGGTCTGGCTGCAGCTCAACATTCCCCAGCCTTCTCTGCCAATTCGAAGATTGACTCGTGTTTTCTTTTTCCCATCCAGGCAAAAAGCTGTGCTGAAAGCACTTACACAGGAACTTGCAGCCCAAGTGCTTTGTCAGTCCAATCTTACCTTTCCCTGTCCACAGCATCGCAGAGCCCATCGATTCCCCTGTCAACAAATCAAACTGCGGGGTGTGGGGGAATAAAGGGGGGATTTCACATCTCACCATTCCTGAAACTTTTCACAAAACAAAATTGGGAAGTAAAATCGAGGGACAATAATTCACAAAGCTGCATTTGCTGTTCACCCAATACCGATACAGGATCTAATTATCCTGCTGAAACCTTGTTTTCTTTTAGTTATTTGTTCATGGAATGCGGGCATCGCTGGCCAAACCAGCATTTACTGCCCATCCCTAATTACCCCTTACGAAGTTAGTGGTGAGTCGCCTTCTTAAGTCTCTGCAGTCCATGTGGTGTAGATACACCCACAATGGGGGCTTTTGCATTGAGAGTTGATCGTCTCGCCCCGATTCCTCGTTCGAATAAATGATACTTCAACAGTGTCAATAATTTGGGCCTCTGTGGGTGCTGACCCCTAACAAACATGCCTTTACCCCTTCCAAATCCTTCCTGACACCAATCCTCAAGTCATCTTTTACCAATTTATCTCCATCATCTTTTCAGCTCAGCTCTATTCTTGTGCCAGGATAATCTCCCCACTCCTTCGAGTCCAAAATCTCTGGAGAGATTTTGAATCGTCTTCTCATCCTTCCCAATGCCAATAATCACCCCACTGATCTCTGCCTCGCACCGTTTCCAGGGTTACCTGCAGTTAAGGTGCAATTTGATTTTTAATTGTCACATGTATTAACACACAGTGAAAAGTATTGTTTCTTACACAAAGCATACCATTCAGAGAAGGAAAGGAGAGAGTGCAGAATATAATGTTACTGTCATAGCTAGGGTGTAGAGAAAAATCAACTTAATGCGAGGTCGATCCATTCAAAAGTCTGACAGCAGCAGGGAAGAAGCTGTTCTTGAGTTGGTTGGTACGTGACCTCAGACTTTTGTGTCTTTTTCCCAATGGAAGAGAGAATGTCCGGGGTGTGTGGGGTCCTTGATTGTGCCGGCTGCTTTTCCAAGACAGCAGGAAGTGTAGACAGAGCCAATGGGTGGGAGGCTGGTTTGCGTGATAGGCTGGGCTTTGTTCACGACCCTCTGTAGTTCCTTACGGTCTTGGGCAGAGCAGGAGCCCATACCAAGCTGTGATACACCATAGAAAGCATTTTTCTGGTTGTATCTGTAAAACTTGATGAATGGGGCAGCATAGTGGCACAGCGATTAGCACTGCTGCCTCACAGCGCCAAGGATCCGGGTTCAATTCTTGGCTTAGGTCACTGTCTGTGTGGAGTCTTCATGTTCTCCCCATGTCTGCGTGGGTTTCCTCCGGGTGCTCTGGTTTTCTCTCAGAGTCTGCAAGACTGGTGCTGGTTAGGTTGATTGGCCATGCTAAATCGACTCTTAGTTTCAAGGGGAGGGGAGAGGTAAAGATGCAGGGTTATGGGAATCGGGCCTGACTAGGATTGTGATTGGTGCAGACTCGATGGGCTGAATGGCCTCCTTCTGCATTATAGGGATTTTAGGACAGGATGAATGGATGTATTTGTCAATCAAGGCGAACTCCCGTAGACCAGCACACCCTATCTTCCCTGTGATTGGTCAGTTTTATATGCAAAAAGAAGATTTAGTTTGGTTTTTTTTGCTTGATTTGTGGGTAACATTCCTGAGGTCAGTGTTCATGATTCATGAGGGTCGGCATGGGTTAGGCACACAATCAAACAAGATGTTCCAAACTGTAAAGTCCACGAGCACTTTGCCTGCCTCATGGCTCACCTACACAACACTGCGACTTCCCCACGCTGTCAGGCTGGCTGAAGCAGGTCAGCATTGCATAGCAGTTATGATTCTTGTCTTGTGTAATTTAATGGCCCGACCTCAGCAAGTTCAGTAACTCCCATTCCAAACATTCCCTCCAGTTAACTCACCTCCCGACTCCCCAAAGCCTGTCCACCATCTACAAAGGCACAAGCCAGGAGTGTGATCAATTTCTCCCCATTTGCCTGGATGGGTGCGGCTCCAACAACACTCAAGAAGCTCCACATCATCCAGGACAATATTTATATCTATATAATATATCCACGTGTACCATCTACAAGATGCTCTGCAGCAATTCACCGAAGTTCCGAAGACAGCACACTGCAAACCCTTGACCGCTGCCAATCTACAAGGGCTAAAGGGCAATTAGGGATGGACAATAAATGCTGGTGCAGAAGGAGGTGGTTATGAAGGAGGAGGTAGTTTATCCTCTGATGTTGTTAAACTCATTGTTGAATCCAGACGGCTGGAAGGGGACTCATGGAAAGATGAGTCGAATTTGCGTGGGGCTTCATTGGAACATTGCAGCAAGCTAAGGACAGACATGTGGGCACGAGAGCAAGATGGTGAGGTGAAGTGGGAAGCTACAGGAAGGAAGGTCGGGGGTCATGCCTGAAGACTGGGTGAAGGCATTCCACAGAGTGGTCACCCAGTCTACGTTTTGCCTCCACAATCTAGAGGAGACTGCACTGGGAGCAGTGAATACAATGAACCACATTGGAGTGAAATACTGCTTAACGGGGAAGCCATATCTGGGCTCTGAGAGAAGGGAGGTGGTAAAGGAACATGTCATAGAATCAGAGACCCTGCAGTGCAGGAGGAGACCATTCAGCCCATCATGTTCTGCACTGGCCACAATCCCAGCCAGGCCCTATCCCGCGAATGTGTTACATATGCTTGATTGCAAGAAAAGATGCTGTGGGAAAAGGGTTGGGGGTGTTGGAGGAGTGGACCAGGGTGTCAGATAGTGAGCAATTGCTGTGGGAGGTGGTGCTGGGGGGGGGGGGGGGGGAGAGGTGGGTTGCTGAGGGCAAGATTGGTTTAGTGGTGCCATCATGCTGGAGTTGGTAGAGATGGCAGAAAATGATTCTTTGAATATAGAGGCTGGTGGGGTTAACAAGGAGGAGAGGGAGGACTATTTGGGGGGGACAGGGAACATAGAACATAGAACATTACAGCGCAGAACAGGCCCTTCGGCCCACGATGTTGTGCCGAAGGAGTGAGGGAAGAGGTGTGGGAGATGGTCAACCACAGTAATGGGTGTTGGGTGGGAGGGGTCCCTTGTTTCAGGAAGAAATATCAGAATTGTCGTTTCGGAAGGGAAGCATCATTGGACCAGACAGTGCTGGAGAAACTGGAAAAATGGGTTGGAGTTCCCTTCATGTCCAGACCTCTCATGTTGGCCAAGTAGAGTCAGCACCCACCATCCCAATCGGCAACACATTCGAGAAACTCACCATTGTTGCTGGGAATAGATCATTCTTATTCTTAGGACAGCAAGATGCCACACAATGGCACAGTAGGGCCCGATGGGCCAAATGGCCTGCTCAATGGCAATGCCAGGAATACAATCTTTTCAAACTGGCACTGCCCCATCTCAAGCACAAAGCCCAGCGCCACCTGCCAACTCACGCTTGGGTGGTATGGATCCACCAAAGATCTAATGGGTCAAATTAATCAGTCTTTTTCACTAACTTTGTGGTTCCATTATTGTCCACTCCTGATTATTCAAAGGGGGTGAGCTGCCTTCTACTTGATGTATAGAACTGATGTATGAGGAGAAATTGATGAGGCGAGGATTGTTTTCGCTGGCGTTCACATGACTGAGGGGGGAATCTCATAGAGGCTTATAAAATTCTAACAGGACCCGTCAGGATAGATGCAGGGAGGATGTTCCTGATGGTGGGGGAATCCAGAACCAGAGATCACAGTCTGAGGATTCAGGGTAGACCATTTAGGATGGAGATGAAGAGACATTTCTTCACCCAAAGAGAGGTGAGCCTGTGGAATTCATTGCTGCAGGGAATAGTTGGTGCGAAAACATTGAATGTATTCAAGAGGCAGCTGGATATAGCACTCGGGGTGAATGGGATCAAAGGTAATGGGGAGAAAGCAGGATTAGGCTATTGAGTTGGACAATCAGCCATGATCATGATTAGAGAAATAGGGACACAAAATAAATGCTGGCACAGAAGAAGGTGATTATAAAGGAGGAGATATTTTATCATCTGATTCTCCACTTGAAATTCTTCCAATCTTTCCTCATGCAAATCTATCGTCGTAGTCCTCATTTCCCTTCTCCAACTTTTGCTGGTCTAAAATGCATCCTGCTCCTATTGATGTTTCTATGCATGTGGTTATTCAGTCAGAGAGTCATACAGTGCGACACAAAAGTGGCCCTTTGGCCCATCATGCCTGCATGGAACATCACGCACCCATCTATTCTCGCTGCCAGAGTTAAACACATTGGTGTGGGGCAGGAGTGATCGATAGACCCAGAATGGTTAAGGATGCAACCTCTCCTTTCCAGAAGGGCATGAGTGAACTGATTGGGGTTTTACATGAGCCCGCTCGCTTTTACTAAGGACAAGCTTCTGTTTAAAAAAAAATGTAAAGTGAATTGACAAATTGCCTTGGTGGGATCTGAACTGGATTGCCAGTCCAAATCTTGTGATTACTAATCTCACAAGAACACTTGTACTCGAGCCGGAAGGATGCTCTGAAATCATTCAGTGATGCTGGTACAACTAGCAGATTCTGCAGGATTACTCGTGAGCTGAATGTTGCATTGGCAGCACAGTGTGTGTATGATCGGCCGGCTGAGTATTTTAAAAAGGCGTTTCCCCTGAATGATGGTGATCAGTGCTCAGGTTTCCACTGCACACAGGCTCTGCAGAAAGCTATCCTCGGCCTCTCCCCCCCCCCACCCACCCTCTGCTCCCCACCTCCAGAGGGGACTGCAGTCAGTTCTGCACTGCAGATACTGTGAGTGAGTGCCCTTGCAGCACTGTCTGTAACAGAGACATCTCCAGGAGCAATATTTCTGTCAGTGTTTGGAATAACTCACAGCCGCACATAGCAGATTGTTCCTTTCTCTTTGGTGATCTTGACTGTTGCTTTAATCGGGAATCTAACCCCAGTAAATCTTCACAGACACAGAGACACACGTGCATGTGCACACATAGAGGCAGAGGCACGCCACTCTCAGACACACAATGCAGCTTTTACATTCTGTCCAATTTCATTCCCCAGTCAAGTTAACAGTGAAATTGTGCAGATGTGAAATGGGTGAATGCAGCCAGAAAGTTCAGCTGAAAATGATTCCCTTCAATGTGAATGGATATTCACTCTCACTCTCACACCCACGGTTAAAAATGCAGGCATTGCAGTGTTGTCGGAAGCAGTTTGCAGACTTTGGCTGGAAGGATACTGTTCCAAACTACCTTGTCTCGGATATTGTACTGAATATTTACAAGGTCGGCTCTGCGTGAGACACTACACAGAATTCCCTCTCCCTGCTCTGTTATCACGTCTTGTATTATGGAATCCCAAAGGTGCAGAAGGAGGCCATGCAGCCCATCAAGTCTGTACTGACAACAATCTCATCTGCACCCTATCCCCGGAACCCCACATATTTACCCTGTTGGTCTCCCTGACACTAAGGGGCAATTTGGCTTGGTGAATCTACCTAATTTGCACATCTTTAAACTGTAGGAAGAAACTTGCGCAGATACGGGGAGAACATGCAAACTCCACAGAGACAGTGACCCGAGACAGTAATTGAGCCCAGGTCCATGGCGGTATGAGACAGCCATATTAACCACTGTGCCAGAAGCATCGGCACTTATGGATGGAGAAAGAATGGCTGCAACACTAACTTAATAGCAATAATGGCAACAGTGGCTTTAAAATGGCTATTCTGGCTAAGAGTGAAGCATGCTGGGATTTTTGGTCAACTTATAGATTCAAATGCCATGTAGATTGTAAAGAGGCTCTGGTCTGGAAGCTATGATCTAAAACTTCCTGTGTTGGCCCAGAAAAGAGAAGTTGTTCCTATTAACCGAGACACAGTGTGTCTCTGATTTATATACCTGCTATGTATGGTACCTGTCAAATGAACAAAGGGTTATGGTGTCATTCAAAAATAATTTCACTGGATGCTTGAGCCATGTGATCGGTTTCAGGTTACACAATTGGCTAGATGACAGAGAATCTTCAGGAAGCAAGCGGAGAATTGTGGATAAAGAGACATGTGAGCCTTTGTTTAGCAGCGATAACTTGAAGAGACCAACCGTCACAAGAAGTGTACCCTGAAGGATGCTTCAGAGAAGGAGAAGATAGATTCTACATTGAGGATATTTCTTGGCCAAAGTTTTCCTCAACTCGATACTATCAATTTTCAGTTAGATAGTTCAGGTTGATGTTCAGTTAATGTTAAGGTTTGGTTGAGAGATGATGGTCAGTTCGAGTTGAAGTTCAGTAAAGAGTTAATGAGTTGCAACTTTTTATGTTTGAGTTGGTACTAGAAGATTTAAATCAAGAAATAATTGAATTACTGTCCTTGTTTGTCTTGTTGAACTGGAATGTTTGGAAGGTGTTCAAATTACATTCTGTATTGTTGTTTCCTTCTCTACGAATGGTATGTTTTATCTGTACAGTGCACAAGTAACAATACTTTTCACTGTACATTAATACATATGACAATAATAAATCAAATCAAAACTAAAGCTGTGTAACATACTGTTGCAGTGCAGAAAACCTGGTAGCCAATTTAAACACAGCAAGATCCCCCAGATTCCGACATTGCTATTTGAAACAAATTTGGATCATATTTGGGAGCTTCCTGCTCTTCCAGTTAGTTGCAGTGGGTATCTTGGATATCCACTGAGGCCTCAGTTTAACCACTTTCAGGATTCGAACCTCCCCTCCCCACAGCTGACCCTGAGTCGAGTGAGTTGCCAACTCCAGAGCTGGCAACTCGAAGGGCGAGGTAGAAGTCGAGGGACAACTGGAAAATTGCTGGGAGATTTCACCGGCAGAGAGGATAAGCCTTCCTGGAAATATTCCCATCTCTGAAGTGTAACAGTGCAGAAACTGCAGTGTTTCAGTTCAGCTATGCATGGATGGGGCGAGGCTGGTTTTACTGCACTGCTACAGAGCTCGAGTGCCAATCATTCCCCAAGTGCAGCGCTGCTCAGAACTTTGCTGCTGGGACCAGTCTTCCTGTCGCTCACACCCCCAGCTCCCTGTCCCCCTGTGCCTGGGAACAGACAAAGATATACACACACGCACAGGACACTGTTGCAGCCCTGATTATCTGACAACCCAGCATCGAATTGGAGAAATACCAGAATCCAAACTGGGAAAAAGCATCACAAATGCCTCACATCCCCACCATTCCTGGCTGGTGGGGTGGGGGGAAACAGGGGAGAGTGGAAGTTCGGGTCCCAGAATCTGAAATCGATTCTCTGTCTGTCCCAGAATTATTGGACAGTCTTCATTAATTAAAATAACTGAGGGTGTTTGAAAAGCTCTCTGCAGCCTGTGAGGTGCTTTTTGTCATTAGTGCTGCAGTGAAGCGAATGTGGCTGGAAGCAGGACTGAGAGAACTCGAACCCGTGTACAGGAATGTGGGATGAATATCCAGGACAACTCGGAGAAATCTCTATTCCGCTTTCAAGTGTTGCAGTAATAAGTTATGGCCCGAGTTTAATACACCTCAGCCAAATAAATGTCAGGCGTGTGCACTATTTCCAGCGATCTACCGAATTCACACACACTCCAGTTTTAAACAGAATGCAGAATTTCGGAAGTAAATTACATCTGTTCAATACATCAATAATTATATTCAGCCCTATTGGTTTTTGAAATGACCTTCTGGTGTTTTTGCACCAATCCATCTAAAATACCACGTTTACCGCGAGGCTAAAAGATTTGTGTAAACAGAATAATTATGCTTTTCACTTGCTTTGGAAGACAAGTGTAATTTGTTTCAAGGGATTATTACTAAATTTAATGCATTTGAAACAGGAGTTGCAGGCCAAAAGCCTCAAATCTCTCTCAAATCAATGAGTCACTTGATGAAGGAGCAGTGCTTCAAAAGCTCGTGATTCCAAATAAACCTGTTGAGAGACTTCTGCACAGCTGCTGAAAAAGCACTGCTTGACCTGGGGTCTCTCTATGCTAAGATTTCCCTCGATATGTGATATGCTGCGGCCATGTAAAAACCTATGTGTAAAGCCTGCAAACTATCGAAACAGAGGTTTGATAGCCATCTCAAGTGTACCCTCGGGGTAGAAGCCAAGCTGTTCTGCAGGTGTTACAGCTGTACAAACACTTGGGGGAAAAATATACTTCATTGGTTAGAGATTTGAAAGGACGATGCAAATTCAAGCTAACTCTTTCACATCTGCTCACTCCATGGTGCAGAGTTTCTCAGTTGAACAATTCAATCATGCAAGAGAGAGTGGAATATCACATCATTCAGTCAGTTCTCTCAGCTTTCTTGGAGATACAAGGTTCTTCCTTTGTTGCCATCACCCGAGTCCAGATTAACAACCATACCAGCTGAGTCTGGGTACAAAGTCACCATTTCTTCATTCATTTGTAGGACATGGGCATCGCTGGCTGGCCAGCATTTATTGCCCATCCCTTGTTGCCCTTGAAGGGCAGTTCACATTGCTGTGGCTCTGGAGTCACATGTAGGCCAGACTGCGTAAGGACAGCAGATTTCCTTCCC
The DNA here is from genome assembly GCA_037974335.1 of Prionace glauca. Lineage (NCBI taxonomy): Eukaryota > Metazoa > Chordata > Chondrichthyes > Carcharhiniformes > Carcharhinidae > Prionace > Prionace glauca. Next base: position 6,085,796 of record CM075751.1, on the reverse strand, counting down.
TAAAGAACATTCGTGAACCAGGTGGGTTTTTCTGAGAATCGACAATGGTTTCGTCAGTAGATTGTTAATTCCAGATTTTTTAAACCAAATTCAAATTTCACCATCTGCTGTGGTGGGATTCGAACCCGGGTCACCCAGAACATTTGCCAAGTTTCTTGATGAATAGTCTAGTGATAATACCACTAGCACCACAGCAGGCAATGGCCTAATGTGACTCCAGAATCACATGGCAGTCCTGGATTCAGGCAGTCAGGTTGAACTTTCTTGTCTTTGTGGTGGGGAGAGGGGAGCAGTGACAGAGTGACATTTTTGCTGGATGAGTAATCCAGAAATCAAGGGTATAGTTCTGGGGACCAGGGTTCGAATCTCACCATGGCAGATTGTGGAATTAGAATTCAATAAAAAATGTCTGGAATTAAGAATCTACTGATGACCATGAAACCATTGTTGATTATCGGAAAAACCCATCCAGGTCACTAATGTCCTTTCGGTAAGGAAATCTGCCGTCCTTACCTGGTTTGGCCTACATGTGACTCCAGAGCTACAGCAATGTGGTTGACTCTCAAAACTGCCCTCCAAGGGCAACTAGGGATGGGCAATAAATGCTGGCCCAGCCAGCTGGTGGGGAGGGGGATGGGGAGGATTACTTTTGCCTTAATCTTGAACCTTCTGAGCACTTGCACAGAAAAAGGTTTGCCTTCGGCCAACTTCTCTCTATTTTGACCCCTCTCCCCCTACCCCAGTGGAACTTCATTGCCCTTGTTGTTCTGGATCAAAAGAAATGCAGCATTTGAACCTGTTTAAGTCAAGGGGGTGGAAATGGCTAATCTTCCATCATAAACCACAGCATCTGGACCAACGTACTTGACTCTGCACACTGCATTGCCACAGGGTTCATAATAGTCACCTCTCTGCTTTTGTCCATTCCAGACAGTCCACAATGACTGATGCTTGGCTCTGGATGAAGATGAACAAATGAAATCTTGGTACAGGTCTGAATGACAGAATGACTATCATTGATATTTCTGTCAAAAGGCAGTTCATGTGTGCATTAGCAAACAGATAGCCACAAATCAGATCATAAGTCAGCTGACTAAACAATTTGGTTAAAGAATTAAGTTTTTAACATTTATTTATTCGTGTCATAAGAAAGACTTGTATTAACACTGCAATGAAGTTACTGTGAAAATCCCCTAGTCGACACACTCTGCTGCCTGTTCAAGTACACGGAGAAAGAATTGAGCACAGCCAACATACCTAACCAGCACATCTTTCTGAGTGTGGGAGGGAACTGGAGCACCCGGAAGAAACCCATGCAGACACAGGGAGAATGCGCAGGCTCCACACAGACAGTGACCCAAGGCTGGGAATTGAACCTGGGTGCCTGGCACTGTTAGACAGCACTGCTAGCCAAACGTAGAGTTGATCAGAATTGGAGGAGTGTGTAGATATCTCAAGAGGTTATACACAGCTGAGATGAGGCAGAGGTAATGGAGGAAGTTGAAAAACAGATTGAGAATTTTAAAAGGGGAGAGATATTGCCTGATTCAGATACAATGTAGGTTGGAGAACTGAAAGGTGGAAGTGAGTAGGACTTGGTGCAAATTCAGATGTGGGCAGAGTTTTAAATAAGTTCCAGTTTCTTACTCCTGATCCAGTGAAGTACAAATACACTGGTGTTGTCCCCATTGTCTGGCTCTCACATCTTGACTTGGGACTGAATCCATCAATGACAGCACCCTCGAGCCAACTCTTGCCCCTCAATAGACCTGAACATCTATCAGCAGAATGCCCTGAACATCAACTTCGAGACAGTTACCAACTTCCAGCCATGTGCACCCCTCCAGAAAAAAAAGCAGTTTCCTCTCAAAAATAACAGAGCATCGTCCAATACAGGCCCTTTGGCCCTCAATGTTCTGCTGAGCTTTGTCCAAACTCAATATCAAGCTATCCTACTCCCTATCATTGTGGTAAATATGTAAGAGGAGGAGGAGGAGGAAGTAAGGAGTGTCAGACTCAGAAGCAAATTTGGGTTGCAGAAAATTAATTTGAACATCTAACCATGAGAAGGAAGGAGAGAGCAAAGCAAGAAATGATCTCCTTCCATGAATCAGTGAGCCGAGATTGAACATGGTCACCTTATCCAAACTGACCACATGAACAGAGTTAAAGGGTTAAGAGGAAGTAACCATGAGAGATTTGTTATTTTGTGCAGTGCCAGACAACCAGGGGGCAAGGCTGATGAGAGACGTTGGCAGCATCGGTCAATTAAAGAGAAGCATTGTGTTTGAAATGGACTTTCGACACACCATGGCTTGTGTTAGAAGATTATTTCCCATCATCTCCTGAGAATGGCTTTATACCAATGGGGAGGCGTGAGCGACATTACGTTGCATGAGAGAACTGGGACAAACAAGCAGGGACACAAAAGACAGTCACAGGAAACGGTTGCAAGGTCAAACTTGAGTTGTTAAAGTTTGAAAAGTGCAGCAGAAATTTGGGGAGGGGAGGAAGATGGTTTTGAGATGGTGAGGAATTGGTTTGGTTGTGTGGGGATACACAGGGGATGGTGGGTGAAGAGGGCTTTGTGATGGAGTTTTTAAAAATTCATTTGCGGGACATGGGCATCGCTGGCTGGCCAGCAATTATTCCATTTATTGCTGGCTGGCCAGCATCTCCACATTGGCATTACTGCCCTTCCCTCATGACCCTTGGAGGGCAGTTGAGAGTCAGCCACATTGCTGTGGCTCTGGAGTCACATGTTATCTGGACCAGTTAAGGATGGCAAATTTCCTTCCCTAAAGGACATTAGTGAACCAGATGGGTTTTTTCACGGTTATCCATAGATTCTTAATTCCAGATATTTTTTATTAAATTCAAATTCCACCATCTGCTGTGGTGGGAGTCGAACCCGAGTCCCCAGAACATGAGCAAAGTTTCCGGACTGATAGTTGAGTGATAATACCACTAGACCAGTTTACATATGATGAGAGAATGAAGTGCAGTGGAATAGCATCTGCATTTCTTCAGCATGTCACTGACATTGAACACATCTGTCCGCATCACACAGCGAGCCGTGCTCTCGAACCCAATTAGCAATCTAATAGATTCAGCAGATTGGATGCTTTCGGGTCTCTCTTCTAAAAGAATTATTGTTTTCCACTAATTGTACAACTGTATTATCAGCAGAGTTGATGCTGGTGATGTCTTTGGTGATATCTAACCAGCTCTAACCTGCTGACACTGAGCACATCTGGATATTGCAGCATTTGGCTCAAAGTTCGATAATGCAACCATTGCCTGTTCATTCCAGCTATCTATCTGTCCAAAGTGCTGGAGTGATCGGATTAGGCTGCTGGTAGTGTGGTAACCACTGGGGGAATTTCACAGTCACTTCATTGCAGTGTTAATGTCAGCCTACTTGTGATTAATACATTTTACTCAACTTTACCAGTCGCCCTCCAAAATCTTTCCTACCCACCTCTTCCCCAAGTCCATCTTTTGTCCTGTTTCTCCATCCTAATTCCTGGATCTCGATGTGTCACAATCTGAACATATCAGGGAACCGCCAAGCTAGTCCATCTGTCTGGCCCGCTAGCCACCCCTCTCTCACCACCCCACGGCCACTTTGTCGTATTCTGTACCATCTTCCAATATCTGCTATCTCAGCTGTTGAAGTGAACACCAGACCCACTCTGAAGGCTGCATTTCGACTAGCATCCTTACTGAAGCTAGTTAACACCTTTGTGCATTGTGCCCAGCAACTGAAACAAAACATACAGTGATCAAAGGGGTGACACGGTGGCACAGTGGTGAGCACTGCTGCCTCACAATGCCAGAACCCGGGTTCGATTCCAATCTTGGGTCACTGTTTGTATGGAGTTTGCACATTTTCCTCTTGTGGGTTTCCTCTAGATGTTCCAGTTTCCTCCCACACTCCAAAAGGTGTGTGGGTTATGTTGCTTGGCCATGTTAGATTGCCCCGGATGTCTCACTGGAGGGGATTAGTGGGGTAAATACATGGGGTAATGGGGATAGGGCTGGATAAGATGCTCTGTCAGAGAGGTGGTGCAGAATCCCTGGCTGAATGGCCTCCTTCTGCACTGTAGGGACTCAAAGGATTAATTACTCAAATTTAAAAGGCTAGTAATAAATCCTGGCTTGAGACAATTCACACCTCTTTAACCTGTGATTATTCCCTCTCTCCACTCGTACTGTCTGTACCTGTAAAGACTCACATTCCGATCATTATCTTGCAATTGTGTCTTTGTGTATATATATGCTGTGTTTGTGAAACCGATCTCTCCACTCACCGAATGAGCAGTGCTCCGAAAGCTCGTGATTCCAAATAAACCTGTTGGGCTTTAACCTGGTGTTGTGAGGCTTCTTACTGTGCCCAACCCAGTCCAACTCAAACATCTCCCCGCATCATGAGAATTGGAAGACAAGTGTCTGTCTGGATCAGAGGTGTTAAAAGGCCGGAAATCTCATACCTACATAAACATCTTCAGATCCTGTGTCAATGGATTCAAAAGAAGGGATTTATGTCTGTGTGGAATACTGCTAAACTGGAACAATAGAGAAAGCTAGCTGTTAAGAATTATACTTCGCTTTGTCTGGGTATTTTAATTGGTAAAAGTTATGCTCATACATTTTGTTATATTCCAGCTGTGTTCTTAAATTAAGTACATTTTGATAAAAGCTCCCTCGTGGGTCACTTGAAAAACACCTTATGCTCACCTAATGCCAAAAATCAAATGTAAAAGTTAGGCTCCAGGCGAACTTCATAAAATACCTTGGAGTTTCTGATCTGGTCCCTTACGCATTACAGACTCCAACCTGATTGAACCTACATCGAGAAAGATGAAAGGTTTCCGATCTGCTCTCATGCTTTGAACCCAAATCCCTGGCAGCATTCTTTTAAGTCCTGGGGCCAGGTTTATCCTTGAACATCTGGGATGACTTGGCCATTGTCAAGCTGTCAAACCCAATGGTTGGCCTGTGGTTCTAAAATGACATTGGGATCGACTAGTTCTTGGTAGAGGGTCTTGGTTTGGCAAGGTGGGTTTGCCAGACTCACAGCAAGAGAGTGAAAACGTGTGCCTATTTAATGCACAACTAGAGCTGAACTTGAATGGTGGGAACAGGAGGAGGCCATTCAGCCCATCAGCTTTTGTTCTAGCATCAGGTCAGGAACAGTCTGAACTCATCCCTCAGAAACCACAACCCTTTTGAAGGGCGTCTGGTTCTAGATCACCACTGCACACTGAGAGAAAAGGCGATTTCTGGCTTTCCTGCTGAAATGCCTGTCTTTTAAAGCTTCAAACTTATTCTTCATATCAGGGTCAGAAGATGTAGAATCTCTCTCTCCCCCTCGGGAACACTTCATCACTTTTATCAGCCATGATCAAAATGAATGGCAGAGCAGGCTCAAAGGGCTGAATGGCCTCCTCCTGCTTCTAGTTTCTATGTTGGTATGGGAATGAGATTACCTCAATCTATAGAATAATTGAATCTCTGACAGTGTGGAAGGAGGCAATTTGGCCCATTGAGTTGGTACTGTCTCTCCGACAGAGTATCGTACCCAGCTCTATCCCCATAACACCACATATTTACCCCAATAATCCCCCAACCTGCACATCTTGAGGAACTAAGGGGGAATTTAGCATGGCCAATCCAACTCACCTGCACATCTTTGGCATGTGGGAGGAAACTGGAGCACCCAAAGTAAACTCATGCAGACATGGGAGAGAACATGTCAACTCTGCACAGACAGAGACACAAGGCTGGGAATAGAACCCGGGTCCCTGGTGCTGTGAGGCAGCGATGATGACCACTGTGCACCGTGCCATCCCACCCGAGGGGGAGGGAGAAAGAGATCAGAAAGAAGCTGGAGACATGATGCAGAGGAAAACCAAGGGGATGTGGCAGCCAGTGAGACAGAGAGCTTACAAATCAGTTTAAAGAACTGGATTTGCCTTCAAGCTTTGAATTGGGTTTGCTGAGGATGGGGAAATGTGTAAGAAGTGGCTGTTGGATTGTGGCAGAGAATGAGAGGAGAGCTTGCTGTGGATTGGGGGAAAGGGGGAGAAGTGTTGGAACGATTGAAGCCACATTGCTTTATTTTCTGCAGTCAGGCATTTAGAAAGGGGAGGGGACTCTGGGATTGAGAGAGAGAGAGAGGGGAGGGGAGTCTGGGATTTAGAGAGAGAGAGGGGAGGGGAGTCTGGGATTTAGAGAGAGAGAGGGGAGGGGAGTCTGGGATTTAGAGAGAGAGAGGGGAGGGGAGTCTGGGATTTAGAGAGAGAGAGGGGAGGGGAGTCTGGGATTTAGAGAGAGAGAGGGGAGGGGAGTCTGGGATTTAGAGAGAGAGAGGGGAGGGGAGTCTGGGATTTAGAGAGAGAGAGGCGAGGGGAGTCTGGGATTTAGAGAGAGGGAGGAGAGGGGAGTCTGGGATTGAGAGAGAGAGAGGGGGGAGGGGAGTCAGGGATTTAGAGAGAGGGAGGAGAGGGGAGTCTGGGATTTAAAGAGACTGGGGGGGGGGGGGTGGGGAAGAGTCAGGGATGTAAAGAAAAGGGGGAAGAGTCAGGAATTTAAAGAGAGGAGAGAGGAAAGAAGAGTCAGGGATTTTAGAGAGAGGGGTGGAGAGAGGGGAGGGGAGTCTGGGATTTAGAGAGAGGGAGGAGAGGGGAGTCAGGGATTTAAAGAGACGGGGGGGGGGGTGGGGAAGAGTCAGGGATGTAAAGAAAAGGGGGAAGAGTCAGGAATTTAAAGAGAGGAGAGAGGAAAGAAGAGTCAGGGATTTTAGAGAGAGGGGCGGAGAGAGGGGAGGAGAGTCAGGGATTCAGAGAGAGGAGAGTCAGGGATTTTAGAGAGAGGGGAGGAGAAAGGGGAGGAGAGAGGCTGCGTCAGTGATGTGCGGACAATAAATACAGGCTTGCAGAGGCTGAGGAGCAGAGCGTGCGGCAGGCAGCAAGCAATCACCATGAGTACCGCCAGCTACGAGTCCTTCTTCCACACTCACAGGAGGCGCTATGGAGACAGCCTGGCTCCCCGGGCATACGGAGCTGTCCAGCATTTCAGGAGCGGTTACGGCAGCAGCAGCACCAGCCTGAAACCGGCTTACAGCACCAATTACTACACCAGCTTCCCCTCCCGGAAAAGCCACAGCACCTCGGCTGCCCTGGACAGCCTGGACCTGAGCCAGGCCAGTGCGGTGAGCAGTGAGCTGAAGGCGGTGAGGAGCCAGGAGAAAGCCCAGCTGCAGGAGCTGAACGATCGCTTCGCCAGCTTCATCGAGAAGGTGCATGAGCTGGAGCAGCAGAACAAGGTGCTGGAGGCTGAGCTCTCCCTGCTCCGCCAGAAGCACGGGGGACCCTCCCGCCTCAAGGGCATCTACGAGCATGAGGTGAGGGAGCTGAGGCTGGCGCTGGAAGACGCCAGACACGAGAGGCAGGCAGCCCAGGGCGAGAGGGAGCATCTGGAAGACAGCCTCAAGAACCTGCAGGCTCGCTACCAGGAAGAGCTGCTCAACCGGGAGGACGCCGAGGGCCGCCTGATGGAAGCCAGGAAGGGGGCGGATGAGGCAGCCCTCTCCCGGGCTGAGCTGGACAAGAGGATCGACAGCCTGATGGACGAGATCGCCTTCCTCAAGAAGCTCCACGAGGAAGAGATCGCCGAGCTGCAGGCTCAGGTCCAATACGCCCAGGTGTCGGTGGAAGTGGACATGGGCAAACCCGACCTCTCCTCCGCCCTGCGGGAGATCCGCTGCCAGTACGAGAAGGTGGCAGCCAAGAACATGCAGTCAGCCGAGGACTGGTACAAGAGCCGCTTCGCCCTGATGGCAGAGAGCGCCAGCAAGGACAGCGACGCCAGCAAGCAAGCCCGGGACGAGGTGCTGGAGTACCGGCGCCAGGTCAAAGCCAAGTCCCTGGAGATCGACAGCGTGAGAGGCATCAACGAGGCACTGGAGAGGCAACTGCAGGAGCTCGATGAGAAACAAGGCGGGGAGATCAATGCCTTGCAGGTAAGGGGGCAAAGAGAGAGGAATGAGAGAGAATTCCAACAGTTAGAGAGGAAAAATGGAGATAGGTACAGAGAATTCCAACAGCTTCTCGGTAGGGAGGGAGAGAAATAGCGGCAGAGAGATACACGGACAATCCCAACAGCGAGAGATAGATAGAGGCAGATAAACAGGGACATAGAGAGATACCCAGCGTATCCGAACAGCTGGAGAGAAAGAGAAGTAAGGGGGCGTGAAAGAGATGGAGTCAGAAAGGGAATGCACCAGCCAGAGATAGGGAACTGGTGGGGGTGGGGAGAGAGAAATGGAGAGGAGAGGGCTCGGGGGAAAGAGAACGAGGAGACTGATCTGGAGATGGACACACACACAAGCAGCTAACCGCACACCTTCAAAGGGCAGAGTCAGACAGGGAGCAAGAGGAAATGTCAGAGACAGCAGTCTCCAGACACTGCCAAGTCTTTCATTTTATTCCCAACCAGGATGCCATTAACCAACTGGAGAATGAACTCCGAACCACCAAGAATGAGATGGGCCGTTACCTGAAAGAATATCAGGACCTGCTGAATGTGAAGATGGCTCTGGATATTGAGATTGCTGCTTACAGGTACAATACCACTCCACATCTGACAGCTCCAGCCATTGCAAATGTTGATGTTCAATTTGAAACCCTTGCCCAAATCACAACGCTGTCATATTATTTTTCTTCATTCCCCACCGCGCATATTATTGTATCCCAGTGAAACTGTCAAGTCAGGAACATCAGAGGGCCATTCAGCCCCTCCAGTCAATCAAACGATGCCGAACCCCTGCTCCTTCAGCATTATTTTTCAAGGGGGTTGTTGATACTGCTGTTAGGGAGTTCCCAGACTGGCCCTGATAGGCCGAATGGCACCAGGTTCCCTCCTCTCTGATGCAGGAAGCTGCATTGCACCATTTGGGCGTGGCACTGGGCACAGACTGGTCCCTGCCTTGCAGTGCCCAGGCATCATGCACTTGGGAAAATCTGGCCTAACAAGAAACTTTTTTTGTTTTGTAATTGAAGTGTCGACTTGCAGGTCTCCAACCACTGAAATACTGAAGGACTGGGGCAGGACCCGAGTGTCAGCATCACTGTCAGCTCAGTGAAACAGGGCAAAGCTAATTCCAATGTTATCTGGAATAAGTAACAAAAAGCTACAGGGTTTTAGACTCTGACTAATGGAAACTGGTTTAAAAAAGCACACATTAACTGAATCACAGAATTCCTACAGTGCAGAAAGAGGTCATTCAGCCCATCGAGGTGGCACTGACCACAATCCCACCCATAACCCTACATATTTACCCTGCTAATACCCTGTCACTCGGGTCAATTTAGCATGGCCAACGAACCTATTCTGCACATCTTTGGCTCAAATGGCCTCCTTCCATGCCTCCTATAATTCAAATCTGGCTGATGGAACATAAACTGTCCAATTATCAGGTTTTCTCCCCCATTGAAGTGTTTGACATGTTCTCACCTCGCTCCCGTTCTGTTTGCAGGAAACTGCTGGAGGGAGAGGAAACTCGCATCAACTACGCCAACGTGGGCAGCATGATCAGCGGCTACACTCAGACTCAGAGCGCCCCCATGTACAGCAGGTCCAGCTACTCCCTGCAAAGCAGTGCTTACGGCCTGTCCAGCAGACCCATCATCTTCAGCTCGTATGGCAGCAGTCAGGTTGAAGAAGAAGTTCTCCAGCAGACGCGCGCATTGGCAGCACAGCTGGAACCTCCAGCAGACAAAACCGAGGAGACAGAAGGTAAAAACAAAACACCTTTAGTCAGTGGGAGTTTAAGGTCAGGCGTTTTCCACCATCAACAACAACCAACCACAACTCAGTTGGTGGTATCCATCTCTAAAGGTTAAGCCCCACTAAAGATTCCCCTCCCAGTGCAGTGTTGAACTGTTGCAAGTGCCACCTCTCAGTTGAGGTGTTCAACTCAGGAGCCTTCTGCTCTTACAGATGGACAATTACTTGCTAATACTGAGTAATAGAGCAGAATAGCTCTCCCCAGCTCCTGGACCAGTACTTTTTGGTTAAAAATCACAAACTGTTCTTGTATAAAATCAATTTTTCTTTCTGGGAGCTTGCTGTGTAAATTGGTCCTTGTGCTTGCTATATGACAGCAATTCAAAATGTACTCAACTGCTTGTTAAGTACTTCTGAATGTCCACTGGTCATCCCAACAGATGATTCCCCTTGTAACAGAATGCTTTTTTTAAGAGACAAGATCACTTTGAAACTCAAACAACTCATCAACAAATTGAGCATGCCAAATATCTGTCTCATGATAATACTAAGACTGGATTGAAGTGTTAGCTTCTAGTAAACATAAGCATTTCTCAACTTTATATCTTACTTTGTCAGACATGGCTGGTATTTTTGAGTGGCAACCTACATTCTCACATTTATCATTCCTGTGTCTACAATGCAATCCTGCATGAAGCAGTGCAAGTTTTTAACAAAACATTAAAATTCCACGTTTATTCCCATCTTTGAAGGTGACGAGGAAGCAGCAGCAGAAGAAGGTGAAGAGGCAGAAGAGAAGGAGAATGGAGCAGAGGAAGAAGAAGAAAAGCAGGAGGAGGAAGAGGAGGTAAAGGAGAATGGAGAGAAGGAAGATGAGGAGGCAAAGGAAAATGGAGAGAAGGAGGACGATGAGGCCCAGGAGGAGAAAGAAGAAGAAGGAGGAGAGAATGACAAGCAAGAAGAAAGTAAAGAGAATGGAGATGAACAGAGCGCAGAGAAAGAGGAAGAAAAGAAGTAGGCAGTCAACAAGGTACCAAGTGGGCAAACTAATTTCAGCCATCCAATCAAATCTGAGCCAAAGATGCAATGCAAAAATGTTCCAATGAAAGTTTATGCTTTATGTGTTAAGATTGATTCAGTACATTATTAAAAATGAAATGCTTGTGCGGATTGCCAACTAATTAAGGACGCGTAAGCATGGTTAACTTTTGAGGAATGCAAGCCATGTGATGAATAGAAATTCTCAAGTACACGGTAATATTATTATCTTGTCATTTTGCAGCAATTGTAAAGCAAAGATCAATGTGCAATTATCTAGAAAAGTAACACAGGACAATTTGATGCAAGTTTGTGACAGTTATGATGGATGGTGTAATCAACAATAAACACAACTCTCAGCAAATACAGCAGGTCTGGTTCATTGTCCAATCACAGCTACACAGCACAAGGCAACGGTCTCACAACACCTTGGTTGCTTGAAGTGAGACTCATCCGAGTCATATTTTTTATCAAGCAGGAGTCGAATGGGGAAGGAGAATGTTTTCATTAATGAAAGGGGTTGCAAAGATGCAGTACCAGTATCTGGAACAGGATTGCAATGGCAACATTGAATACAACGTCAGATAGATCAAAATAGAAAACGCTGGAAAATCACAGCAGGTCTGACAACATCTGTGGAGAGACTAGAGCCAACATTGAGTCTAGCATCTAGACTTGAAACATTGGCCCCGTTCTCTCTCTCTCTCCACAGATGGTGTCAGACCTGCTGTGAGTTTGCAGCATTTTCTATTTTTGTTTCAGGTTCCAGGATCCGCAGTATTTTGCCTTTATAATAAGTTAGATAGGTTGAAGGAAAGATGACCATAGGAATAGGGTGATTGGTGCATGGGCTTAAAATTAGTTCCTAAGAAAATACTAATCACTAAGATAGACTGCTTGAGTCCAATACGCAGCATCTGTTGTACTTTTACAAGGAACCTTAATCTAATTTAAAACTATCGTGGGAACTGCTCTGTGTCCTCACTGACTTCAGGCTCAAACAAAGCAGCTGAGAATCCAGCCAGTGATTTAGATTTACACTAATTGGTTCACTCAAAACCTAGAAAGATGTGTACAGTGAAGCATTGACACGGGGAGAGAAAAGATTGGCAGGGTCCATTATCGGAGCATTCACTTCAACTGCTTACATGGTACTGGTCTTGGATGTGAGATTTAGCTTGCTACTTAGATTCCTTACAGTGCAGAAGGAGGCCATCCAGACCATTGAGCCTGCACCGACAACAATCCCAGCCAGGCTCTGTCCCTTTAACCCTGCATTTTGCCCTGCTCGTTCTCCTGACACTAAGGGACAATTTAGTAGAGCCAATCAACCTAACCTGCACATCTTTGGAATGTGGGAGGAAACCCAAACAGTCATGGGCAGAATGTGCAAAGTCACCCGAGGCCAGAATTGAAACCTGATCCCTGGCACTGTGAGGCAGTAGTGTGCCAATGTACAGCTACAGGCAAGCTGTGGCTTGTGGGGTGCCACAAGGATTGGTACTGGGGCATTGACAGCGTGATTTGCCGAGGACACAAAGATAGGTGTGAACTCAAGTTGTCTAGAGGGTATAAAGAGCCTACAGAAGGATTTAGATAGGTTAAGTGAGTGGGCAAAAATTGGCAGGTCAATTATATTGTCCACATTGGCAGGAAGAACAGAAAAGCAGCAGATTCTTTTAGTGGGAAGAGATTGCAGAGTTCCACAGTACAGAGGGATCTGGGTGTCCTGGTACATGAGTCGCAAAATGTGTGTAGGCCCCTTACAGTCAGAAATAGGGGAATTCATAGCAAGGAGTAAAGAAATGGCTGAGGATTTAAATTTGTACTTTGTTTCAGTCTTCACAAAGGAAGACGTGAATAATGTACCAGGACTGTGGAGAGAAACACATTTCAGTGAGTAGCTGAAGGAAATCAGCATTAGTAGAGGAATGGTTTTGTTGAAATTGACAGGGTTGAAGGTGGATAAATCCTTAGGTCCTGATAATCTTCATCCCAGAATACTAAAGGAAATGGCCCTGGAAATAGAATACCCATTTGTGGCAGTTTTCCAAAATTCTTTGGACTCTGGGATAGTTCCTACAGATTGGAGGGTAGCTCATCTAAGTCTTCTATTCAAAAAGGAAGGTAGCGAGAAACAGGGAACTCTCGATCAGGGAGCCTAATGTCGGTACTGGGGAAGTTGCTAGAATCCGTTATCAAGGATTGAATAACTTGGCATTTGGGAGGCAATGATATAATCAGACAAAGTCAGCATGGATTTACAAAAAGGAAATCATTCTTGACGAATCTATTGGAATTCTTTGAGCATGTAACAAGTAGAGTTGAGCGAGGAGAACCACTGGGTGTGGTTTATTTCGACTTATAGAAGGCTTTCAACAAGGTCTCACGTAACAGTTTAAGATTTAAAGTTAAAGCACATGAGATTGCAGGTCATGTCTTGAGATGGATAGAAAGCTGGTTAGCAGATAGGAAGCAAAGAGTTGGCATAAATGGGTCTTTTTCTGATCAGCAATCAGTGACCAATGGGGTTCTGCAGGGATCTGTGCTCAGATCCCAACTGTTCACATTATATATTAATGATTTGGAAGAGGGAACTGAAGGTATTATCTCCAAATTTGCAAATGACACAAAGTTGGCTCAGAGGGTGATCTGTAAGGAGGATGCAGAGATGCTTCAGTGTGATTTGGATAGGCTGATTGTCCTGCATCTACCATGCATATGCACACTCAATGTGGATGAATGTAAGGTTATCCACTTGGGTAGCAACAATAGGAAAACTTCATTACTTGAATGGGTGTAAATTGAGAGAGGTAGCTCCTCAGCGAGACCATGGTGTTGTTGTGTATCAATATCTGAAAGTAAGCACGCAGGTACAACAGGCAGCAAATGGTACATTGGCCTTCATAGCGAGAAGATTTGAGGATAGGAATAGGGATGTTTTGCTGCAATTGTACCGGGCATTGGTGAGGCCACATCTGGAGTACTGTGCACAATTTTGCTGTCCTTATCTGAGGAAGGATGTCCTTGCTATAGAGGGAGTACAGTGAAGATTTAGCAGGCTCTTTCCTGGGTTGGCAGGTCTGTCATATGAGAAGAGACTAAGTTGGTTTCGGTTATATTCACTGGAGTTTCGAAGAGTGAGAGGGGATCTGATAGAAACTTATAAAATTCTAATAGGGTTATTCAGCGTGGATTCAGAAAGAATGTTCCCAATTCTTTCTGGGAGATTCCGGAATCAGGGGTCACAGTTTGAGGAAAAGGAGTAAACCATTTAGGACTGAGGTGAGGAGAAATTTTTTCATCCAGACGGTGGTGAATGTTAGGAATGCACTCCCACAGAAAGTAGTTGAGGCCAAAACATTGTGTAATTTCAAGAATAAATTAGATCTAGCTCTTGGGGCTAAAGGGATCAAGGGATATGGGAGGGGTGGGGGGGGGGAGGAGGTGGGGAAATCAGGATATTGAATTTAATGATCAGCCATGATTAAAATGAATGGCAAAGCAGGCTCGAAGGGCTAAATGGCCTCCTCTTGCTTCTAGTTTCTATGTTAATTCTGGTTGGTGATTTCTGTCCTTGCTCTGACCAAACACTGAGAGAATACAACAAAGACAGACGACAAAAATCGTCAGATCCACTGAGAATGTCCATTTCACCCTATCTGATAACTGAACAGCACCGTCCCCATCTCCCCAACGCCAATACGATCTCATTGGACAAGCAGAGTCACTGAGCTAATTCAGGGGAAAGTCTTCTTCTAAATTTTTCCTGGATTCCTCAGTTTGATCACAAGTGAATTCCAGGAGTGAATGCCTGGGAGATACATCTCATCGACTTTCTCCACACAAGGGTATCAATCTTGAGATGACCACTGTTCATCATTTATTGTCAATCTGCAATGACTTTATGAGCCAGCAACCTATTCCAACTCAGGGAAAAGACAAACACACAATACTCAAAGTAGTTTCCTTGCTTATCTAAGTTAGATGAACGTACTGTCCATTCTCCCCTGCTTACGAACAAAGATACCCCACCTACTTAAACACACAGTCCTGACTTCAGTCAAGTCTCCCTGAAACCCATGTCTTTCTCATGACAAGTATCCCATCTCTGGAAGCCTATCATGATTGTCAAAGGTGTTTAGACTGGGTTTAAATCTTGTGCATCGGCTCTGACATTTCCCTAAGGCTATTACATTTTCCTGGATGAAGTCACCCACCAGATACATGATTCCAGATGTTGAACAGTCAGGATAGTTATACATGGACAGCAGAGATTATCAGCAGCCTTTAATTCATGTTTCAGCCCAGTACAGATTGTTGTCCTCCAACTTGGCGTATCATCAGCCAGATGCAGAACCAATCCCATCACAGCAAAATCTAACTTCAGTGTCTTTAATCGTTCTAATGTTTGTTTTATTGAACAGACTTGGAGACATAATCTGGAATAGCATCAGCCAGATCATCGCTGTCATTTGTAAAGCTTAGCAAGCTTAACATTGATCCCCAGACAACTACACCAACAATCATAGAAACCAGACAGTACAGAAAGAGGCCAATCGGCCCATCAAGACTGCACCAGCCACAATCCCATCCAGGCCCTACCCCCATATCTCTACATATCTACCCATTAATCCCTCTAACCTATACATTTCAGAACACTCAGAGCAGTTTTAGCATAGCCAATCAACCCAACCCACACATTTTTAGTCTCTGACATGAAAGCAACCCTTGGCCAATTCCCAATCCAACACAGCTCCAATCCCAAAAGGACCATTATAAAAAGAAGGAATATTGTGAGAGTATTACCAAAAGCCTCCTGAAAATTAACTAGCCTTAATTGATCAATGACTGGAGAATCTTGTCAAAAGAATGTGAAGTCCTGAGTTCTTCTAAAAGGCCATCTTCATGTACATTATGACTCTTAGCTACCATAGGTACTAAGCCTACAACCCTACAATTTCCTGCTTGTAACTTGGCACACATTTTAAGTATCAGGACAACTTTACTCTCCAACCAGACAATGCCTCCCAACACCAACGAATGGTTGAACATCAGAACAAGGAACAGCCATTTGCAGAAGTCACTGATTGATGCAAGAATCCTTATCCCCTTCAATAACAGCTCTTTACTTCACAAGATGACTGACCTGAATGTCAACTACACATGACATAAACAGTAACAAAGCAGAGTTCACAGGAATAAAGAAACCATTTCGAATATTTACTCTCAGGACCCATATAATGACCAAACCTGCTGTCCCCCCCCCGCCTTATTTTTGGTGAACCCCAATCACAATAACTCAGAAACAATTCATATCAACCGCACAGTTACCCACAATGATCTTCCACACTAACCTTTGGCCTTGCAGACAGCAACTTGCATTCTTTTAAACCAATATTTCCTTTGAAGCTGTGAGGGTGTTTTTGTTCTGGGAGCTTATGCACATGCTCAGTCCACCATCTTGGTTTGAGCATGTGACTTGATTTAATTTTTAAAGGGCAATGCACATTTTCTTTTGAATTAAGAAAGTTTTGAAGGTGTTCCATTCTTCATCTGTATGAGTGCTAACACCAATGTAATGGCTCAGTCAACCCAATTTCAATCATCTTGAAGTCTCAAGCCTGGATTGACTGTTGGCGTGGAACCAATCCACTCTGCACCAGTCAAACGTTGAAACAATAAAGCAACATTAAAGTGATAAAAGAACCATTTTGATGTAAACTAGACACCAACACAAAGTCAGAATGCTATACCAATTCAGCATCAGATCCAATTCAGCATAACTCCTTCGCTTAAACATGAAAGCAATGATGTTCCTGGAAAATGGCTTATCATTGTCTCGCTGAATACCTCCTCATCAGGTCTGCCTTCCTTCAGTACAGTAACTCCAGGTATCATTCATTCCATCATTTGGTTTCCCTGGTGAAGATCATAGAATCCCTACAGTGCAGAAGGAGGCCATTCAGCCCATCAAGTCTGCACTGACCACAATCCTACCAAGGCCCTATTCCCGGACCACTGCATATTTATCCTGCTAATCCCTGACACTAGGATTAATTGAGCATGACCAGTCAACCTAACCTGAACATCTTTGGACTGTGGGAGGAATCTGGAGCAGCCAGAGGAAACCCATGCAGGGAGAACGTGAGATGTTGGTGTGTTGGTATTGTCACTGGGTCAATGATGCAAAGACCAGCCTGACAGATGGTGACATACAAATTCAGTAAAAAGCAGGAATTCAAAGTCAAATGCTGGCCTTGAAACTATTGTCGATTGTCAGAAAAACGCATCTGGTTCAATAATGTCCTTTCGGGAAGGAAATCTGCTGTCCTTACCCTGTCAGGCTCACACATGGCCCAGAGTAATGTGGTGACTCTTAAATGCCTTCTGAAAATGTTTAAGTTTCAGTTTATTTATTCGTGTCACAAGGAGGCTTACATTAACACTGCAATGAAGTTAGTGTGGAAAATCCCCTCGTCGTCACACTCTGGCGCCTGTTCGGGTACACTGAGGGAGAATTTAGCATGGCCAATGCACCGAACCAGTGCGTCTTTCAGACTCTGGGAGGAAACCAGAGCACCCGGACGAAACCCATGCAGACACGGGTAGAATGTGCAAACTCCATACAGACAGTGATCCAAGATGGGAATCAAGCCTGGGCCCCTGGTGCTGTGAGGCAGCAGTGCCAACCACTGTGCCACCATGTTACCCATTACAACCAGCAATACTCTCATCCTGTGAATGAATAAAAAAAAACTTTGGTTTTGCCCCTTACTCATTCCCCTCGCTTGATTTGAACTCTTTGGTGATCCGATCAGATATTCACTCCCTTTTTATGTTGCTGCATCATTCAGCCGTAGCTAATCCCACTGGACATTGGGAGCTGCTGTCAAACGAGCTGACACACTTCATTATTCAGGGACCCCTCCTGGGCCTATAAATGGTGCGATGGTTTGAGGGCAGCGATGGCATGTTTAACAACAAAGTTGGAAAATTGGTCTGAAAATATCAATTGTTAAAACAAGAAAACCATATGAAGTGCCTTTTGAAGGTTCACAAAACATGACACTCAAGCACAATGGGTCAGCTTCTGAAAGAAAATCAGGACCAACAGCCTGGGAAGCCATTCGCAAACCATTCAAAGTTGGAGGGGCATCATCCCTCTGCTCACTTCTTTCAATCTATTATAAACCGCGACATGCCTCTACTTTCTCAGGATGCAAAGGAAATTTGGTATATCCACTGTAACTCACCAACTTTTACAGATGCACCACAGAAAGCATTCTTCCTGGTTGTATTGTAGCTTGGTATAGCTCCTGCTCTGGCCGCAAGGAACTACAGAGTGTTGCGAACGTAGCCCGGACCAACATGCAACCAGCCTCCCATCCATTGCATTTGTCTGCACTTTCCACTGCCTTGAGAAAAGCAGCCAGCATAATCAAGGACTCTACGCACCCTGGACATTCTCTCTTCCACCTCATCCATTGGAAAAAGGATAGAAAAATCTGAAGCCAAGTACCAAACTGCTCAAGAACAGTTTCTTCTGCTGCAATCAGACTTTGGATTGGACCTTCCTTATATTAAGCTGATCTTTCTCTACACCTTAGCTATGACTGTAAATCTACAATGTAAATCGACATTCTGCACCCTCTCCTTTCCTGGTCTATTTACGCTGTAAACAGTATGTATTGTCTGTGTAGTGCACAAGAAATAATGCTTTTCACTGTATCCCAAAACATGTGACAATGATAAATCAAATCAAATCCTTCCTCTGACCATTGCACATCATCGTTGCCGTGTTTTCTCTTCCTTAGGCCAACAGAGAGGAGCAGAAAAAAAAGAGAGGTTCTACAAAGTGGAGTGACCTACCTCGGTGTCTTAGCGCTCATTAATTCTACAATTTTCGTTACACTTTTGTTATGTCTCCATGATCCCTAACACAAGTCAAACTGTGTTCAGCAAACACTGTTGACAAAACAGCTGTCAACACAACTGAATTATTAATAAAGTCTGATATTTTAGATACGGTTATCAGATTTAACATTACACTTCTGCTTCTGGCCTACAGTGGTTCCAGTTCCAGCAGTACTGTGATTGAAAATATCCTCAAATCCCTTCATTTCCACCCCCTCCCTATCTCTGTAACCTTCTCTCATCCACTAACCCTCTGGAAACTCTATATTCCCCAATCCTGGTCTCTTGAGCGTGTCCAATTTCCATTTCAACATTCTTGGAAGTGATGCCACCAGCTCTTGAAACCCTCTCAAGGCCAGTTCCATTTTTCTCTCCTCCTTTATGAGACTTGATGATATTTACCCTCTGACGCAACTTTGAGGTATCTGTCTAAATCTCACTCTACTGTGACTGAGTGTCAAATCTTGTTTGATCATTCACCTGCAAAGTGCCCAGGGCTTTTTTTTAGCTACATCAAGAATGTGCTATATGAATGTAAGTTGCTGCAGATTTTAACCGCAGTACTAATTAGGATGTGAGCAAACAGTTTGAAAGATTAGGCCAGCCGGTGTGTGCTACAGGGAAATTGTCATATGGATATTCCAAGCAATGGGCGTCATGTTGGCACAGTGCTTAACACTGCTGCCCTGACAGTGCTAGGGACCTGGGTTCGATTCCGGCTTGAGTGACTGGCTGTGTGGAGTTTGCACCTTCTCCCCATGTCTATGTGGATTTCCTCCGGTTGCTCCGGTTTCCTCTCACAGTCCGAAAAATGTGTGGGTTAGGTTGATAGGCCATGCTAATTTTGCCTGTAGTGTCCTGGGATGTGTAAATTAGATGGATTAGTAGGCTAAATGTGTGGGGTTGTAGCATAGGGCCTGGGTGGGATTGTTGTTGGTGTAGATTCGATGGGCTGAATGGTCTCCTTATCCACTGTCGGCTTTCTGTGATTTCAATGGTGTAAGAATGTTGTGATCAGTTCCTCTGTAAATAAGGATGAACTCAGAGAAGTTTGACAACTTGATTAGGGACAGAATTCTTTCCAATCTTTGAAACATTTACACGAAAATGAATGGCCACATGAAAGGATGAAATATGAAAACGTTCTGAAGTGTTTGATCATGAGCTGGGGCAACTGAAATGAATATACACTAAGACTAATGTTAAAAATGTGCATGAATAGCTTTCATCGACCACTTCCATCCTTTCCATTGCATTGTGGAAAATCCGCAGTCCGGTTTCAGATCTGCCCTCTGCACAATGGCCCTGTCACCTTCCCCTTCACAGTCAACACAGAGAGCATTGAAATCAGGGACAATCAGATGGACAAGGGCAGCAGATACAGGGGAACGCCAACAGCTGGTGTAGTTCCCCTCCAAGCCACTCACCATCCTGACTTGGAATGCTACAGCCGTTCCTTCACTGTCTCTGGGTCAGAATCCTGGAACTCCCTGCCTAACATCACTGTGGAACTGCAGCGGGTTCAAGAAGGCAGCTCACCACCGCCTGCTCAAGGGGCAATTAGGGGTGGGCTATAAATGCTGGTCTCGCCAGTGGTCATCCCAGGAAGGAATGCATCTTGAAATGTGCTGCATGAGAAACCGGGACTGATGGGCTGGCAAGTTTTTTTTTAAGCAATGCTCATTTGAATTGCAGAAGGACTGTGAAATTTCTCCCCGCCCTCCAGCCTCCCCAACAGCCCCCCCTGCCAATTAGCCTTGATGAATCTGCCTGCACCCAACTCTGGGAACACACACACTCGAGGGGAGAAAAGTGGTTCTGCTTTCACTCAGGTCTCCAGGCCGGTGATCTCTGACGAATTAGCCAGTGATTAAATGATGCCCGCCTGGCTTTCATGCCAGCCTAACCCTGATTTCAATGCTGTCTGTGTTGACTGTGAAGGGGAAGGTGACAGGGCCATTGTGCAGAGGGCAGGTCTGAAACCGGACTGCAGATTTTCCACAACGCAATGGAAAGGGTGGAGTGCTGAATCCGCTGCAGATTCTCAAAGTTAGCCAATCTCCAATTCCCACAGAATCTTGTAAACTTCAGATTGAAAGGGTGCAATAAACTTTCAGCAGGGTCAGTAACCCTCAGTCCTTGTAAATGTCCAATATTTCTCCACTCCCCTGGAGCGCCAGTCGAAGGGAGACTCTAATTAGTGACAAGATCAATAAGAGTGCAAAGCCGTTCTGTTTGAAGCAATCAGGCTGATGTTTTTTTTCACTCTGGCATTTCATCTGGTTTGTTCCAATATGTACACAGTGAGCACGTGAGAATTAACCCTTTCCTTGTCCTTGGTTCAATGCATCTCAGCCTGACTCCCAGCTCACATGCTGCTGTGATGATGGAGGATGTCAATAAAATCAATTTCAAATCAGCTCGACTGGAGACAAAATGATGAAAGTGGCCCCTGGCTATCCGGCTGCTGCTTTACTGGTACCAGCTGGAACTGTACCCACCCCCCCCCCCCCGCCCCACACCTCCCCACCCCCGCGCCTCCCTGGAGGTACATTTTCACTCGATTTGCCACACAGTTCACACAGGGAAACGATCATCACAAGTCAGCATTCCTATTCTTTCGCTCTTCCTGGCATTTCCTCCAGCTCTGTCCCCCAAACGCACACCCACACACATCCCCATCACACATATACACACCCACACCCCCATCACACATATACACACCCACAAACACACACACACCCACCCACACATACACACACATCTCACACACTCATACCCGCACACACCCCCATCACACATATACACACCCACAAACACACAGACACCCACCCACACATACACACATCTCACACACTCATACCCGCACACACCCCCATCACACTCACAAACGCACACCCACACACACTCCCATCAAACACACCGCCCATCACACACACATCTCGCACACCCATCACACACATACACACCCACACACACCCCCATCACACATACACACACCCACACACCCCCATCACACATATACACATGCACACACACACACACCCTCAAACACACACCCCATCACACACACACACCCTTCTCACACCCCCATTGCACACACACACAAACACCCATCACATACGCACCATTACACATGCACCCATCATATACATACACCCCCACATGCACACTCACACACACACACTCACACATGCACACTCACACACCCTCCCATCACACAAACCCATCACACACACCTGCATCTCTCTCTCACACAGACAAACATACACACACACAAACACATACTTTTTGCAAGCTGTTCCCAGCATACCCTCTCATTCTATCTTTCACTCTCCTTAGATGCTACAATGAACAAAGAACAAAGAAAATTAGAGCTCAGAAACAGGCCCTTCACCTCTCCAAGTTTGCACTGACCATGCTAAAACCCCCTACCCTTCTGGGGACCATATTTCTCTATTCCCATCCAATTCATGTATTTGTCAAGACATTCCTTAAAAGTCACTACCGCATCCATTTCCACTACCTCCTCCAGCAACGAGTTCCAGGTACCCACCACTCTCTGTGTAAAAATCTGCCTCATACATTTCCTTTAAACCTTGCCCCTCGCACCTGAAACCTGTGCCCCCGAGTAATTGACTCTTCCACCCTGGGAAAAAGCTTCTGACTAGCCACTCTGTCCATGTCTCTCATAATTTGTAGACTCCTATCAGGATGCCTCTGATTTCTCAGAAGACGAAGGAAATTTGGCGCGTCACCATAAAAAGTATTCTTTCTGGTTGTATCACAGCTTGGTATGGGCTCCTGCTCTGTCCAAGACTGCAAGGAACTACAAAGGATCATGAACATAGCCCAATCCATCACGCAAACCAATCTCCCTTCCATTGACTCTGCCTACATTTCCTGTTGCCTTGGCAAAACAGCCAGCATAATTAAGGACCCCATGCACTCCAGACATTCTCTCTTCCACCTTCTTCTGTTGGGAAAAAGGTACAAAAGTCTGAGGCCATGTACCAACTGACTCAAGAATAGTTTCTTCCCTGCTGCCACCAGACTTTCAAATGGACTTATCTCGCATTAAGTTGATCTTTCACTACACCTTAGCTATGACTGTAACACTACATTCTGCACTCTCTCATTTCCTTCTCTATGAACAATATGGTTTTGTCTGTATAGTGCGCAAGAAACAATACTTTGCACTGTATACAAATACATGTTATGCAGATGCTGGCATTGGACTGGGGTGGGCACAGATAGAGGTCTCACAACACCAGGTTTATTTGGAATCACGAACTTTCGGAATGCTGCTCCTTCCAAAGGTGAGGAAATCTTGTGATTCCCAAATAGACCTGACGGACTGTAATCTGGTGTTGTGAGACTTTTTATTATACTTATGCATGTGATAGTAAGAAATCAAATCATTCTGCACCCTCTCCTTTCCTTCGCTCCCATGTATTCTATGAACAGTATGCTTTGTTCACTGTGTTAATACTTTTTTTACTGTATATTAATACATGTGACAATAATCAATCAAGACAAACGCACCATCATTTGGAGTCAGAGTCCTCAGTAACTCTGTTTGCATTCACTCGCCACTAACCCTTCACCCAAAACCCTGCCCCCAGTCACTCCTACATTCACTCAACAATATGTTTCTCGGTTTGAGGTGGGAATGACCTCCTGGTCTTTGAATCCTTCAGTGAGCCCACCACCTTCCAATTTCAGGGCAGCAAGCCATCCCCTTCCCTGCTATTCCCCCGCCCCGAGCTTGGTCTCTCCAGCTTTCGGCCGCCTCCTTCACGTCGACCTCTTTGACCGAATTAATGCCCCACTCCCCCATCCACCCAGGTACCCTGCCGCCTTCTGCCTTCTCCTCCGGAGTTTGAGCGGCTTAAACTGCTCACAGGAACATGGGGCAATTATTCTTACTCCGAATTCAAATGTCCTCGGCCTGATTTGAGAAGAGAGAGACACACACAAAGAAAGACAAAGAAAGTGAAGAGAAATCAGTGCGGGGACCAGCATGGAAAGCGATCAGATTATATGTAACTCCTTCAGAAGGAGAGTTACGACCCCGGGGGTGAGGGGCCGCTCTGCTCAGAGATAGAGAGATGGAGAGGGTGCAGCCCCTTTAAGGGCTGCGGATGGAGGGGAAGCCCAGGCAGGGCGTCACACAGGATGACTGCAGCAATCCTGCTTTAGAATGAGTCAGCATCTTCCCTGCATCACCCAGCTCAATCCGCCCACATCCCACAGCCACTGCAAACAACCTGCCAGCCCCGGGCTCTCGTCAGCTGCCTGCTCTGATTCTGGGTGGGAGGTGTCACATCTCCAGGAAACATTTCTCTATTGAGATAAGCCCCTTTCTCTCCCCCCGCGCCCTCCTCCAGAAAAATCATTTCCAAAAACAATAAACTTGTGTATCTCAGGCTCAGTCGAAGAATAATTCTTCATCTCCTGTCCAGTCCTGGTTGTTTAACGCTTCAATAGCTCCCTCCCCCTCCCCCTCTGCCCCCTCATACACGCTCACATTCTCCTCACTCACACACCCTCGCCCCCTCATACCCCCTAACATCCCCTCACAACCCCTCCACCCCCAACATCCCCTCACACTCCCGATACCCTCTTACACCCCTCACACCCCTACACTCCCTCACACCCTCCTACACCTCCCCACATTCCCTAACATCCCCTCATACCCCCTCACGTACCCTCACACCCCCTTACATCTCTTCACACTCCTTATATCCCTTACCCGCCCTCGCATCCTCCTCACATCCCCCTCACACATTACTCACACCACCCCCCCCCCCCCCCGACGCACCCTCTCACAGCTCCTACACCCTCCCCACACCTCCTCACACACTCTCCCCCAGTGTTGGAAGGAGACAGTCAGCTCCTCCAGCTATCGACAAATGGCAATGTGCAAACTTTTTGGAGCCCTTCTCCAGGCTGAGGGAGGAAGCGGCGGCACACAGAGGGACACACTGGTGTTCACAGGACTGGTATGTGACTTTGTCTGCATTGCTTCTCGTCAGCCACTCTCTCATCCATCCATCAGCAATGGGCGATCCCTCTGCCAGTGTGGCCTGATCGGGAGATGTGCTGCAGTAACCTTTTCACAAAGTTCAGGGAGCTCTGAAAGAGACGGGGCATGAAAGACGGGGCCTGATGGTTGGAATGCGATTCAGGGGCAACAACACTCTCACTTCCGCAGCTATCCATCTGCTGAATTATTAAAAACCTGCAATGCTGTTAAAACAATCCTGAGGGAGGGGGCAGGTCCATCTCCTCAAAGCTCTGACTCACCCTTTCCTCTTCCAGCTCGGGGCTTCAGGCAGACTTGCGCGCAGGCTGGGGAGAGAGAAAGTTTAATCACTGCCATAAGAATAAATCTGCCGGGTATGTCAGAACTCATTGAAATGCTTGCGTTAAGCACACACACAGGGGCCTGCGGGAGGGCAGAGATTGAGACAGACCAGTTAAATCAAATTGCCCAGTTTGAGAACATTTATCTTCTGTCTGAGCGATCAAAATATGTGTGCGTGTGCCTATGCGTGTGAGTGTGTGCGCATTTGTATTTGTGTGTATGTGCCTGTGCGTGTCTGTGTGTGAGTGAGTGTATGTGTGTTTGCTTGAATCTGCGTCTCTTTGTGTGTCTCTGTATTTGTGTGTGTGAATGTGTGTCGGTGCATGTCTCTGTGTTTGTGCGTGTGTCTATTTGAGTCTGTGAGTGTGCGTGTCTGTCTGTGTGTCTGTGAATGTATTTCTGTGAGTGTGTGTGTGTGTATTTGTGTGTGAATCTGTATATTTGTGTGTGTGTGTGTGTGCGTGGGCGTTTGTGAGTGTGTGTGTGTGTGTTTGTGAGTGTGTGTGTGTGTGTTTGTGAGTGTGTGTGTGTGTGTGTGTTTGTGAGTGTGTGTGTGTGTGTGTGTGTTTGTGAGTGTGTGTGTGTGTGTTTGTGAGTGTGTGTGTGTGTGTGAGTGTGTGTGTGTGTGTTTGTGAGTGTGTGTGTGTGTGTGTGTGTTTGTGAGTGTGTGTGTGTGTGTTTGTGAGTGTGTGTGTGTGTGTGTGTGTTTGTGAGTGTGTGTGTGTGTGTTTGTGAGTGTGTGTGTGTGTGTGTGTTTGTGAGTGTGTGTGTGTGTGTTTGTGAGTGTGTGTGTGTGTGTGAGTGTGTGTGTGGGCGTTTGTGAGTGTGTGTGTGTGTGTGTTTGTGAGTGTGTGTGTGTGTGTTTGAGTGTGTGTGTGTGTGTGTGTTTGTGAGTGTGTGTGTGTGTGTGTGTGTTTGTGAGTGTGTGTGTGTGTGTTTGTGAGTGTGTGTGTGTGTGTGAGTGTGTGTGTGTGTGTTTGTGAGTGTGTGTGTGTGTGTGTGTGTGTTTGTGAGTGTGTGTGTGTGTGTGTGTGTTTGTGAGTGTGTGTGTGTGTGTGTGTTTGTGAGTGTGTGTGTGTGTGTTTGTGAGTGTGTGTGTGTGTGTGAGTGTGTGTGTGTGTTTGTGAGTGTGTGTGTGTGTGTTTGTGAGTGTGTGTGTGTGTGTGTGTTTGTGAGTGTGTGTGTGTGTGTTTGTGAGTGTGTGTGTGTGTGTTTGTGAGTGTGTGTGTGTGTTTGTGAGTGTGGTGTGTGTGTGTTTGTGAGTGTGTGTGTGTGTGTGTGTGTGTGTGTGTGTTTGTGAGTGTGTGTGTGTGTCTGTGTGGGTGAGACTGGTTACAGCAGCAGTTAATATCGTTTGGAACCATTTGAGTATGTCTCTCAAACGTGGACACTTCTATTAAAGTTTAATAGAGGCGACTGCTTTACTGCAGAGCGCTTGCAGACGGGTGGGAGCGTCCCAGGAGCCGAGAGGCGGACCACTGGGATGTTCTGATGCTGTACCCCTCTCCTTCAGCAGCTGATGGACATTGGCCGGAGGGAGGCCTGAGTTCCACCTGGGACGTGCGTTTCCAGGGCTGCACAGCATCTGTTGGAGAGTGGGGTGAGGTGGGGGGGGGGGGGGGGGGGGGGGAGTGGGATGAGGAGGGGTGAGGAGGGGGAGGTGGGGTGAGGTGATATGAGGAGGGGTGAGGAGGAAGAGGTGGGGTGGGGGGAGGGGAGGAGGGTGGGTGAGTGTGCGTATGTGTAATCACTCCCTGAAAGATTACCTCCTCCAGCCCCGGGGTAATAGTCAAACTCTGAAAGCAGCAGCATGTAATATTAATACCAAGCTTTTAGCTCTCCCATTACCTTTCAGGCAGGTGTTACTGTAATTACATCTGGGAATCCATGTGCCTCCCCACACTGCAGCCACTTATCTTGGTGCATTGTCGGATTTACTTTTAGGCAGAATGTTAAGATGTGACTGAGAGAGGCTGCCTCGCTGTTGCTGTGTAGCGGGCAATCCGCTGAGGATTAACTGGAATCCGCACCCCCCCCCCACCCCACCCCATCCCCCCCCGCTCCAGGACAGATGAACAATGCGCCGATACTGCGGCTCTGCAACATGCTGCATGCACACCCTCCTATCCGCGCTTTTAAATGCCGCTGGCATCAGCAAATTGGCCAGCAGCCAACACAACCGCCCCAGCTAGCGACTCCTGGAGTGAAACCTCACTCCAACCCCCACCCCCCACCCCGCTCCCCCCACCCTCACGTTCACTCCCTTGCCTCCCCCTCCACCGAATCTTTCCAGCTGTTTCACCCAGTGTCCACTTTTCTGTGTCTTCTGAGGAGCTGTCCACACAGGTGCGGTGCTGAAACTTTACCACTGCGCTGTTTAGCACCCAGAGTGCTGAATCTGCACTCGGTCTCTGGGTGTATGTCTCTGTGTCTCTGCCTCTCCGTCTCTCTCTCTCTGAGTTTTTCGGTCTGTCTCGGTTTCTTTATGTGCCTCTTTCTCTCTCTCTCTGTCGCCGAATGTCTTTCTGTGTGTGTGTGTGTCTCTCTCTCCCTGTCTATGTCTGTCTCTATTTGTTTGACTCTCTGACTCTCTCTCTCTCTCTGTATCTCTCTCTTTCTCTGTGAATGTATTTATATTCCCTCCCTCTCTGTTTCTCTGTCTCCACCTCCCTCTTTGTCACTCTCTCTGCCTTTATCCCTGAGTGTCTGTGTATGTGTGTCTCTCTCTCTGTCTGCCTACACCTGTATTTTTTCTCTCTCACACAGTGAGCACGTGA
>CM075751.1:5964991-6057802 GCA_037974335.1 Prionace glauca | reverse complement strand
TCACGTGCTCCACTGTGAGCGCACACACACACTCAGAGAGAGCACACACACACTCAGAGAGGAGCACACACACACTCAGAGAGGAGCACACACACACTCAGAGAGGAGCACACACACTCAGAGAGGAGCACACACACACTCAGAGAGGAGCACACACACACTCAGAGAGGAGCGACACACACACTCAGAGAGGAGCACACACACACTCAGAGAGGAGCCACACACACACTCAGAGAGGAGCGCACACACACACTCAGAGAGGAGCACACACACACTCAGAGAGGAGCACACACACACTCAGAGAGGAGCACACACACTCTCAGAGAGGAGCACACACACACTCAGAGAGGAGCACACACACACTCAGAGAGGAGCACACACACACTCAGAGAGGAGCACACACACACTCAGAGAGGAGCACACACACACTCAGAGAGGAGCACACACACACTCAGAGAGGAGCACACACACACACAGAGAGGAGCACACACACACTCAGAGAGGAGCACACACACACTCAGAGAGGAGCACACACACACTCAGAGAGGAGCACACACACACTCAGAGAGGAGCACACACACACACTCAGAGAGGAGCGCACACACACTCAGAGAGGAGCACACACACACTCAGAGAGGAGCACACACACACACTCAGAGAGGAGCACACACACTCAGAGAGGAGCACACACACTCAGAGAGGAGCACACACACTCAGAGAGGAGCACACACACACTCAGAGAGGAGCACACACACACTCAGAGAGGAGCACACACACTCAGAGAGGAGCACACACACACTCAGAGAGGAGCACACACACACTCAGAGAGGAGCACACACACACTCAGAGAGGAGCGCACACACACTCAGAGAGGAGCACACACACACTCAGAGAGGAGCACACACACTCAGAGAGGAGCACACACACACTCAGAGAGGAGCACACACACTCAGAGAGGAGCGCACACACACTCAGAGAGGAGCCACACACACACTCAGAGAGGAGCACACACTCACACTCAGAGAGGAGCACACACACACAGAGAGGAGCACACACACACTCAGAGAGGAGCACACACACACTCAGAGAGGAGCGCACACACACTCAGAGAGGAGCACACACACACTCAGAGAGGAGCACACACACACACTCAGAGAGGAGCACACACACACTCAGAGAGGAGCACACACACACTCAGAGAGGAGCACACACACACTCAGAGAGGAGCACACACACACACTCAGAGAGGAGCACACACCACACTCAGAGAGGAGCACACACACACTCAGAGAGGAGCACACACACACTCAGAGAGGAGCACACACACACTCAGAGAGGAGCACACACACACTCAGAGAGGAGCACACACACACTCAGAGAGGAGCACACACACTCAGAGAGGAGCACACACACACTCAGAGAGGAGCACACACACTCAGAGAGGAGCACACACACTCAGAGAGGAGCACACACACTCAGAGAGGAGACACACACACTCAGAGAGGAGCACACACACACTCAGAGAGGAGCACCACACACTCAGAGAGGAGCCACACACACACTCAGAGAGGAGCACACACACACTCAGAGAGGAGCGCACACACACACTCAGAGAGGAGCACACACACACTCAGAGAGGAGCACACACACTCAGAGAGGAGCACACACACACTCAGAGAGGAGCACCACACACACTCAGAGAGGAGCACACACACACTCAGAGAGGAGCACACACACACTCAGAGAGGAGCACACACACACTCAGAGAGGAGCGCACACACACTCAGAGAGGAGCACACACACACTCAGAGAGGAGCACACACACACTCAGAGAGGAGCACACACACACACTCAGAGAGGAGCACACACACACTCAGAGAGGAGCACACACACACTCAGAGAGGAGCACACACACACTCAGAGAGGAGCGCACACACACACTCAGAGAGGGAGCCACACACACACTCAGAGAGGAGCACACACACACTCAGAGAGGAGCACACACACACTCAGAGAGGAGCCACACACACACTCAGAGAGGAGCGCACACACACACTCAGAGGAGCACACACACACTCAGAGAGGAGCACACACACACACTCAGAGAGGAGCACACACACACACTCAGAGAGGAGCACACACACACTCAGAGAGGAGCGCACACACACACTCAGAGAGGAGCACACACACACTCAGAGAGGAGCACACACACACTCAGAGAGGAGCACACACACACTCAGAGAGGAGCACACACACACTCAGAGAGGAGCACACACACACTCAGAGAGGAGCACACACACACTCAGAGAGGAGCACACACACACTCAGAGAGGAGCACACACACACTCAGAGAGGAGCACACACACACACTCAGAGAGGAGCACACACACACTCAGAGAGGAGCACACACACACTCAGAGAGGAGCACACACACACTCAGAGAGGAGCACACACACACTCAGAGAGGAGCACACACACACTCAGAGAGGAGCGCACACACACACTCAGAGAGGAGCACACACACACTCAGAGAGGAGCACACACACTCAGAGAGGAGCACACACACACTCAGAGAGGAGCACACACACTCTCAGAGAGGAGCACACACACACTCAGAGAGGAGCACACACACACTCAGAGAGGAGCACACACACACTCAGAGAGGAGCACACACACACTCAGAGAGGAGCACACACACTCAGAGAGGAGCACACACACACTCAGAGAGGAGCACACACACACTCAGAGAGGAGCACACACACACTCAGAGAGGAGCACACACACACTCAGAGAGGAGCACACACACACTCAGAGAGGAGCGCACACACACTCAGAGAGGAGCACACACACACACTCAGAGAGGAGCACACACACACTCAGAGAGGAGCACACACACACACTCAGAGAGGAGCACACACCACACTCAGAGAGGAGCACACACACTCAGAGAGGAGCACACACACACTCAGAGAGGAGCACACACACACACTCAGAGAGGAGCACACAACACACTCAG
Source organism: Prionace glauca (assembly GCA_037974335.1). Lineage (NCBI taxonomy): Eukaryota > Metazoa > Chordata > Chondrichthyes > Carcharhiniformes > Carcharhinidae > Prionace > Prionace glauca. The sequence goes on along the minus strand of CM075751.1, from coordinate 6,054,786 downwards.
AGAGGAGCACACACACACTCAGAGAGGAGCACACACACACACTCAGAGAGGAGCACACACACACTCAGAGAGGAGCACACACACACTCAGAGAGGAGCACACACACACTCAGAGAGGAGCACACACACACTCAGAGAGGAGCACACACACACTCAGAGAGGAGCACACACACACTCAGAGAGGAGCACACACACACTCAGAGAGGAGCACACACACACTCAGAGAGGAGCACACACACACTCAGAGAGGAGCACACACACACTCAGAGAGGAGCACACACACACACTCAGAGAGGAGCACACACACACTCAGAGAGGAGCACACACACTCAGAGAGGAGCACACACACACTCAGAGAGGAGCACACACACACACTCAGAGAGGAGCACACACACACTCAGAGAGGAGCACACACACACTCAGAGAGGAGCACACACACACTCAGAGAGGAGCACACACACACTCAGAGAGGAGCACACACACACTCAGAGAGGAGCACACACACACACTCAGAGAGGAGCACACACACACTCAGAGAGGAGCACACACACACTCAGAGAGGAGCACACACACACACTCAGAGAGGAGCACACACACACTCAGAGAGGAGCACACACCACACTCAGAGAGGAGCCACACACACTCAGAGAGGAGCACACACACACTCAGAGAGGAGCCACACACACTCAGAGAGGAGCGCACACACACTCAGAGAGGAGCACACACACACTCAGAGAGGAGCACACACACACTCAGAGAGGAGCACACACACACTCAGAGAGGAGCACACACACACTCAGAGAGGAGCACACACACACTCAGAGAGGAGCACACACACACTCAGAGAGGAGCACACACACACTCAGAGAGGAGCCACACACACACTCAGAGAGGAGCACACACACACTCAGAGAGGAGCACACACACACTCAGAGAGGAGCGCACACACACACTCAGAGAGGAGCGCACACACACTCAGAGAGGAGCACACACACACACTCAGAGAGGAGCACACACACACACTCAGAGAGGAGCCACACACACACTCAGAGAGGAGCACACACACACTCAGAGAGGAGCACACACACACACTCAGAGAGGAGCACACACACACTCAGAGAGGAGCACACACACACTCAGAGAGGAGCGCACACACACTCAGAGAGGAGCACACACACACACTCAGAGAGGAGCACACACCACACTCAGAGAGGAGCACACACACACTCAGAGAGGAGCACACACACTCAGAGAGGAGCACACACACACTCAGAGAGGAGCACACACACACTCAGAGAGGAGCACACACACACACTCAGAGAGGAGCACACACACACTCAGAGAGGAGCACACACACTCAGAGAGGAGCACACACACACTCAGAGAGGAGCGCACACACACTCAGAGAGGAGCACACACACACTCAGAGAGGAGCACACACACACTCAGAGAGGAGCACACACACACACTCAGAGAGGAGCACACACACACACTCAGAGAGGAGCACACACACACACTCAGAGAGGAGCACACACACACTCAGAGAGGAGCACACACACACTCAGAGAGGAGCCACACACACTCAGAGAGGAGCACACACACACACTCAGAGAGGAGCACACACACACACTCAGAGAGGAGCACACACACACCTCAGAGAGGAGCACACACACACACTCAGAGAGGAGCACACACACACTCAGAGAGGAGCACACACACACTCAGAGAGGAGCACACACACACTCAGAGAGGAGCACACACACACACTCAGAGAGGAGCACACACACACTCAGAGAGGAGCACACACACTCAGAGAGGAGCACACACACACTCAGAGAGGAGCGCACACACACTCAGAGAGGAGCACACACACACTCAGAGAGGAGCACACACACACACTCAGAGAGGAGCACACACACACACTCAGAGAGGAGCACACACACACACTCAGAGAGGAGCACACACACACTCAGAGAGGAGCACACACTCACACTCAGAGAGGAGCACACACACACACTCAGAGAGGAGCACACACACTCAGAGAGGAGCACACACACACTCAGAGAGGAGCACACACACACTCAGAGAGGAGCACACACACACTCAGAGAGGAGCACACACACACTCAGAGAGGAGCACACACACACACTCAGAGAGGAGCACACACACACTCAGAGAGGAGCACACACACACACTCAGAGAGGAGCACACACACACTCAGAGAGGAGCACACACACACTCAGAGAGGAGCACACACACACTCAGAGAGGAGCGCACACACACTCAGAGAGGAGCACACACACACTCAGAGAGGAGCACACACACACTCAGAGAGGAGCACACACACACTCAGAGAGGAGCACACACACACTCAGAGAGGAGCACACACACACTCAGAGAGCCCGAGAGAGCACACACACTCAGAGAGGAGCACACACACACTCAGAGAGGAGCACACACACACACTCAGAGAGGAGCACACACACACTCAGAGAGGAGCACACACACACACTCAGAGAGGAGCACACACACACACTCAGAGAGGAGCACACACACACTCAGAGAGGAGCACACACACACACTCAGAGAGGAGCACACACACACTCAGAGAGGAGCACACACACACTCAGAGAGGAGCACACACACACTCAGAGAGGAGCACACACACACTCAGAGAGGAGCACACACACACTCAGAGAGGAGCACACACACACTCAGAGAGGAGCACACACACACTCAGAGAGGAGCACACACACACTCAGAGAGGAGCACACACACACTCAGAGAGGAGCACACACACACTCAGAGAGGAGCACACACACACTCAGAGAGGAGCACACACACACTCAGAGAGGAGCACACACACACTCAGAGAGGAGCACACACACACACTCAGAGAGGAGCACACACACACACTCAGAGAGGAGCACACACACACTCAGAGAGGAGCACACACACACTCAGAGAGGAGCACACACACACTCAGAGAGGAGCACACACACACTCAGAGAGGAGCACACACACACTCAGAGAGGAGCCACACACACACTCAGAGAGGAGCACACACACACTCAGAGAGGAGCACACACACACACTCAGAGAGGAGCCACACACACACTCAGAGAGGAGCACACACACACTCAGAGAGGAGCACACACACACTCAGAGAGGAGCACACACACACTCAGAGAGGAGCACACACACACACTCAGAGAGGAGCACACACACACACTCAGAGAGGAGCACACACACACACTCAGAGAGGAGCACACACACACTCAGAGAGGAGCACACACACACTCAGAGAGGAGCACACACACACTCAGAGAGGAGCACACACACACTCAGAGAGGAGCACACACACACTCAGAGAGGAGCACACACACACTCAGAGAGGAGCACACACACACTCAGAGAGGAGCACACACACACACTCAGAGAGGAGCACACACACACACTCAGAGAGGAGCACACACACACTCAGAGAGGAGCACACACACACTCAGAGAGGAGCACACACACACTCAGAGAGGAGCACACACACACTCAGAGAGGAGCACACACACACTCAGAGAGGAGGCACACACACTCAGAGAGGAGCACACACACACTCAGAGAGGAGCACACACACACTCAGAGAGGAGCACACACACACTCAGAGAGGAGCACACACACACTCAGAGAGGAGCACACACACACTCAGAGAGGAGCACACACACACTCAGAGAGGAGCACACACACACTCAGAGAGGAGCACACACACACTCAGAGAGGAGCACACACACACTCAGAGAGGAGCACACACACACACTCAGAGAGGAGCACACACACACACTCAGAGAGGAGCACACACACACTCAGAGAGGAGCACACACACACTCAGAGAGGAGCACACACACACACTCAGAGAGGAGCACACACACACACTCAGAGAGGAGCACACACACACTCAGAGAGGAGCACACACACACTCAGAGAGGAGCACACACACACTCAGAGAGGAGCACACACACACTCAGAGAGGAGCACACACACACTCAGAGAGGAGCACACACACACTCAGAGAGGAGCACACACACACTCAGAGAGGAGCACACACACACACTCAGAGAGGAGCACACACACACACTCAGAGAGGAGCACACACACACACTCAGAGAGGAGCACACACACACTCAGAGAGGAGCACACACACACTCAGAGAGGAGCACACACACACTCAGAGAGGAGCACACACACACTCAGGAGGAGCACACACACACTCAGAGAGGAGCACACACACACTCAGAGAGGAGCACACACACACTCAGAGAGGAGCGCACACACACTCAGAGAGGAGCACACACACACACTCAGAGAGGAGCACACACACACTCAGAGAGGAGCACACACACACTCAGAGAGGAGCACACACACACTCAGAGAGGAGCACACACACACTCAGAGAGGAGCACACACACACTCAGAGAGGAGCACACACACACACTCAGAGAGGAGCACACACACACTCAGAGAGGAGCACACACACACTCAGAGAGGAGCACACACACACTCAGAGAGGAGCACACACACACACTCAGAGAGGAGCACACACACACTCAGAGAGGAGCACACACACACACTCAGAGAGGAGCACACACACACACTCAGAGAGGAGCACACACACACTCAGAGAGGAGCACACACACACACTCAGAGAGGAGCACACACACACTCAGAGAGGAGCACACACACACTCAGAGAGGAGCACACACACACTCAGAGAGGAGCACACACACTCAGAGAGGAGCACACACACACTCAGAGAGGAGCACACACACACACTCAGAGAGGAGCACACACACACACTCAGAGAGGAGCACACACACACTCAGAGAGGAGCACACACACACTCAGAGAGGAGCACACACACTCAGAGAGGAGCACACACACACTCAGAGAGGAGCACACACACACTCAGAGAGGAGCACACACACACTCAGAGAGGAGCACACACACACTCAGAGAGGAGCACACACACACTCAGAGAGGAGCACACACACACTCAGAGAGGAGCACACACACACTCAGAGAGGAGCACACACACACACTCAGAGAGGAGCACACACACACACTCAGAGAGGAGCACACACACACACTCAGAGAGGAGCACACACACACACTCAGAGAGGAGCACACACACACTCAGAGAGGAGCACACACACACTCAGAGAGGAGCATCACGTGCTCACTGTGTACACACACTCAGAGAGGAGCACACACACTCTCAGAGAGGAGCACACACACACTCAGAGAGGAGCACACACACACTCAGAGAGGAGCACACACACACTCAGAGAGGAGCACACACACACTCAGAGAGGAGCACCACACACACTCAGAGAGGAGCAGCACACACACTCAGAGAGGAGCACCACACACACTCAGAGAGGAGCACACACACACTCAGAGAGGAGCACACACACACTCAGAGAGGAGCGCACACACACTCAGAGAGGAGCGCACACACACACTCAGAGAGGAGCACACACCACACTCAGAGAGGAGCACACACACACTCAGAGAGGAGCACACACACACACTCAGAGAGGAGCACACACACACTCAGAGAGGAGCACACACACTCTCAGAGAGGAGCACACACACACTCTCAGAGAGGAGCACACACACACACTCAGAGAGGAGCACACACACTCTCAGAGAGGAGCGCACACACACTCAGAGAGGAGCGCACACACACACTCAGAGAGGAGCACACACACACTCAGAGAGGAGCACACACACTCTCAGAGAGGAGCACACACACACACTCAGAGAGGAGCACACACACACTCAGAGAGGAGCACACACACTCTCAGAGAGGAGCACACACACACTCAGAGAGGAGCACACACACACTCAGAGAGGAGCACACACACTCAGAGAGGAGCACACACACACAGAGAGGAGCACACACACACTCAGAGAGGAGCACACACACACACTCAGAGAGGAGCGCACACACACTCAGAGAGGAGCACACACACACTCAGAGAGGAGCACACACACACTCAGAGAGGAGCGCACACACACTCAGAGAGGAGCACACACACACACTCAGAGAGGAGCACACACACACTCAGAGAGGAGCACACACACACACTCAGAGAGGAGCACACACTCACACTCAGAGAGGAGCACACACACACAGAGAGGAGCACACACACACTCAGAGAGGAGCACACACACACACTCAGAGAGGAGCACACACACACACTCAGAGAGGAGCACACACACACTCAGAGAGGAGCGCACACACACACTCAGAGAGGAGCACACACTCACACTCAGAGAGGAGCACACACTCACACTCAGAGAGGAGTGCACACACACTCAGAGAGGAGCACACACACACTCAGAGAGGAGCACACACACACACTCAGAGAGGAGCACACACACACTCAGAGAGGAGCACACACACACACTCAGAGAGGAGCACACACACTCTCAGAGAGGAGCGCACACACACTCAGAGAGGAGCACACACACACACTCAGAGAGGAGCACACACCCACACTCAGAGAGGAGCACACACACACTCAGAGAGGAGCACACACACACTCAGAGAGGAGCACACACACACACTCAGAGAGGAGCGCACACACACTCAGAGAGGAGCACACACACACTCAGAGAGGAGCACACACACACTCAGAGAGGAGCACACACACTCTCAGAGAGGAGCGCACACACACTCAGAGAGGAGCGCACACACACACTCAGAGAGGAGCACACACACACTCAGAGAGGAGCACACACACTCAGAGAGGAGCACACACACACTCAGAGAGGAGCACACACACTCTCAGAGAGGAGCACACACACACTCAGAGAGGAGCACACACACACTCAGAGAGGAGCACACACACTCAGAGAGGAGCACACACACACAGAGAGGAGCACACACACACTCAGAGAGGAGCACACACACACACTCAGAGAGGAGCGCACACACACTCAGAGAGGAGCACACACACACTCAGAGAGGAGCACACACACACTCAGAGAGGAGCGCACACACACTCAGAGAGGAGCACACACACACACTCAGAGAGGAGCACACACACACTCAGAGAGGAGCACACACACACACTCAGAGAGGAGCACACACACACACTCAGAGAGGAGCACACACACACACTCAGAGAGGAGCACACACACACACTCAGAGAGGAGCACACACACACACTCAGAGAGGAGCACACACACACACTCAGAGAGGAGCACACACACACACTCAGAGAGGAGCACACACACACTCAGAGAGGAGCACACACACTCTCAGAGAGGAGCACACACACACACTCAGAGAGGAGCACACACACACTCAGAGAGGAGCGCACACACACACTCAGAGAGGAGCACACACACACTCAGAGAGGAGCACACACACACTCAGAGAGGAGCGCACACACACACTCAGAGAGGAGCACACACACTCACTCAGAGAGGAGCACACACACACACTCAGAGAGGAGCACACACACACACTCAGAGAGGAGCACACACACACACTCAGAGAGGAGCACACACACACACTCAGAGAGGAGCACACACACACACTCAGAGAGGAGCACACACACACACTCAGAGAGGAGCACACACACACACTCAGAGAGGAGCACACACACACACTCAGAGAGGAGCACACACACACACTCAGAGAGGAGCACACACACACTCAGAGAGGAGCACACACACTCACTCAGAGAGGAGCACACACACACTCAGAGAGGAGCACACACACACTCAGAGAGGAGCGCACACACACTCAGAGAGGAGCACACACACTCTCAGAGAGGAGCGCACACACACTCAGAGAGGAGCGCACACACACACTCAGAGAGGAGCACACACACACTCAGAGAGGAGCACACACACTCAGAGAGGAGCACACACACACTCAGAGAGGAGCACACACACTCTCAGAGAGGAGCACACACACACTCAGAGAGGAGCACACACACACTCAGAGAGGAGCACACACACACTCAGAGAGGAGCACACACACACACTCAGAGAGGAGCGCACACACACTCAGAGAGGAGCACACACACACTCAGAGAGGAGCACACACACACTCAGAGAGGAGCACACACACTCTCAGAGAGGAGCGCACACACACTCAGAGAGGAGCGCACACACACACTCAGAGAGGAGCACACACACACTCAGAGAGGAGCACACACACACACTCAGAGAGGAGCACACACACACTCAGAGAGGAGCACACACACTCTCAGAGAGGAGCACACACACACTCAGAGAGGAGCACACACACACTCAGAGAGGAGCACACACACTCAGAGAGGAGCACACACACACAGAGAGGAGCACACACACACACTCAGAGAGGAGCACACACACACAGAGAGGAGCACACACACACACTCAGAGAGGAGCACACACACACACTCAGAGAGGAGCACACACACACACTCAGAGAGGAGCACACACACACTCAGAGAGGAGCGCACACACACTCAGAGAGGAGCACACACACACTCAGAGAGGAGCACACACACACTCAGAGAGGAGCACACACACATACTCAGAGAGGAGCACACACACACTCAGAGAGGAGCACACACACACTCAGAGAGGGGCACACACACTCAGAGAGGAGCACACACACACACTCAGAGAGGAGCACACACACACACTCAGAGAGGAGCACACACACATACTCAGAGAGGAGCACACACACACTCAGAGAGGAGCACACACACTCAGAGAGGAGCACACACACACAGAGAGGAGCACACACACACACTCAGAGAGGAGCACACACACACAGAGAGGAGCACACACACACACTCAGAGAGGAGCACACACACACACTCAGAGAGGAGCACACACACATACTCAGAGAGGAGCACACACACACTCAGAGAGGAGCACACACACATACTCAGAGAGGAGCACACACACACTCAGAGAGGAGCACACACACACTCAGAGAGGAGCACACACACTCAGAGAGGAGCACACACACACACTCAGAGAGGAGCACACACACACACTCAGAGAGGAGCACACACACATACTCAGAGAGGAGCACACACCACACTCAGAGAGGAGCACACACACACTCAGAGAGGAGCGCACACACACACTCAGAGAGGAGCACACACACATACTCAGAGAGGAGCACACACACACACTCAGAGAGGAGCACACACACATACTCAGAGAGGAGCACACACCCACACTCAGAGAGGAGCACACACACACTCAGAGAGGAGCACACACACACTCAGAGGAGCACACACACACTCAGAGAGGAGCACACACACACTCAGAGAGGAGCACACACACACTCAGAGAGGAGCACACACACACTCAGAGAGGGGCACACACACACACTCAGAGAGGAGCACACACACACTCAGAGAGGAGCACACACACACTCAGAGAGGAGCACACACACACACTCAGAGAGGAGCACACACACATACTCAGAGAGGAGCACACACCCACACTCAGAGAGGAGCACACACACACTCAGAGAGGAGCGCACACACACACTCAGAGAGGGGCACACACACTCAGAGAGGAGCACACACACACACTCAGAGAGGAGCACACACACACACTCAGAGAGGAGCACACACACATACTCAGAGAGGAGCACACACCCACACTCAGAGAGGAGCACACACACACTCAGAGAGGAGCGCACACACACACTCAGAGAGGAGCACACACACATACTCAGAGAGGAGCACACACACACACTCAGAGAGGAGCACACACACATACTCAGAGAGGAGCACACACCCACACTCAGAGAGGAGCACACACACACTCAGAGAGGAGCACACACACACTCAGAGGAGCACACACACACTCAGAGAGGAGCACACACACACTCAGAGAGGAGCACACACACACTCAGAGAGGGGCACACACACACACTCAGAGAGGAGCACACACACACTCAGAGAGGAGCACACACACACTCAGAGAGGAGCACACACACACACTCAGAGAGGAGCACACACACATACTCAGAGAGGAGCACACACACTCACTCAGAGAGGAGCACACACACACACTCAGAGAGGAGCACACACACACACTCAGAGAGGAGCACACACACACTCAGAGAGGAGCACACACACACACTCAGAGAGGAGCACACACACACTCAGAGAGGAGCACACACACACACTCAGAGAGGAGCACACACACACTCAGAGAGGAGCACACACACATACTCAGAGAGGAGCACACCGACACTCACTCAGAGAGGAGCACACACACACTCAGAGAGGAGCGCACACACATACTCAGAGAGGAGCACACACACATACTCAGAGAGGAGCACACACACTCACTCAGAGAGGAGCACACACACACTCAGAGAGGAGCACACACACACACTCAGAGAGGAGCGCACACACACACTCAGAGAGGAGCACACACACTCACTCAGAGAGGAGCACACACACACTCAGAGAGGAGCACACACACACACTCAGAGAGGAGCACACACACACTCAGAGAGGAGCACACACACTCACTCAGAGAGGAGCACACACACACTCAGAGAGGAGCACACACACACACTCAGAGAGGAGCACACACACACTCAGAGAGGAGCACACACACTCACTCAGAGAGGAGCGCACACACACTCAGAGAGGAGCACACACACTCACTCAGAGAGGAGCACACACACACTCAGAGAGGAGCACACACACACACTCAGAGAGGAGCACACACACACACTCAGAGAGGAGCACACACACTCACTCAGAGAGGAGCACACACACACACTCAGAGAGGAGCGCACACACACACTCAGAGAGGAGCACACACACACACTCAGAGAGGAGCACACACACATACTCAGAGAGGAGCACACACACACACTCAGAGAGGAGCACACACACACACTCAGAGAGGAGCACACACACTCAGAGAGGAGCACACACACACTCAGAGAGGAGCACACACACACACTCAGAGAGGAGCACACACACACTCAGAGAGGAGCACACACACACACTCAGAGAGGAGCACACACACACACTCAGAGAGGAGCGCACACACACACTCAGAGAGGAGCACACACACACTCAGAGAGGAGCACACACACACACTCAGAGAGGAGCACACACACACACTCAGAGAGGAGCACACACACACACTCAGAGAGGAGCACACACACACTCAGAGAGGAGCACACACACACACTCAGAGAGGAGCACACACACACTCAGAGAGGAGCACACACACACTCAGAGAGGAGCACACACACACACTCAGAGAGGAGCACACACACACTCAGAGAGGAGCACACACACACTCAGAGAGGAGCACACACACACACTCAGAGAGGAGCACACACACACACTCAGAGAGGAGCACACACACTCAGAGAGGAGCACACACACACTCAGAGAGGAGCACACACACACACTCAGAGAGGAGCGCACACACACTCAGAGAGGAGCACACACACACTCAGAGAGGAGCACACACACACACTCAGAGAGGAGCACACACACACTCAGAGAGGAGCGCACACACACTCAGAGAGGAGCGCACACACTCAGAGAGGAGCACACACACACTCAGAGAGGAGCGCACACACACTCAGAGAGGAGCACACACACACTCAGAGAGGAGCGCACACACACACTCAGAGAGGAGCGCACACACACACTCAGAGAGGAGCACACACACACACTCAGAGAGGAGCACACACACACACTCAGAGAGGAGCACACACACACTCAGAGAGGAGCACACACACACACTCAGAGAGGAGCACACATACACTCAGAGAGGAGCACACACACACTCAGAGAGGAGCACACACACACTCAGAGAGGAGCACACACACACTCAGAGAGGAGCACACACACACTCAGAGAGGAGCACACACACACACTCAGAGAGGAGCGCACACACACTCAGAGAGGAGCACACACACACACTCAGAGAGGAGCACACACACACACTCAGAGAGGAGCACACACACACACTCAGAGAGGAGCACACACACACACTCAGAGAGGAGCACACACACACACTCAGAGAGGAGCGCACACACACACTCAGAGAGGAGCACACACACACACTCAGAGAGGAGCACACACACACACTCAGAGAGGAGCACACACACTCAGAGAGGAGCACACACACACTCAGAGAGGAGCACACACACACTCAGAGAGGAGCACACACACACTCAGAGAGGAGCACACACACACACTCAGAGAGGAGCACACACACACACTCAGAGAGGAGCACACACACACACTCAGAGAGGAGCGCACACACACACTCAGAGAGGAGCACACACACACACTCAGAGAGGAGCACACACACACTCAGAGAGGAGCACACACACACACTCAGAGAGGAGCACACACACACTCAGAGAGGAGCACACACACACTCAGAGAGGAGCACACACACACACTCAGAGAGGAGCACACACACACACTCAGAGAGGAGCACACACACACTCAGAGAGGAGCACACACACACTCAGAGAGGAGCACACACACACTCAGAGAGGAGCACACACACACTCAGAGAGGAGCACACACACACACTCAGAGAGGAGCACACACACACACTCAGAGAGGAGCACACACACACTCAGAGAGGAGCACACACACACTCAGAGAGGAGCACACACACACTCAGAGAGGAGCACACACACACTCAGAGAGGAGCACACACACACTCAGAGAGGAGCACACACACACTCAGAGAGGAGCACACACACACACTCAGAGAGGAGCACACACACACTCAGAGAGGAGCACACAGACACACTCAGAGAGGAGCACACACACACTCAGAGAGGAGCACACACACACTCAGAGAGGAGCACACACACACACTCAGAGAGGAGCACACACACACACTCAGAGAGGAGCACACACACACACTCAGAGAGGAGCGCACACACACACTCAGAGAGGAGCGCACACACACACTCAGAGAGGAGCACACACTCACACTCAGAGAGGAGCACACACTCACACTCAGAGAGGAGCACACACACACACTCAGAGAGGAGCACACACACACTCAGAGAGGAGCACACACACTCAGAGAGGAGCACACACTCACACTCAGAGAGGAGCACACACTCACACTCAGAGAGGAGTGCACACACACTCAGAGAGGAGCACACACACACTCAGAGAGGAGCACACACACACACTCAGAGAGGAGCACACACACACTCAGAGAGGAGCACACACACACACTCAGAGAGGAGCTCACACACACACTCAGAGAGGAGCACACACACTCAGAGAGGAGCACACACACACTCAGAGAGGAGCACACACACACACTCAGAGAGGAGCACACACACACACTCAGAGAGGAGCACACACACACACACAGAGAGGAGCACACACACTCAGAGAGGAGCACACACTCACACTCAGAGAGGAGCACACACACACACTCAGAGAGGAGCACACACTCACTCAGAGAGGAGCACACACACACACTCAGAGAGGAGCACACACACACACTCAGAGAGGAGCACACACACACTCAGAGAGGAGCACACACACACTCAGAGAGGAGCACACACACACTCAGAGAGGAGCACACACACACTCAGAGAGGAGCACACACACTCTCAGAGAGGAGCACACACACACTCAGAGAGGAGCACACACACACTCAGAGAGGAGCGCACACACACACTCAGAGAGGAGCGCACACACACACTCAGAGAGGAGCACACACACACACTCAGAGAGGAGCACACACACACACTCAGAGAGGAGCACACACACACACTCAGAGAGGAGCACACACACACTCAGAGAGGAGCACACACACACTCAGAGAGGAGCACACACACTCTCAGAGAGGAGCACACACACACACTCAGAGAGGAGCGCACACACACACTCAGAGAGGAGCGCACACACACACTCAGAGAGGAGCACACACACACTCAGAGAGGAGCGCACACACACTCAGAGAGGAGCACACACACACACTCAGAGAGGAGCACACACACACTCAGAGAGGAGCACACACACACACTCAGAGAGGAGCACACACACACACTCAGAGAGGAGCACACACACACTCAGAGAGGAGCACACACACACTCAGAGAGGAGCACACACACACACTCAGAGAGGAGCACACACACACTCAGAGAGGAGCGCACACACACACTCAGAGAGGAGCGCACACACACACTCAGAGAGGAGCGCACACACACACTCAGAGAGGAGCGCACACACACACTCAGAGAGGAGCGCACACACACACTCAGAGAGGAGCGCACACACACACTCAGAGAGGAGCGCACACACACACTCAGAGAGGAGCGCACACACACACTCAGAGAGGAGCGCACACACACACTCAGAGAGGAGCGCACACACACACTCAGAGAGGAGCGCACACACACACTCAGAGAGGAGCGCACACACACACTCAGAGAGGAGCGCACACACACACTCAGAGAGGAGCGCACACACACACTCAGAGAGGAGCACACACACACACTCAGAGAGGAGCACACACACACTCAGAGAGGAGCGCACACACACACTCAGAGAGGAGCGCACTCACACACTCAGAGAGGAGCGCACACACACACTCAGAGAGGAGCGCACACACACACTCAGAGAGGAGCGCACACACACTCAGAGAGGAGCACACACACACACTCAGAGAGGAGCACACACACACACTCAGAGAGGAGCACACACATACACTCAGAGAGGAGCACACACACACACTCAGAGAGGAGCACACACACACACTCAGAGAGGAGCACACACACTCAGAGAGGAGCACACACACACTCAGAGAGGAGCACACACACACTCAGAGAGGAGCACACACACACACTCAGAGAGGAGCACACACACACTCAGAGAGGAGCACACACACACACTCAGAGAGGAGCACACACACACACTCAGAGAGGAGCACACACACATACTCAGAGAGGAGCACACACACACACTCAGAGAGGAGCACACACACTCACTCAGAGAGGAGCACACACACACTCAGAGAGGAGCACACACACACTCAGAGAGGAGCACACACACACACTCAGAGAGGAGCACACACACATACTCAGAGAGGAGCACACACACACACTCAGAGAGGAGCACACACACTCACTCAGAGAGGAGCACACACACACACTCAGAGAGGAGCACACACTCACTCAGAGAGGAGCACACACACTCAGAGAGGAGCACACACACACACTCAGAGAGGAGCACACACACACACTCAGAGAGGAGCACACACACACACTCAGAGAGGAGCACACACACTCACTCAGAGAGGAGCACACACACACACTCAGAGAGGAGCACACACACACACTCAGAGAGGAGCACACACACACACTCAGAGAGGAGCACACACACACACTCAGAGAGGAGCACACACACACACTCAGAGAGGAGCACACACACACTCAGAGAGGAGCACACACACACTCTCAGAGAGGAGCGCACACACACACTCAGAGAGGAGCACACACACACACTCAGAGAGGAGCACACACACACTCAGAGAGGAGCACACACACACACTCAGAGAGGAGCACACACACACTCAGAGAGGAGCACACACACACACTCAGAGAGGAGCACACACACACACTCAGAGAGGAGCACACACACACACTCAGAGAGGAGCACACACACACACTCAGAGAGGAGCACACACACACTCAGAGAGGAGCACACACACACTCAGAGAGGAGCACACACACACTCAGAGAGGAGCACACACACACTCAGAGAGGAGCACACACACACTCAGAGAGGAGCACACACACACTCAGAGAGGAGCACACACACACACTCAGAGAGGAGCGCACACACACACTCAGAGAGGAGCACACACACACTCAGAGAGGAGCACACACACACTCAGAGAGGAGCGCACACACACTCAGAGAGGAGCACACACACACACTCAGAGAGGAGCACACACACACACTCAGAGAGGAGCACACACACACTCAGAGAGGAGCACACACTCACACTCAGAGAGGAGCACACACACACTCAGAGAGGAGCGCACACACACACTCAGAGAGGAGCACACACACACTCAGAGAGGAGCACACACACACTCAGAGAGGAGCACACACACACACTCAGAGAGGAGCGCACTCACACTCAGAGAGGAGCACACACACACACTCAGAGAGGAGCACACACACACTCAGAGAGGAGCACACACACACACTCAGAGAGGAGCACACACACACACTCAGAGAGGAGCACACACACACACTCAGAGAGGAGCACACACACACTCAGAGAGGAGCGCACACACACACTCAGAGAGGAGCGCACACACACACTCAGAGAGGAGCACACACTCACACTCAGAGAGGAGCACACACTCACACTCAGAGAGGAGTGCACACACACTCAGAGAGGAGCACACACACACTCAGAGAGGAGCACACACACACACTCAGAGAGGAGCACACACACTCAGAGAGGAGCACACACTCACACTCAGAGAGGAGCACACACTCACACTCAGAGAGGAGTGCACACACACTCAGAGAGGAGCACACACACACTCAGAGAGGAGCACACACACACACTCAGAGAGGAGCACACACACACACTCAGAGAGGAGCACACACACACACTCAGAGAGGAGCACACACACACACTCAGAGAGGAGCACACACACACTCAGAGAGGAGCACACACACACACTCAGAGAGGAGCACACACACACACTCAGAGAGGAGCACACACACACACTCAGAGAGGAGCACACACACACACTCAGAGAGGAGCACACACACACACTCAGAGAGGAGCACACACACACACTCAGAGAGGAGCACACACACACACTCAGAGAGGAGCACACACACTCAGAGAGGAGCGCACACACACACTCAGAGAGGAGCACACACACACTCAGAGAGGAGCACACACACTCACTCAGAGAGGAGCACACACACACTCAGAGAGGAGCACACACACACACTCAGAGAGGAGCACACACACTCACTCAGAGAGGAGCACACACACACTCAGAGAGGAGCACACACACACACTCAGAGAGGAGCACACACACACTCAGAGAGGAGCACACACACACACTCAGAGAGGAGCACACACACACTCAGAGAGGAGCACACACACACACTCAGAGAGGAGCACACACACACACTCAGAGAGGAGCACACACACACACTCAGAGAGGAGCACACACACTCACTCAGAGAGGAGCACACACACACTCAGAGAGGAGCACACACACACACTCAGAGAGGAGCACACACACATACTCAGAGAGGAGCACACACACACACTCAGAGAGGAGCACACACACACACTCAGAGAGGAGCACACACACACACTCAGAGAGGAGCACACACACACTCAGAGAGGAGCACACACACACACTCAGAGAGGAGCACACACACATACTCAGAGAGGAGCACACACACACACTCAGAGAGGAGCACACACACTCACTCAGAGAGGAGCACACACACACACTCAGAGAGGAGCGCACACACACACTCAGAGAGGAGCACACACACACTCAGAGAGGAGCACACACACACTCAGAGAGGAGCACACACACACTCAGAGAGGAGCACACACACACTCAGAGAGGAGCACACACACACACTCAGAGAGGAGCACACACACACTCAGAGAGGAGCACACACACACTCAGAGAGGAGCACACACACACTCAGAGGGGAGCACACACACACTCAGAGAGGAGCACACACACACTCAGAGAGGAGCACACACACACACTCAGAGAGGAGCACACACACACTCAGAGAGGAGCACACACACACACTCAGAGAGGAGCACACACACACTCAGAGAGGAGCACACACACACACTCAGAGAGGAGCACACACACACACTCAGAGAGGAGCACACACACACTCAGAGAGGAGCACACACACACTCAGAGAGGAGCACACACACACTCAGAGAGGAGCGCACACACACTCAGAGAGGAGCACACACACACACTCAGAGAGGAGCACACACACACACTCAGAGAGGAGCACACACACACACTCAGAGAGGAGCACACACACACTCAGAGAGGAGCGCACACACACACTCAGAGCGGAGCACACACACACACTCAGAGAGGAGCACACACACACTCAGAGAGGAGCACACACACACACTCAGAGAGGAGCACACACACACTCAGAGAGGAGCGCACACACACTCAGAGAGGAGCGCACACACACACTCAGAGAGGAGCACACACACACTCAGAGAGGAGCACACACACACACTCAGAGAGGAGCGCACACACACTCAGAGAGGAGCACACACACACACTCAGAGAGGAGCACACACACACTCAGAGAGGAGCACACACACACTCAGAGAGGAGCGCACACACACTCAGAGAGGAGCGCACACACACACTCAGAGAGGAGCACACACACACTCAGAGAGGAGCGCACACACACTCAGAGAGGAGCGCACACACACACTCAGAGAGGAGCGCACACACACTCAGAGAGGAGCGCACACACACTCAGAGAGGAGCACACACACACTCAGAGAGGAGCACACACACACTCAGAGAGGAGCGCACACACACACTCAGAGAGGAGCACACACACTCAGAGAGGAGCACACACACACTCAGAGAGGAGCACACACACACACTCAGAGAGGAGCACACACACACTCAGAGAGGAGCACACACACTCAGAGAGGAGCACACACACACTCAGAGAGGAGCACACACACACACTCAGAGAGGAGCGCACACACACACTCAGAGAGGAGCACACACACACACTCAGAGAGGAGCACACACACACTCAGAGAGGAGCACACACACACTCAGAGAGGAGCACACACACACTCAGAGAGGAGCACACACACACTCAGAGAGGAGCACACACACACTCAGAGAGGAGCACACACACACACTCAGAGAGGAGCACACACACACTCAGAGAGGAGCACACACACACTCAGAGAGGAGCACACACACACACTCAGAGAGGAGCGCACCCACACACTCAGGAACATGCACACACAGCTCGGCACTCGCAATTTAACATGTGTACTCACATGCTCAGACAGGTGCACACAGCCACACACACAAATACATGCACACACACACACTCAGAGAGGAGCACACACACACACTCAGAGAGGAGCGCACACACACTCAGAGAGGAGCACACACACACACTCAGAGAGGAGCGCACACACACTCAGAGAGGAGCACACACACACACTCAGAGAGGAGCACACACACACTCAGAGAGGAGCACACACACACACTCAGAGAGGAGCACACACACACTCAGAGAGGAGCACACACACACTCAGAGAGGAGCACACACACACTCAGAGAGGAGCACACACACACTCAGAGAGGAGCACACACACACACTCAGAGAGGAGCGCACACACACTCAGAGAGGAGCACACACACACACTCAGAGAGGAGCGCACCCACACACTCAGGAACATGCACACACAGCTCGGCACTCGCAATTTAACATGTGTACTCACATGCTCAGACAGGTGCACACAGCCACACACACAAATACATGCACACACACACACTCAGAGAGGAGCACACACACACTCAGAGAGGAGCGCACACACACTCAGAGAGGAGCACACACACACACTCAGAGAGGAGCACACACACACTCAGAGAGGAGCACACACACACACTCAGAGAGGAGCACACACACACACTCAGAGAGGAGCACACACACACACTCAGAGAGGAGCACACACACACACTCAGAGAGGAGCACACACACACTCAGAGAGGAGCGCACACACACACTCAGAGAGGAGCACACACATACTCAGAGAGGAGCACACACACACTCAGAGAGGAGCACACACACACTCAGAGAGGAGCACACACACACACTCAGAGAGGAGCGCACACACACACTCAGAGAGGAGCACACACACACTCAGAGAGGAGCACACACACACACTCAGAGAGGAGCACACACACACACACTCAGAGAGGAGCACACACACACTCTCAGAGAGGAGCACACACACACACTCAGAGAGGAGCGCACACACACACTCAGAGAGGAGCACACACACACACTCAGAGAGGAGCGCACACACACTCAGAGAGGAGCACACACACACTCAGGAACATGCACACACAGCTCGGCACTCGCAATTTAACATGTGTACTCACATGCTCAGACAGGTGCACACAGCCACACACACAAATACATGCACACACACACACTCAGACATGCATACACACATAAAACAGTCATAGACACACATGCAGACACATACTCACTCTAACACGCCATTTACCGTTTAGCCTTCTTTCATGCATGAACTGACATGCTTTTAAGTCCCCTGCTGAGTGCTTTTAATCATGGAAGATAATTCCTTCCGTTTCAACAGTGATGAAGCTTCCACAACACTTCATCAGTGGTGAAGCACTTTGGAACAGGACGGATTAGTGAAAGGTGCTTTATATAAGAGACCGATAGGGAGTTCAGGAGATTGTTTGGAATATGAAACTAACAACAATTATACAGTTGCTATTATTAAGGAGAAGTTAGATGAGATCATCACTGACACTGCAGTCAACACTGGGAAAATCCAGCGTCCTGCAAATACACAGCAGGGCAGTCAGCATCCAGAAGGAAAAGCAGCTTCTGATGTTTCTGCTGGATGTGCTTCACCAGAACTGTTACACACAGCCATGCACATTCTCTCCCTCATTCGCTGCAACAGCAGATAATTGCAGGTCCGAAACGTGAAATGTTAAATTGATTAAAAGAAGGAAATACAGACAGTGATGCAGTGTCCAAAATAGAGCGAAAATCTGAGATACTGTATCTGAACTCCAACTGTGAAACTCTCGAAGGTGCGACACGTCAGTCACATTTCTGACTCTAATTGTTGCTGGGTTCTCCTGTTTATTTATACTTGGTCATGGGACATGGGTGTCACTGGGTAGACCAACACTTATTGCTTATCCCTTATTGCCCCTTGAGAATGTGATGGTGACCTGCCTTCTGAAAGCGTTGCAGTCCCGATAGCGTAGGTACACCCACAGTGCTGTTAGGGAGAGACTTCCAGGATTTTGACCCAGCGACAGTGAAGGAATGGTTGATATATTTCTGAGTCAGGGTGGTGAGTGACTCGGAGAGGGGAACCTCCAGGTGGTGGGGTTTCGAGGTATCTGCTGCTCTAGACCTTCTGGATGGTCACAGGTTTGGAAGGTGATGTCTGAGGAGCCTTGGAGAGTTGTTACAGTGCACCTTGTAACTGGTACACACTGCTGCCACTGTGCGTTGGTGGTGGAGGGAGTGTAAGGTGGTGTCTCGGGTTGGAGTTTGTGTTTAGTGGGCCTGTAGATTTAGAAAGGGCAGCTTTAAGGGCCATTGATGGATAATTCTGAATTCAGAAGCTGTGTGTATCAGCAATTTGTCATCAATCAATACGAATCAATTTGAATCTGAAACAGCTCCCACAAAACCCCAAGTGTTCCATTATATATCCTGCTGCAGTGGACTGTTAAGCCTCTTTACATCAGCTACTGTTACATCAGAATTCTCTTTCACAGGTTTAACAGATGTCCTGAAACTTTGCGTGTGAGAGTTTGCAAACTCTGTCAGAAATTCATAATCGCAGAAATACAGAATCTCAGAATCCGGACAGTGTGGAAGGAGGCCATTCAGCCCACTGACTCTGCACCGACAACAATCTCACCCAGACCCCGTTTCACATATTTACCCCACTAATCCCTCGAATCTATCTGGTGGGTGGCTGGAACTCGCTGCTGGTGTTGGGGGACGGGGAGGAGATTGTGGCTGGTGTTATAAAGGGGGTAGTGGAAGCAGATATGACAGTGAGTTTTAAGGGGTGTCTTGACAAATACATGAACAGGATGGGAATGGAGGGATGTGGTTCCCCGGAAGTGTTTTAGTGAAGTTGGGCATCACGGTCAGTGCAGGCTTGGAGGGCCGAAGGGCCTGTTCCTGTGCTGTAATTTTCTTTGTTCTTTGTACAAATCCCTGGACACTAAGGGATAATTAAGCATGGCCAACGCACCTAACCCGTACATCTTTGGACTGAGGGAGGAAACCGGAGCATCCGGAGGAAACCCACGCAGACACAGGGAGAACGTGCAGACTCCACACAGACAGTGACCCAAGCTGGGAATTGAACCCATGTCCCTGGAGCTGGGAGGCAGCAGTGCTAACCCACTGTGCCAACCATTTGCCCCATGAAACCTAACAGCACATCTTTGGGGTGCATGCTATTTTTGAGTTGCTTTTTTTTTTGGCAACAAGGGAAGGCTGTTCAAATTTCATTCAAGGAAGGATGATCCCCCTCAAATCGGGTCAAGTCAAAATCAGATGGAGGCTATTTGGTCCATCGAACGTGTGACTCCATTCAGTGAGTTCAAGGCTGACCTGTACCTTGACTCCAATGACCCACCATAGGTTTCATATTCACATATACCCTTCCCTGACAAAGGAACAATCAAACTCAATCTCAACAAGTTCAATGAATCCCAGCATCCATAGTCTTCACAGGAACTACGTTTTGTCTGAAGGAGTATATCAATATTTCACTGAAGGGTTTGGTTCTAATTTTAAGATTAATTTGAAGATGAGTGAAGTGACCTATCCAATCAGATCCATTCATTGTTGGAAAGGATTGAATTAGATCACATGCCAATTGTTTAAACTCAAGGCAGTACAAACTAAGTTCCTGTAACTTGTCATGCCAACTTAATCCTTTAAAACCTACTGTCACCCCACAGAACAATTCGGTTCCTGACCACTCATCTCACCTGCTGTTGGTTGGATCTTGCTGTGCATTGGTTGGCTGCTGGATTCTCCCATCTTAACAAGTGACTGCACGTCAAAAAAAATTAACCTGCGCATGCCCTTCATGACCAGGGGACGACACCGTGGCACAGTAGTTAGCACTGCTGCCTCACAGCTCCAGGGGCCCGGGTTTGATTCCGGCCATGGGTGACTGTCTGTATGGAGTTTGCACGTTCTTCCCGTGTCTGTATGGGTTTCCTCCAGGTGCTCTGGTTTCCTCCCAAGCTCCAAAGATGCGAGAGTGAGGTTGATTGACCATGCTGAATTGCCCCTCTGTGTCAGGGAACTAGCTTGGGTAAACGCATGGGGTCATGGGGATAGTTAGGATTGTGGTTGGCGCAGACTCGATGGGCCGAATGACCTCCTTCTTTACTGTATGGATTTTATGAACTAATATGGGTTCGCTGAGATGGAGTGCCCAAAACTGAATGCTCCAGACGACATCAGACTGAGGATTTGTTCAACTGAAGTATCACTTCCTTGGGTTCCCAGCACAAACTGAGCAGACGCTGGATCACAGGAACATGGGAATTCGGAGCAGGACCAGGATATTCAGCCCCTCGAACCCACTTCGCCATTCCATCGGATTCTGGCTGATCTTACCCTGGTCTCAGCTCCATTTTCCTGCCTGCTCCCCATTGCCCTTTATCCCGCTTTCCATCAGAGACATATCCATCTCTTTCTGTTCGTTGATTCTGCGCACCCACCGCACTCTGGGGCAGTGAGTTCCACAGATTCACAACCCTCTGTGAGAAGTTTCTCATCATCTCAATTTGGAATCCACCTCCGAGAGTCAGAGAGTTGCAGAGGTTTACGGCATGGAAACAGGCCCTTTGGCCCAACGTGTCCATGCTGCCCTTTATTTTTAAACCCCTAAGCTAGCCCCAATTGCCCGCATTTGGCCCAGATCCCTCCATACCCATCATACCCATGTGACTGTCTAAATGCTTTTTAAAACTCAAAATTGTACCCGCCTCTACTGCTACCTCTGGCAGCTCGTTCCAGACACTCACCACCCTCTGTGTGAAACAATTGACCCTCTGGACACTTTTGTATCTCTCCCCTCTCACCTTAAACCAATGCCCTCTAGTTTTAGACTCCCCTACCTTTGGCTATCCAGCTGGATCAAAAGAGAGACACAGATAAATATCTACATAATCGAGAGAGAGAGAGATATGGATTTCTTGTGATGTGGTTTCCAAACGCAAATAAAATATCAAAGGTTTGCCCCTCATTATTTTATAAGATCACCCCTCAGCCTGAATTCTAACCAGTCGGAATTCTGCACACCAACCAATGCAGTCTCCACTGGGAAAGAATTTTATATTTTTAGCTAATACTTTTATATTTTTAGTTAATACATAACCAGTAATGTACAGTAACAGATTTACTTTGTAACTACTGATAAAATGAGTGCCACAGACGCGGTTATGTCAACAAGTCAGGAGGATAAGTCAGGCTGGAGAACAAACAATCAGGAAATGTGGCCACACAGCCCATCTAGCTGATTGAGGTGACCCCATCACACATTTCCCTGCCTTGTTGAACCTCCTAACCTGGGTAGTCCCAGTCCAGGTGCCCTATGAGGGGTCATCCAGCTGTTTTCTCCTCTTATCTTTCCTGGATATGCTTTAATTTTCTCCTTGTTACAAAAGAAAACTGTTACTAACAGTGGTAAAGCACAGAAGGAGGCCATTTGGCTCCCAGCTTATCTCTACCAACTCTTGACTCAAGTCACCCAATTAAGTTTTTCAATTAGTGTCACAAGTCAGCTGACATTAACACTCCAGTGAAGTTACTGTTAAGGTCTCCTAGTGGCCACACTAGGTGCCTGCTCAGGTACACAGAGGGAGAATTTAGCACAGGCAACGCACCTAACCAGCACACCTTTCACATTGTGGGAGGAAACTGGTGCACCCGAAGGAAACCCATGCAGACATGGGGAGAACATGCAGACTCCAGATAGTGACTCAAACCGGGAATCGAACCCAGGTGCTGTGAGGCAGGAGTGCTAACCACTGTGCCGCAATGCTGCCCACCCACTGACCCGGTCTTCCATCATAATCCTGCAACTTTTTCCTTCTCCAGCCAACTTTAGTAGAATTTGTAAGGGGTTTGAACCCACCTTCACATCCTTTTAAGCAATGGATCTGAGGTCACAACTGTTCCTGTTTATGAAAGGATCAAGAATGAGAGAGCATGGATGAAAGTCATTGGTAAAAGAAAGGAGAGTGACATGTTCTTACACAGCGAGTGTTCTGGGTTTGGAATGCTCTGTCTGAGAGTGTGGTGGAGGCAACTTCAATCCAACCTTTCAAAAGGGAATCGGACTGTTACCTAAAAAGGAAGAATGCGAAGCGTCAGGAGGAGAAGGTGGGAGAATGGCACCAAGAGGAGGAGCCAGTATAGACATGATGGGCTGAATGGCCTCCTCTTGCACTGTATGAATTCTGTTATTCTGTGATGGTGAGGGCTCTCTCTCTCTGATGGCTTGTACAGGAGCCAGGAGTCAGGTGTCATTGGTTGCTGTGTCTTGAGGGAACAGATGAAGAGGTTATTGAGCGTTAAGAACTACAGCCCGCAGGCAGTTTGCGGTCTGCGCTCCAGGTTATCAGTGACAGCACCATTTTATTCCAGCTTGTGTGTCGACACAAGCTGGCTTTGGATTGACACCAGTGTGAAAGCAGCAATGTAATTCACCATTTCAGGTCAGTGAACCCGGGAGATTAGCCTCGTCAGGCAATGCTGACTTTGGCAGGGATTAAACTCAGCAGTGTTAAACAACCCGGTGTGTTGAGCTGAAAAGCCCGATGGACCTCTGGAGAAACTCTCCGGAACTCAGGGAGGCCATTCAGCCCATCGTGCCTGGGTCGCTTTATTCAAAGAGTTCTCCAAATAGTCTCACCCTGCTGTTTTTGTCCCAATCATTGCGTCAATGTTTTCTTTTGCATAAGATCATGGAATCCTACAGTGCAGGAGGTGGCTATTTGGCCCATCGAGTCTGCACCAATCACAATCCCACCCAGGCCCTATCCCCACAACCCCATGCAATTACCTTAGCTAGTCCCTGTAACACCAAGGGGCAATTCAGCACGACCAATCCCCCCAAACTGCCCATCTTTGGAGTGTGGGAGGAAACCGGAGCACCTGGAGGAAACCCATGCAGACATGGGGAGGACATGCAAACTCCACACAGACAGTGACCTAAGCTGGGAATTGAACCTGGGTCCGTGCCGCTGTGAGACAACAATGCTAACCACTGTGCCAGCGTGCCTCCTGCCACCAATTAAATTCCTCCCCGAACAATTTCTCTAATTGGTTGACGGTGAAATTTTCCACACTGCCCACCGTGTGTTTTCCCACAGCAGATTGGTTGGTGGCCTTCCAGTCCCACCGTTGCCTGGACACGTGTGACAGGGATGTACGTGTGGCAGGACCAAAAGATCCCGCCAACGGGAAAATTCTGGCTGCACACAACTGAAGTCCCTCATCCCAATTCCCTGTCCAATTCTCCTTTTATCTCCTCTGCACCCTCCCCAAGACCCACTGTTGAAGTGAATTTCAGAGCTGAACACAAGGCGTCAGCTGAGGGCTAACCAGTGATTTCAGAGACACTTCCAACCTTCTTGTGCAGGCTTCAAAACGTTCTTTACTCCATTCTCGAAAAGCCAATTCTCAGAATGGACCAGGCAAACCCAAATCCACTCCCTGCCCCTTCCAAATTCTAATTCTAACTCCAACTGAATCCATGGGCACCACGAGAGAGAGAAACAAGACCCAAGCTGACAAGATAAGCCCTTGCATTCCATCTTGACTGTGACCCAGTGCTGGAAGGAAGCCAGAAGACTGAGGAGCGATTGGAAGACTGCAGAGTTCTTACTCCAGAACTGATCAGAATTGGATTTCAGCAGAGTCTTCCCCCTGGCTTTTATAAGGGCTCCTCCGATGTGTGGGAGGAAACCAGAGCACCCAGAGGAAACCCATGCGGATATTAGGAGAACGTACAGACCCCGCGCAGGCAGTGACCCAAGCCGGGAATCGAACCCGGGTCCCTGGCTCTGTGAGGCAGCAATGCTAACCACTGCACCGCCGTGCCGTTCACAATGCTGTTGTCAGACTTGTAAATGAAGGGATTCTGATGGAGGGACTTCTGCCTCCGAGGACTTATTACAATGTGGTTGGAGGGACAGGGCCTGGGTGGGATCGTTGTCGGCACAGTCTCAATGGGCCGAATGGCCTCCTTCTGCACTGTCGGGATTCTATGATTCTAACACATGGGGTTATGGGGACAGGGCCTGAGTGGAATTCTTGTTGGCGCAGGCTCGATGGGCCGAATGGCCTCCTTCTGCATTGTTGGGATTCTATGATTCTAATATGTGAGGTTATGAGGATAGGGGCTGGGTGGGATTGTTGCCGGTACAGTCTCGATGGGCCAAATGGCCTCCTTCTGCACCGTAGCGTTTCTATGATTTCTCTGTACCAAAGGAGCTTCTGAAAATTGGACCAACCGCAATGATCTTTCTGTCTCAAAGTCAAGTCTCCAAAGCCAAGTGAAACTTGTAAAAACATTGCTTGCTACTTCACCATTGATCACTGTCATGACAGGCTGAAATTTGATTGCCAAATCTTGGCAGTGTGTGCAGAGCTTGGAACCCTGGAATGCAGCTGAAACATCAAACTATGTCTCAGCCATCAGACTGTGTAATCAGACTAAAGCTTTTAAAAGAAATTGCTGGTGACATTGCAGCCTGCCAAAACTTCCTCGGAAATTGCAGGGGGCAGCAGAGGGAAATTCATGCTGAAATATTCGCATGGGCCGCGATAAATCACCAAATATTGATCCGCCCTTTGTCTGAACTGACTGGTCTGGGATCGGGATAGTTGGATGTGGAATGCTGAGCGATGTTCCTTCCTCAAAAGGTTTAAATTAGCTTGCCAGGTGACTCGGCCCATTTGTAAACTTGACATCTGTCACTGCGTTATTCTGATAAAACACAGCACCAATCAAATTAACTGGACTAATTGCTTTCTTTGAATGCTCCCTGGCTGCGCACAGACAAAGTGGAGATCATTTCTAAATGTCACACTCTGCCATTTAATCTGCATCAGCGCTTTTCAGGTTTTTCTCACTCTCTCTGGACAAGTCTAGTGTGAATGTTTTTCCATCATTCTTACATCGCTGGCCAGGTCAGCATTTATTGCCCATCCCTAATTGCTCTTTGAGAAGGTGGTAGTGAGCTGTCTTCTTGAATTGGCTGCAGTCCCTGAGGGGTGGGTACAACAACAGCATTACTAGGGAGTTAGTTCCAGGATTCTGACCCAGAGACAGTGAAGGAACGGCCAAGATATTTCCAAGTCAGGATGCTGAGTGTTTTGTTGCCAGTATTTATTGCCTGTCCTTAATTTCTTTTATTCATTCGTGGGACATGGGCATCACTGGCTGGCCAGTATTTGTTGTCCATCCCAAGTTGAGAGTCAACCACATTGCTGTGGATCCATAGTCACATGTAGACCAGACCAGACAAGGACAGCAGATTTCCTTCCCCTGAAGGGACCTTAGTTAACCTTTTCTGACAATTGACAAGGTTTCATGGTCATCAGTAGGTTCTTAGTTCCAGATATTTTTTATTGAATTCAGATTCCACCATCTGCCACGATGGGATTCGAACCTGGGTCCCCAGAACATTAGCTGAGTTTCTGGATTGAAATCCAGCTGTAATACCACTCGGCCATCGCCTCCCCTGATTGCCCGTTGAGGGGATGGTGCTAAGCTGCCTTCTTGAACCCACTGCAGTCCCTGTGCTGTAGGTACAGTGCTGTCAGGGAGGGATTTCTAAAGAAGCTGACCCAGCAACAGTGAAGAACGGCCAGTATGTTTCCCAGTCAGGATGGTGAGTGGATTGGAGGGGAACTTGCACGTGTTCCCATGTATCTGCTGCCCCTTGTCCTTCGAGATGTAAAGGAAATAAGATAGAGGTTGTCACCCATAAGCAGCTCTTGGTCTTAAATCCATAATTACTCCTACAATAGAGAAGGGAGTGTCTCTGAGGAGTTGCCACCCAATTTAATGGCACTGTCCCTGAGAAAGTATCAATCTTATTTCACATTGTTCCCCTGAGCTCTGGATCCCTGGACTGGAGGAGCTTGTTTCTCTCCAATTATTCCATCAATTCCTTTGATCATTTTTGATGCCTCTATCAGGTCACCTCTCAATCATCTAAAGTCAGAGAAATTTTGGGCAGATCTCCAAAACTTGCCCTCATCCTCCGTCCTTCACATCTTGTATTGCCCTGGCTGTCTGGCCCTGTCCAAGGCCAGAATGTCCTTGCTGAAGAAGAGTTTGACCAAGGCTATGCATGGCTAAATCATAACCTTCAGCCTGGTATTCCCACTGAGGTCAAGGCTGGCATTCCACCAACTTTTTGATTGGTGGATAGTTTTCCAAACCATTTTACTCTTCAACAGGAATAAATACCTTGAAACACAGAAACTCGAAGCAGGAGGAGGCCATTCAGCCCTTCAAGCCTGCTCCACCATTCATTTTGGTCAAGGCTATTCATTGAATTCAATATCCTGATCCCCCTTTCTTCCCCTTCTCCCTTGATCCCCAAGAGCTGTTTCTAATTTCTTCTTGAAATCACACAATGTTTTGGCCTCAACGACTTTCTGTGGGAGTGAATTCCACACATTCCCCACCCTCTGGGTGAAGAAATTTCTCCTCACCTCAGTCCTAAAAGGTTTATCCCCTTATCCTCAAACTCTGACTTATAGTTCAGGACTCCCCCCACCTTTGGAAAGATTCTTTCTGAATCTACCCTGTCTAACCTTGTTAGAATTTTATAAATTTCTATGAGCTCCCCTCTCACTCTTCTAAACGCCAGTGAATATAATCCGAACTGACTTAGTCTGTCCTTATATGATAGACCTGCCATCCCAGGAACCAGCCTGGTAAACCTTTGCTGCTCTCCCTCTATAGTAAAGATATCCTTCCTCAGATAAGGACACCAAAACTGCACACAATACTCCAGGTGCGGTCTTACTAATGCCCTATACCTTGAATGCAACATAAAGATATATGGAGGAGACATCAACCTTTGTCTCTCCTTTAAAGTATCGTGGATGTTAGATGGTGAGTGTTTGTTACGATAGACTCAGTTTTGGGCTAGAGCATGATGGAGTGTTGGGGAGAAATGCCCCTCGTGTGAGAGCTGCAAATGATTGTGGTGAGTTGGCATCATTGTGAAGAACCTTCGCCAATGTTTGAGGACTTTCAAGTGGGAAGGTTCTGAGTATTTGTCTGTAACTCATGCACATCATTTGGGCAGACATTTCAGGACAGAGGGAGGTTCTGCACTGTCAGAGGGATCATTTTTTGGATAAGGCATGATACTGATGTCAACTCCACTTCATCGAGTTTGGGGTCTTGATGGTTTAGAATCATAGAACCCGACAGTGCCATTTGGCCCACTGAGTCTGCACCAATACAATCCCACGCAAGCCCTATCCCCATAACCACATGCATTTCCCATAGCTAGTTCCTCTGACACTAAAGGCAAGGCCAATCGAGCTAACCCCCACATCTTTGGAGTGTGGGAGGCACCTGGAGGAAACCCAACGCAGACATGGGGAGAACGAGCACACTCTACACAATCAGTGATCCAAGCCAGGAATCAAACCAGAGTATCTTGCTGCGAGATAGCAGTACTAAGTACAGTGCTACCATGCCACCACCTTTCAGGTTTTCTTTAGGGATTAGATGTTAACTCTGTTTTTCTCTCTCCACAGATGCTGCCAGACTTGCTGAGATTTTTGAGCACTGAGTCTTCGTATCCCTTTAGGGTTTGCCCGTTACCCTCAGAGCCCTGACATTGACTGTTACTTATCCAAACCATTCTTGTTAACTTCCAGGTCTATGTGCATCTGAATACTCTGCACCGGCTTGTATTTCTGCAGTTCACCATTTCTCAGTTGTTCTTTTGCCCCGTGACATTGCCTGATCGTCACAACAGTATCCAAGTACTCCTGATATCAGTCCTTTCCTTGATATCGACTCCCAAGTCTCTCCCCATTATATACAGTCTCCGACAACCTTTCTCCAAGAAAGACTCCACAGCACTACATTGAAAGGCAGGGGCGTTCTCCCTCAATTTCAGATCAATATTTGCGACATTCATAGAATCCCTACAGAGCAGAAGGAGGCCATTCAGCCCATTGAGTCAGTGCTGACCCTCTTTGACAAGAGCGCCTTACCCAGCCCCCATCATCCATCCTATTCCTGTAGCCCATGGACAATCAACCTAATGTTGCACGTCTTTGGAGTGTGGGAGGAAACAGGAGCACCTGGGGGAAACCCACGCAGACACGGGGAGAACGTGTAAACTCCACACAGTGACCCAAGCCAGGAATCGAACCCGGGTCCCTGGCACTGAGAGGCAGCAGTGCTAACTACTGTGCCGTATCTTAATGCCTTGATCTGAAGCACCCTGTCTTAGACACCAGATGGGAGACTTTGTAGGTTTGAGATTGTTAACAGCAGGTCTTTATATGTCACTTATGTCTACATGTACGACAGAGGGATAGAGGTTTGGAGCTGGCTCCATTCATGGAATCCTACAGTGCAGAAGGAGGCCATTCAGCCCTTCGAGTCTGCACTGACCACAATCCCACCCAGGCCCTACCTCCATAACCCCTTATATTTATCCGAGCCAGTCCCCCGACACTAAGGGGCAATTTAGCATGGCCAAACCACCTAACCTGCACATCTTTCGGAGCACCCAGAGGAAACTCATGCAGACACAGTGAGGCAGCAGTGCTAACCACTGTGCCACCCTTCACCATTGTGCCAGTCTTTATACATCCCTGTCCATCTTGAGACTGACCTGGTTCTGGGTCAGGTTGCTACTTGTATCAGTAAATGGTACACTGTACTCCATTCCAAATGAAGCCTGCATGTATCAGATCTGATTACCACATGATCAACATCGCAACAACAGTTATCTGACCATAATCACATTGCTGCCTGTGAGAGTTTACTGTGTGTAAATGGGCTAATTCCTAACACCTCAAAAAGATTTCAATGGCTGTGAAGTGTTGTGGTATCATGAGAAAGTGCTGCAGAAATCTAAGATTGTTCCTGTCTCCCACCCTGATTCTCACCGTGGTCTATTGTTGTGTCTCAACTTCCCACCCAAATGAATCAGCTGACAGCAAGACGAGACCGTGAAGTTCCTGGAATCCAGTGAAGGAAAGCACAATTTCTTTTCTCATTGTCTTCGCCGCATGTTTGTAACAATAAAGAATTGAAAAAGAATTGGATTTGCTTGGCCTCTTTGTGGAGAGGGAGAGGTCCCACATTTCCACATCCTATTATACGGGTCTGAGTGTGAGCAGGTTACAGGTCCAGCAAACAGAACAGGGGTTAAAGAGGGCAAGGTGAATTTGGGCCACATCATTTAACTGCAGGCTCAACCTTTGGAGAAGCGGGCCACGACTGAACATTAGGTTTCAAGGACAAGCTCGGTGACTAGCACTGCTGGCTGTGCAGACACATGGATTTGGGCCTGTGTCTGTGGGAGTTTGCGCATTCTCCCTGTGGTTGCGTGGGTTTCCTCCGGGCGCTCCTGTTTCCTCCCACACCCCAAAGATGTGCTCTCAGGCTAATCGGTTTTTACCAAATTGACACTATTTCTTCCCAGAATCTGGCTAAGTTAGGGGTTCCATTCGTAGAGACGCAGGGTAGAATAGGTGTAGGGTGATGCGGCGGCACGGGCTCGTTGGGCCGAAGGGCCTGTTTCCCGTGCTGGGTTGTTCTTTGTTTGTTCTTTGACATTAGCAGTGCTGAAACAAAGCTTTGCAGTTACTTCTGAGGTACCTGAGGGACCTCAAACCCAGTCATATTAGATAGAACTTACCACACAAAAAAAAGGACATACGGCCCAAAACGTTAATACTCCATGTGACACAGTGGTGAGCACTGCTTCACAGTGCCAGGCACCCAGGTTCAATTGCTCGAATGGGTCACTGCCTATGTGGAGTCTGCATGTTCTCCCCGTGTCTGCGTGGGTTTCCTCCAGGTGCTCTGGTTTCATCCCACACTCCAAAGTTGGGCGGGTTAGGTGGATTGGCCGTGCCAAACTGCTCCTTAGTATCAGGGGGACTGGCTAGGGTAAATGCATGGGGTTATGGGGGTAGGGCCGAGGTGGGATGGTTATCAGTGCAGGCTCGATGGGCCGAATTGCCTTCTTCTGCACTTTTTACCCAGATCATCACCTTATCTTTTTATTCCTTTGTTCCTCATGTGTTTATCCAGTTTCACCTCAACCATTCCCCATGGCAGCGAGACCCACATTCTCCTCCACTTCCTGTGGGAACAAGTTCCACATTTTCCCCCATTCCTCCAGGGAGCGAGTCCCACATTCTCCCTGCTCCCCATGGGAGAGTCCCACATTTCCCCCACTCCCCGTGGGAGCAAGTCCCACATTCTCCCTCCTCCCCGTGGGACCGAGTCCCACATGCTCCCCCATTCTTCATGGAAGCAAGTCCCACATTCTCCCCCACTCCCCGTAGGACAGAATCCCTCATGCTCCCCTACTCCCCGTGGGAGTGAGTCCCACATTCTCCCCACTCCCTGTGGAAGCGAGTCCCACATTCTCCCCACTCCCCGTAGGACAGAATCCCTCATGCTCCCCTACTCCCCGTGGGAGTGAGTCCCACATTCTCCCCACTCCCCGTGGGAGTGAGTCCCACATTCTCCCCCACTCCCCGTGGGAGCGGGTCCCACATTCTCCCCCACTCCCCGTGGGAGCGAGTCCCACATTCTCCCCCACTCCCCGTGGGAGCAAGTCCCACATTCTCCCTCCTCCCCGTGGGACCGAGTCCCACATGCTCCCCCATTCTTCATGGAAGCAAGTCCCACATTCTCCCCCACTCCCCGTAGGACAGAATCCCTCATGCTCCCCTACTCCCCGTGGGAGTGAGTCCCACATTCTCCCCACTCCCTGTGGAAGCGAGTCCCACATTCTCCCCACTCCCCGTAGGACAGAATCCCTCATGCTCCCCTACTCCCCGTGGGAGTGAGTCCCACATTCTCCCCACTCCCCGTGGGAGTGAGTCCCACATTCTCCCCCACTCCCCGTGGGAGCGGGTCCCACATTCTCCCCCACTCCCCGTGGGAGCGAGTCCCACATTCTCCCCCACTCCCCGTGGGAGCAAGTCCCACATTCTCCCTCCTCCTCGTGGGACCGAGTCCCACATGCTCCCCCATTCTTCATGGAAGCAAGTCCCACATTCTCCCCCACTCCCCGTAGGACAGAATCCCTCATGCTCCCCTACTCCCCGTGGGAGTGAGTCCCACATTCTCCCCACTCCCCGTAGGACAGAATCCCTCATGCTCCCCTACTCCCTGTGGGAGTGAGTCCCACATTCTCCCCTACTCCCCGTGGGAGTGAGTCCCACATTCTCCCCACTCCCCGTGGGAGTGAGTCCCACATTCTCCCCACTCCCCGTGGGAGTGAGTCCCACATTCTCCCCACTCCCCTTGGGAACGAGTCTCACCTTCTTCCCACTCTCTGGCTAAAGAGTTTTTCCTGAATTCCTGTGTGGATAGTTTGGAATTCCATGTTGATGTGTATAATGTAGGGACATTTTGGTGAGATTTACAAGAAAATCACTTGGTGATAAATGAGAACTTTTAAAAAGCGTTGATAATCATCGAGCAGGACAGGTTTACTCCCCATGTGTGTTTGAATTATTACCTCCAGTTTTCAATGTATAGACTACTAAATATTATAAAAGGACCACTGGGATAACAAATCCCCAGAGCAGAGAGAATCAACTCAGTCCTGGAATTCGAATAAGCCCACTTTCAGATGAGTTCTCCACTGCTTGTCGAAAGCTTGCTTTACCTTTCCTTCACAGTTATTCACCCACCCTCCTCCACCCACCCTTCCTGCCCTGCCGTCAGTCCTTGGTGACACTCAGGTTCCAGTCATCGCTGCTCAGAGCTGGTCCCACACACGCCTGTGGGAAGCGGCAGGGATGTAAACAGAGTCAGTCCTGAGGTGGAGGATTCCTATCACTCTCCTGCCCCCACCGAAGCCTCACGTCGGATCAATCGGTGCATTTTTGGATTTTGTTTTGTTGCAACATCAAGTTGGTTTGCAGGTGCAGCAGGTAAATAAGACACAAAATGGAATTTTCTCTTTCATCGAGAGAAGGAAGTTTAAAAACCAGGAAGGTTATGTTGCAGCTGTATAAGGTGCTGCTGAGGCCACACCTGGAGTACTGTGTACAGTTTTGGTCTCCTTACTTGAGAAAGGATATACTGGCACTGGAGGGGATGCAGAGGAGATTCACTAGGTTGATTCTGGGATTGAGAGGATTGGCTTATGAGGAGAGACTGAGTAGACTGGGGCGATACTCATTGGAATTCAGAAGAATGAGAGGAGATCTCATAGAAACATATAAGATTATGAAGGGAATAGATAAGATAGAAGCAGGGAAGTTGTTTCCACTGGTGGGTGAAGCAAGAACTCGGGGGCATGGCCCCAAAATAAGGAGGAACAGATTTCGGACTGAGTTGAGGAGGAACTTCTTCACACAAAGGGTTGTGAATCTGTGGAATTCCCTGCCCAGTGAATCAGTTGAGGCTCCCTCATTGAATGTTTGAAGGCAAACATAGATAGATTTTGAACCGTGAAGGAATTAAGGGTTAGGGTGAGCGGGCGGGTAAGTGGAGCTGAGTCCATGAAAAGATCAGCCATGATCTTATTGAATGGTGGAGCAGGCTCGAGGGGTCAGATAGCCGACTCCTGCTCCTAGTTTTATGTCCTTATTGAGTGTCTTACTTACAATCACCTGATAAATGATATCAGCCAAATGATATACGTCTAAAGATGTGCGGGTTAGATGAATTGACCAGGGTAAATTATTCTGAAATAAACTTTGTTTGTAAAAGCTCCCTGGTGTGTCATTTGAATCATTCCTGGAGTGAAACATCTCATACCCACCCGTGCCAAGTTCAGAATGCAAAATTTATGGTTGAGGCTGGCTTTATAAAACATTTTGGAGTTTCTGACCTGGATTGTAACACAAGTTATCCCATACCCTTTCCCCATCATAGACTTGACCACACTAAAATGGGCTTTGGACCCCAGGCAAAGTGCAACATGCATCACCCTTTGCTGCAGGTTGCACAAGATCCTCTGGGTTACTTTTGTTATGATGTGGGTATGCCGGCGTTGGACTGGCGTAAACACAGTGAAAAGTCTGACAACACCAGGTTTTAGTCCAACCTATTTATTTGATAATATTCTCACAAGCTTTCGGGGTTAGCCCCTTCGTCAGGTGAATGGAGAGTTCTGGCCTCAGACAGAGCATATAAAGCACAGACAGTTTAGAGATTACTGATTAGAATGCAAATCCTTACACCTAACCTGCTGTTCAAGACCTGAGGATTTGCATTCTAATCAGCGATCTCTAAACTGTCTGTGCTTTATATGCTCTGTCTGAGGCCAGAACTCTCCATTCACCTGACGAAGGGGCTAACCCCGAAAGCTTGTGAGTCTATTATCAAATCAAGCGGTTGGACTAAAACCTGGTGTTGTCAGATTTTTCACTGTGTTTACTTTTGTTAAACAAACATGGCCTGGTGGCACAGGGTCTTGCCATGAAACAAAAGGGTGCTTGATAAAGAAACAGAAGCAAGCCCTCATCACTTGTATTCGCCATCACTGTCACCGTAAACATAGAAATGTGGAAGATGAGGGCAGGAGAAGGCCCTTGCGTCTGCTCCACCATTCATCACAATCATGGCTGATTGTCCAACTCAAGAGCCTAATCCTGCTTTCTCCCCATAACCTTTCATCCCGTTCGCCCCAAATGCTGTCTCTTGCTGCTTGAATACATTCTGTATTTTGGCACCTGTGGTAATGAATTCCACAGGCTCACCACTCTCTGGGTGAAGAAATGTCTCCTCACCTCCGACCTAAATGAGTTACCCCGAATCCTCAGACTGTGATCCTGGTTCTGGACTCCCCCCACCATCGGGAACATGCTCCCTGCATCCTGTTAGAATTTTATACGTTTCTATGAAATCCCCCCTCATTCGTCTGAACTCCAGCAAAAACAATCCTAACCAAGTCAATCCCTCTCCGTAAATCAGTCCCTCCGGAATCAGCCGGGTAAACCTTCGCCGCACTCCCTCCAGAGCAAGAACATCCTTCCTCAGAAAAGGAGACCAAAACTGCACACAATACTCTAGGTGTGACCCCGTACAGTTACTTCACCAGGCGCATTTAAACAGGTTCACAGTAAGGTGCTGACAACAGCTGTAGAACTGAGAAAGTATTCTGCTTCCAGAAATATCATTTGCAGTAAAGAGCTCTGAGCTGTCCATAATGTCAACAACAAGTTTTATAAGCCAATTGCCAAACTATGCTGGTCACAGGTTGAAAAAAAACTCATTATTTCTGTACTAAATCTCTTCATTTTATGAAGAGCAAGCTTGTGGATTTATGAGTTGCAGCGGCCGTTATGTTTGTACCTTATCGCAATCCCGTTATACTGGGAGTCATTAATTAGAAGAATTCAATCTCTTTGTTCCTGTTCTCTATCAGTCAATCGTGTCCGCTCCACCGCCCCCTCCCCCTGCCATCACCCTGTCCTCGGGCTGATGTGAATACAAAGTGTGGTGGAAGTGTGGTGGAAGGGTGTGCGGGGGGGGGGGGGGGGGGAAGCAGGAGCCTGCCCTGCGCTCACAGCGACTGTGCAGTCAGAGTACAGGCTGTCTGGGGCCCTGGAGAAATGCTGACTCAGCATTTCCCAGCTCACTCCAAATCCAATAAAATGTTCAAGGACACACCAGACAGCAGGGAGCAGAGACATGTTTGCAGCTTCAGCACCAGACATTTACATTTTGTACTTGTGTGTGTGTTTATAATGAGTCAATATAATCCCTGTGCCATTATCCCTCTGGCATGCCAGCACCATGTACCAGCTCAATGTCACTTTCAATCAATTCCTGCATTGCCAAACTTGATGAACAGAAGCAAGCAAGGTCTGGCACAGTGGTTAGCGCTGCTGCCGCACGGAGCCAGGGACTCGGATTTGATTCCCAGCCTCGAGTGACTGTCTGTGCAGAGACTGCACGTTCTCCCCGTGTCTGCGTGGGTTTCCTCTGGGTGCTCCGGTTTCCTCCCACAGCCCAGATGATGTGCTGGTTCGGTGGATTGGCCGTGGTAATTGTGTGGGGTTTCTGGGTGGAATAGTCTGTCGGAGAGCTGGTACGGGCTTGATGGGCCATATGGCCTTCTTCGACAACTGCTGGGATTCGTGATTTTCAAACGTTCTGGCGGCAGACAAATTATCAGCTGCACCTGGTCTGACTGGAAGGTTGAACATGCTCAAGGGGCTGAATGGCCTCCTCCTGTTCCTGTGTACAGGACAGAGCAAGGGGCTGAATGGCCTCCTCCTGTTCCTGTGTACAGGGCAGAGCAAGGGGCTGAATGGCCTCCTCCTGTTCCTGTGTACAGGAAAGAGCAAGGGGCTGAATGGCCTCCTCCTGTTCCTGTGTACAGGACAGAGCAAGGGGCTGAATGGCCTCCTCCTGTTCCTGTGTACAGGGCAGAGCAAGGGACTGAATGGCCTCCTCCTGTTCCTGTGTACAGGACAGAGCAAGGGGCTGAATGGCCTCCTCCTGTTCCTGTGTACAGGGCAGAGCAAGGGGCTGAATGGCCTCCTCCTGTTCCTGTGTACAGGACAGAGCAAGGGGCTGAATGGCCTCCTCCTGTTCCTGTGTACAGGGCAGAGCAAGGGACTGAATGGCCTCCTCCTGTTCCTGTGTACAGGACAGAGCAAGGGACTGAATGGCCTCCTCCTGTTCCTGTGTACAGGGCAGAGCAAGGGGCTGAATGGCCTCCTCCTGTTCCTGTGTACAGGACAGAGCAAGGGGCTGAATGGCCTCCTCCTGTTCCTGTGTACAGGGCAGAGCAAGGGGCTGAATGGCCTCCTCCTTCTCCTGTGTACAGGGCAGAGCAAGGAGCTGAATGGCCTCCTCCTGTTCCTGTGTACAGGACAGAGCAAGGGGCTGAATGGCCTCCTCCTGTTCCTGTGTACAGGGCAGAGCAAGGGGCTGAATGGCCTCCTCCTGTTCCTGTGTACAGGACAGAGCAAGGGGCTGAATGGCCTCCTCCTGTTCCTGTGTACAGGGCAGAGCAAGGGGCTGAATGGCCTCCTCCTGCTCCTGTGTACAGGGCAGAGCAAGGGGCTGAATGGCCTCCTCCTGCTCCTGTGTACAGGGCAGAGCAAGGGGCTGAATGGCCTCCTCCTGTTCCTGTGTACAGGACAGAGCAAGGGGCTGAATGGCCTTCTCCTGTTCCTTCGTGCCAGACAGGCATATACAGGCAAAGACAAGCGAACGACACCATGGATTTGACCTGCATCCTCTGCTATTACTGGCTTGCTCCTTGACCATGTCACCCCTTCCTGGTTCCCCCCCCCCCCCCCTGCCATTCCCTGAGATTCTCCAGCCCTATCCTGGTGCGTGGGCCAAAAGTCCATCACCTTCAGTAGTGTTCTTGGGGGTTGGGGGGAGGGAGGGGTAGAGTTGGGGGGGGGGGGGGGGGGTTGTTGGGGCTGGAAGAACCCCACCACTTGTCTTCCTTCTGGTCTCCACACCACCCAGTTCCCCCTCGGGCACACAGAGAGGCTCGCAGTTGTCACGCCTGAAGGATGCTCACTGTTGCAGTGTCGGAACTGCAGCTGCCAATGTGTGCACAGCAGGATCCCACACTGAGCCGAGTGATGGCGACCAGGGAGTCTGTCCTCTGTCTGGTGGTGGAACAAACATCACCCTGGGGTATTCTCCCAGCTCTCCCTCAAAGTAGTGCCATGGGATCTTGCCCATCCTCCTTCCATATCAAACAAGTGCTGCGGATTAACATCCCGTCCACCAGATTTTTTAAATTGAATTCAAATTCCACCATCTGCCGTAGTGGGGATTCGAACCCGGGTCCTCCAGAACATGAGCTGAGTTTCTGGATTAATAGTCGAGCGATAATACCACTGGCCCATCAGGCAATACAGTGGATGGGACATGGAAAAAGGATGGCTTCTCACTGCGGAGAAGCCAGGAATTCCTCCCCATAACCTCCTGGCAGAGTGTGCTGTCCACGGAGCCATAGCTGATGCTGGGTTTGCTGCATCAGAACAGGACTGTGGCCCAGTGGTATTATCGCTCGACTATTAATCCAGAAACTCAGCTCATGTTCTGGGGACCCGGGTTCGAATCCCCGCTGCGGCAGATGGTGGAATTTGAATTCCATTAAAAAAATCTGGAATTAAGAATCTACTGACGACCTTGAAACCATTGTCGGAAAAACCCATCCGGTTCACCGATGTCCTTCAGGGAAGGAAATCCGCCGTCCTTACCCGGTCTGGCCTACATGTGACCCACAACAATGTGCTTGACTCTCAACTGCCCTCGGGCAACTAGGGATAGGTAATAAAGACTGGCCCAGCCAACGACACCCATGTCCCATGAATGAGTTAAAAAAAATGTGTTTGTGCGAGACTTCGCCCAGAGAATCTGAGTTGCTGTGGAACTCGGAGTGTTCTAGTCGGTAGCAACGGACGTTGATGCCACAGGTTCCAACTTTCTTTGCGCGACAAACAGCTGACCAGCAATCCCTCTTGCTCTTAGTGCCACCGGTGTGTTTTGTGTCGGAAGAAATTATAGTTCCGACCTGTTTGGCCGCTTTATGGACGCAGCTACCTTAGCGGGTGACGTGGTTGACTCTCAACCGCCCTCCACGGGCCACGTGGGGTACTGCATAAACGCTGGCCCCTGCCAGCGACACCCCCTCACCATTGGCAAGTGGTTGAAAGCCGGTGTCTAAATTACAACACAGATGTGAGTCAGCAGAAAGTGGCTGAGTCATGCCTTCTATGGAGAAGATGGGGTGAGCTGTGGGCGGGCAGCCGAGAATTCGCAGTGCCAAGCAGTCAGAAGAATTGGAACAACATCATTCTGTCTGAATGATAATCCCTGCAGAAGGAGCTGCGTTACACACTTGGCATTCGGATAATTCAGAATCTCATTCATAATTTATGACTGCACATTACATAAAATCAATGATGGAAAAACCGATCTTAAGCTGGAGGGGACAAAAAAAGAATATTTCCAGGCACATATTTTTGCTACAGGCATCAACAGCACAAAGACAACACTGTTTTGTTCTGCAAGTTTCACAAACTGGTGCGAGCCGGAGGGAAATGGAATGAGTTGAACTGGTCTGAATTAGTCTCACTTGGGCAAAGTAGCAGACTGTTTGAAGGAGGATTATCGGGTGGGGACAGTGACAAAACTTCTACTTTGATTGTGGACCATGTCACACAGAATAGGGCCATTCAGCCCATCATGCTTGCAGTGGCTCAGTGAGAGACCTGTTCAATCAGTCCCCCTTCCTTTCCCCACGGATCTGTAGCCTTTCTCCTCATCAAGCCTTGGTCCACTTCCCTGACCAACGTTACCAATTAACCTACTTCCACCCGGTTTCATTTTTAGGCATGGCATTTCTGATCATAACTCACCGTGCAAAATCAATCTCCTCTCCCTACCCAATCGCCTTTTTCTTTGGTCCAGTTGTGGGACAAGGGTGTTGGGGAGAGTTACAGAATAAAGATCATAGCTCCTTGAAAGTGGAGTCACAGGTGGACAGAGTGGTGAAGAAGGCATTCGGCATGCTTGGTTTCATCGGTCAGAACATTGATTACAGGAGTTGGGATGTCTGGTTGAAGTTGTACAAGACATTGGTAAGGCCACACTTGGAATCCTGTCAACAGGACTGGTCACCCTGTTATGGCAAAGATATTATTAAACCAGAAAGAGTGTAGAAACAATTTACTCGGATGCTATCCGAACATGATGGTTTGAGTTGTAAGGAGAGGCTGGATAGACTAGCACTTATTTCCCTGGAGCATAGGAGGCTGAGGGGTGACCTTATAGAGGTCTAGAAAATAATGAGGGGCACAGATCTGCTAGATAGTCAATATCTTTTCCCACAATTGGGGAGTCTAAAACTAGAGGACAGAGGTTTAAGGTGAGGGGGGAGAGATACAGAAGTGTCCAGAGGGGCAATTTTTTCACACAGAGGGTGGTGAGTGTCTGGAACAAGCTGCCAGGGGTGGTAGTGGAGGTGGGCACAATTTTGTCTTTTCAGTGTCATAGAACCCTCCAGTGCAGAAAGAGGCCCTTTGGCCCATCGAGTCTGCACCGAACACAATCCCACCCACATGTTATACCCACTAATCCATCTCACCTACGCGTCCCTGGACACTAAGGGGCAATTTCTTAGTATGGCCAATGAACCTAACCCGCACATCTTTGGACTGTGGGAGGAAACCCACACAGACACGAGGAGAATGCGCAAGCTCCACACAGAGAGGAATCGAACGCAGGACCCTGGAGCTGTGAAGCAGCAATGCTAACCACTGCGCTACCGTTTAAAAAGCATTCAGGCAGTTATGTGAGTAAAATATGTTCAGAAGGTCAATTGGGATTAGTTTAGGGGTTAAAAAGAGGGGTGGCATTGACAAGTTGGGCTGAAGGGCCTGTTTCTATGCTGTAAACCTCTATGACTCAATGCCACTTGTCAGCCCAAGCCTGGATATTGTCCAGATCTTGTTGCACTTGAACACGGACTTCTTCAGTATCTGAATGGTGGTGAATGGTGCTAAACTTTCCATCCGTGTTCCCTGATTCCCATCTCTCCTGCCATTTTTACCATATTTCATTTACTCATTCATGGGACCTGAGCATTACTGGCTGGCCAGCATTCGTTGCCCATCCCATAATTGCCTTTGAATTCAGTACCTTGCCAGACGATTTCAGAGGGCAGTTGAGAGTCAACCACATTGCTGTGGCTCTGGAGTCACATGTTGGCCAGACCGGGTAAGGACGGCAGATTTCCTTCCCATAAGGACATTAGCGAACCGGATGGGTTTTCCGACAACGGTTTCATGGTAGTCAGCCGATTCTTCGTTGCAAATATATTTTTATTGAATTCAAATTCCACCAGGTGCTGGTGTGGGATTCGAACCCAGGTCCCCCAGAACATTAGCTGAGTTTCTGGATTAATAGTCTAGTGATAATGCCATTAAGGCCATCACCTCCTCTATTCATGTGCTAGTTTCCTTTTGTCTTCAGACTGCCAGCCCACTTGTGAATATTTAACCACAAGCAAATCTTCCCCACTGGAGGAAGAGTCATGGTGAGAGGACACAGATTGTGGACAATGATACAGGGGTGAGAGGAGCTGTAGATCTTGAATGATCTGCTGTCCATGAAGTTGCTGCTGTCGGCTGCCTGAGCTCTTAAGCCACATCCAGATGGATGAACCGTGTCACTGTGAAGAAGCATCAACCCTGAAGCATCAGTGCTCAGATATACATCAAAGGCTTTGATTCAGGATAATGAACAGCTGAGATAGCTCTTCAGCAGCTGAACTGGACTACAATTACTGGAGGTCACCAAATTGTCAGTATGATAAAGCTTGCAGGTCACTCGTTACATGTGATCGATTCAAAACCCACCGATGCTTTCGTTAAGAAAGCTCACCAATACCTCAATTTGCTCAGGATGCTAAACGAAATCTGGCATGTCAGCTACGACTCTCACCAACTTTTACAGATGCACCATAGAAAGCATTCTTTCTGGTTGTATCACAGCTTGGTCTGGGCTCCTGCTCTGCCCAAGACGGCAAGAAAGTATAAAGGGTCGTGAACCAAGCCCAGTCCATTCTGCAAACCAGCCTCCCATCCATTGACTCTGTCTACACTTCCCGCTGCCTCGCAAAAGTGGGCAGCATAATCAAGGACTCCACACACCCCGGACATTCTCTCTTCCACCTTCTTCCATCAGGAAAACGATACGAAAGTCTGAGATCACGTACCAACTGACTCAAGAACAGCTTCTTCCTTGTTGCCATCAGACTTTTGGATGGACTTACCTCGCATTAAGTTGATCTTTTTCTACACCCTAGCTCTCACTGTAATGTTACATTCTGCACCCTCTCATTTCCTTCTCGAGGTACAGTATGGTCTGTCTGTATAACGCCTAAGAAACAATATTTTTCACTGTATCCCAAAACATGTGACAATAATAAATCCAATCAAATGTACACGTGTTAGAAGAGACATTCATACATGGGGTCCCGTCCTCTGCAACCAAAAGAGACATTTCCAAGTCGAACATCTTTTCTGGATTTTGCCAAAACGTGGTGGAATTGCCAGTCCCCCAACTCTGAATGATTCTCCAAGGCTTTGCCAGAGTCAACTAGACAAACCAATCAGTACCCTTATCTCCTATGGTATGAACTGTTGTGATTTGGTATTCTCTTCTGATGAGTGCCAGATGAAAAGCCTCAACAACACATATCTCTTTTCAGCCGTTTTTCCGAGCTGCTATGATTACATTAATTCAAACAGGATTATCTATATTAATTTAAACGTGATTAGATTAATTTGAATATCATTCAGATAATTACAACATTAATATGATTACATTAATTGGCACTTCATCCCACTGTTTGTTTCATCTCACCCCTTTTGGATATCTTTCTGTTCCTTTCTCTCTGGTGTGTTTATCCACTCCCCCTGAGTGTACATCAACACTATTCATCACAACCACTCTTGTGTTAATGAGCTCCACATTGCCATGACTCTCTGGGCAGAGAGCTTTCTGCTGAATTCCTTCCTGAATTTATTGGTCACCATTCCGTCAGCAAGTTGTTTTATTCATTGGTGATTTCACTCTCAACTTTGGGGCAGCACGGTGGCACAGTGGTGAGCACTGCTGCCTAACAGCGCCAAGGACCCAGGTTCAATTCTGGCCTTGAGCGACTGTCGGTGTGGAGTTTGCATGTTCTCCCCATTTCTGTGTGGGTTTGCTCCGGTTTCCTCCCACAGTCTGATGATGTGCTGGTTATCGAGTCATTGAAGCTTACATCATGGAAACAGGCCCTTCAGCCCAACATGTC
Source organism: Prionace glauca (assembly GCA_037974335.1). Taxonomy (NCBI): domain Eukaryota; kingdom Metazoa; phylum Chordata; class Chondrichthyes; order Carcharhiniformes; family Carcharhinidae; genus Prionace; species Prionace glauca. The sequence goes on along the minus strand of CM075751.1, from coordinate 6,009,847 downwards.
CATGCCGCCCAGCCTTTACAGCTAAACTGGTCTCAATAGCCCATCTTTGGCCCATATCCCCCTGTACTCATCGTACCCACCTAACTGCCTAAATGCTTTTTAAAAGACAAAATTGTACCCGCCTCTGCTACTACCTCTGGCAGCTTGTTCCAGACAATCACCACCCTCTGTGTGAAAGAAATTGCCCCTTTGGACCTGTTTTTATCTCTCCCCTCTTACTCTACCCTTTGGTTTTAGACTCCCCTACCTTTGGGAACAGATGTTGACTGTCTAACTGCTTTATGCCCCGGATGATTTTATAGACCTCTATAAGATCATGAGGCAATTTAGCACGTGTTGGCCATACTAAATTGCACCTTAGTGTCCAGAGATGTGTAGGTTTGGTGTGTTGGCCATGCTAAATATGTGGGGTTACAGGGATAGGGTGGGGGAGAGGGCCTGTTAATATACCCAGAGAGTCGGTACAGACCCGATGGGCTGAACGGACTCTTGTGCACTGTAAGGATTCGATGAGTTAAGGGATTTTCATATCTTACAAATAACTGAGTTACAACAGAATGGATTCTGAGAAGTGGGGTCTTAGGGCCTGGACATCAGAGACTTGGGTAGCATTAGTCTGGGTGAGTACCTGGGAACCCTGTCTGTTTAAGCATTGAGATCACTCCACTGAATGATTCTTCCAACACTTGGCTGTGCTCACCAACCTACCCCAACATCTAAACTCATTCATTGATTTGCCCTTGTGTTTCCTACTGATGGGCCAAATGGCCTACTTGTGCCCTGCAAGATTCAGTGAATGCTGTCCCCTCGTGTTGGGGAGGTCATTGACCCCCACCGGCCAGCCCAGACGGACTGGAGGAGAGGTTCTAAGGTAGCTCGTAAGAGGCACAGTCTGGTTCTCCAGCTAAGTTCGCCAACTGGAGATGCAGAGGCATCCACATCAAGCAGCACCAGAGAACACCCATGATGTAATTGAACAGAGAGGAGGCCATTCAGCACCTTCTGTGCCATTCCAGTCAAGTCTGGCTCATCCTCATTTCAACAATTACCTTTGCTCTGGAAAACTTTCCCAGTCAAACATCCTTTCAACTCTTCCACTGGGCGAACAGGACAAGGATTAGGGGACACAGATTGAAAATTTTGGGCAGAAGCTGTGGTGAGGAGATTGTGAGGAAGAATATCTCCAGGCAATGAGTTACCATGTCCTGGAACCCCCTGCCGGAGGGGATGGCGGAAGCGGAAATGATTTAAGATTTCTCAAGACAATTAAATGAGCATTTGAGGGAAATAAGATTCTCAAGGGAGTGAGGGGAGGGAGGGGGAGCAGTGCTCTGCAGCATTGACCCGAATGGGTTGAATGGCCTTCTCCTGGCACCACTGTGAGCTGATGATGCCCTGATTCGCTGGCCAAAATTTTCCAACCATTCACGGTAAACTGCCGCTGCTTGCGAGCATGGAAAATTTGGTGCTGAGCCCAATCTCCATGGACTGCAGCAGGACTGGAGAATCCCACCAGCATGAACATCCGGAAACGTCCAGCCCCTGACTCATAGAATCCCTATCGGGCCGAAGAAGGCCATTTGATTCATTGAGTCTGCACTGACCACAATCCCACCCAGGCCTGATCCCCATAATTCATCTGTTTACCCCAGCTAGTCCCCCTGACACTAAGGGGCAATTTAGCATGGTCAATCAACGTAACCTACACATTTTCGTAAATGGGAGGAAAGCGGAGGACCCAGAGGAAACCCACCTAGAGATGAGGAGAACATTCAGACTCTGCATTTTAGCGTGGAATTTAGCATGGCCAATCTACCGAACCAGCACATCTTTGGACTGTGCGAGGAAACCAGAGCACCCGGAGAAAACCCACGCAGACACGGGAAGAACATGCAGACTCCACTCAGACAGTGACCCAAGCCGGGAATCGAACCTGGGTCCCTGGCGCTGTGAGGCAGCTGTGCTAACCACCTCATGCCTTTGCATGCAGTGTTACATATTTTCCCCCTGCCCCTTGCGTGAGAGAGAGCATTCCTCTGATCTCACCCCGCACCCTCCCATCACACAACAGCACTGAGGATAAATTCTGCAGTGCAGCAGAACAGTGACACGTTGAGAATGAGGCAAGAGAGGGAGAGGAATATAACTCAGCCCTGAAGGCAGTTCTGAGAGCTGAATACAAAGCATCATTAATGAAGATAAGACACAAAATGAAAGCAGAGCAACAATAAAAGCTAACTCGGTGCAGACAGAACTCAATGCGCTTTACAGCCTTTTGAGAAAAAAAACTCAAGTGTGGAACATTTCCCTCGACAATTATCAAGTCATGAACAGCGGTCTACGTGCCTGCTAGATTTTTGCGCTGCAGCGAGTTATTGCAGAATTTTCTGCCCATTTATCTTTTCCACTGCCTTCAATTTCACTGGGCCCCCTCCAAGAATGCTCTCAGAGAATGTTTGGCAAACAGTCTGTCTGCAAAAATCCAATCAGCTTCTGAAGTGCTCTTCTGGGCTTTACCACAGATCAATGGAAATGCAATGATTTGGTGGCTACATCCCTTGATTAATCTGGGCTGTTTTACATTCCTTTCTTCCCTTCCCTTCTTCAGGGTGGTGACCTCTTTCCATTTCCAAGCTTCAAGAGACTGACCACGCTCTCTCCATCTCTGGTTTTCACTCACGGGGCAGCATTTCTTTGCCCATCCTTAGTTGCCCTCAAGAAGGTGGTTGTGAGCTGCCATATCGAAGCACCTGCCCACTGTGCCAACGGTTCCAGGGTGTTGGCTCACTGATGTTAGACCTCCAAGCGGGCAGAGTACATGGCTTGGGAAGGGAACTTAGAATTCTAAATATTTCATCCCCGCTTTCAAATTCCCTCCAATGCCTCACCGCTCTCTATTTCTGCAAGCTCCTCCAACCAATAACTCTCCGAGGTCTCTTGGGCATCTCAAATTTCCATGCTTTCACTGTTGGATGGTCGTGCCGTACATCTGGGTTCTCAGCTCTGCTTCCTCTCCTTAAACCTCTCGACCTACGTGTCCTCCTGCACATCCGCCTCTTTGACCCGTGTGCTGAGTTCAGGGCTGCACAGATCTGAGACTTGAGCTTCTCCTGATCTCCCGCCTGTTCCAAAGTCACCAGAAAAATCCCCAGTGACCAGCCTCCGCATGACAAGACACAAGGGTGGAAACCTACATGAGGGACACAGCTATTTCTTTTGTAGGCCTGGTTCTTTGTACACATTTGTGAAAGGGTCGACAGAGCTGGAGTGCTTGGCACAGACACTGCATGTGACAGAGCGGATTCAGACAGTGTGTTCCATCTCTCCATCTCAACCCAAAATTCTTCTGTGTACAGTTCACCTCTCCCCTGGAACCTTCACGACTTCATTGCTCCCCCCTTGTTCAGGATGTAAAGTTCATGGAATCAGAGAATCCCTTGCAGCGCAGGAGGCCATTTGGCCCATCAAGCCTGCACTGAGCACAATCCCATCCAGGGCCGTAAACCCTCAAATTAACCCTGCTAATCGCCCTGACACAACGGTCAATTATTTAGCAAGGCCAAGTCAGCTGAACCTGCACATTGTTTGGAGTGTGGGAGGAAACCGGAGCGCCCAGAGGAAACCCACGTAGACATGGGGAGAACATGCAGACTCCGCACATATAGTGACCTAAGGCTAGAATTGAACCCGGGTTCCTGGCACTGGGAGACAGCATAGCTCACCCAATGTGCCACCGTGCTGCTCTTGCCAGCGTGACGCAGAGCGGGCTGAATTGGGAGCTGACGGGTCAGATGGTCCAAGGTAGCAGCTCAATGAAATCTTCTCCCCTTGTCCATTGTGGTCGTGTGCCCCTTTCAGGGGCAGGTTTTTGGGGAGAGGGATCATATGGCCCACTGGCCCAAGTGTGGAGAGGTGCGCAAATCGAGAGCAGGAGCATGGGCTTTCTTGTTGTCGGAGTTTCGAGTCATGGAGTTCGGAAGAATTCATGGGTGAAATCTTCCAGTTCTTCACATCAGCATTCGTCAATGATGCATCCCCGCCCAGTGATGTGGGTTGGAATTGTTTTTATGTATGACGTCTGATATGAAGACAAAAATATTGAGGGGCATAGATGAGATGGATAGTCAATATCTTTTCTCAGGGAGACTAAACAAGAGGGCATAGGTTTGAGGTGAGAGGGGAGAGATACAAAAGGGTCAGAGGAACAATGTTTTCACACAGAGGGCAGTGAGTGTCTGGAACAAGCTGCCAGAGGCAGTAGTAGAGGTGGATACAATTTTGTCTTTTAAAAAGCATTTAGGCAGTTATGTGGGTACAATGGGTATCAAGGGATATGGGCCAATTGCAGGCAATTGGGACTATTCAAGGGGTTAAAATATGGGGTGGCATGGACAAGTTGGGCCGAAGGGCCTGTTTCCACGCTATAGACCTCCATGTCTCTATGATTCATACAAGACCATGAGATAAGTGGTGTAGGGCAGCACTGTGGCTGGCACTGCTGCCTCACAGTGTCAGGAACCCAGGTTCGGTTCCAGTCTCGGATGACTGTGTGGAATTTGCACGTTCTCTCTGGGTCTGTGTGGGTTTCCTCCAGGTGCTCCAGTTTCCTCCCACAGTCCAAACATGTGCAGGTTAGGTGGAACAGTCATGCTAAATTGTCCCTTAGTGCCCAAAAATGTCAAATTAGATGAATTGCAGGGTTATAGGGATAGGGCAAGGGAGAGTAAGATACTCTGTCAGAGAGTCAGTGCAGACTCGATGGATGTAATGCCCTCCTCTGCACTGTGGGGATTGTATGGTTCCATATGTAGTTAAAAACAGAGGTGGTTTTGGGGCGCAGTGGGTTAGCATCCCTGCCTCTGGACCAGGGGCACTGTGTTCCAGTCCCATTCTCGAGTTAATGGCTAAGGAAGGTGTGTGAATAACCTGGCCAGACAGAGCATCAACCCACAAATCCTTCCAACATGCACTTTGGGGCAGGCTGTAAAAAGGGGGACAGATTTTTCCATTGGAATTCAAAAATAGTGCACCATTCAGGTTCGAGTTGGATTGGGAATCATCGAATCCCGACAGTGCAGAAGGAGGCCATTTGGCCCATCGAGACTGCACCGACCACAATCCCACCCAGGCCCTGTCCCCATAACCCCATACAGTTACCCTAGACACTAAAGGGCAATTTGGCATGGCCAATCCACCTAACCTGCACAACTTTAGAGTGTGGGAGAAAACTGGAGCACCCGGAGGAAACCCACGCAGACACGGGGAGAATGTGCAAACTCCACACAGTCAGTGAACCAACCTGGGAATCAAATGGGGTTTCTGGTGCTGTGATGCAGCAGTGCGAACCACTCATGGAAACTCACTCATTCTCAGCTCTGCACCCCTTCCCCACCATGAACTTATTGAAACGGAAAGGCAGCCGTGAATGAAGAGATCAAATGTGGGAATGTTCCCTCGAATCAATTTCCCACCCTTGGTGTCAGCCCTAGGAAGTAGTGACAGATGATAAGTAGATTTTCCCAAGTGGTTTCAGAAATATACTGTTTCCCTGCAAGGCATTCACACAACTGAGCCTCTCCCAAAACTTGAAAAAATTCAGAAAAGGGTCACGTTTAAATCAGACCAGAAATAGACTCATGCTTACTGTCAGAATTAGAAACTGTTCCTTGACACCAGCTATCAAGTGACATATGGCAGATAAGTTACAGGTTTCAGCATTACGTATATTTGCTGAGAATTGATTAAGTTCACCTTTCAACTCAATTTACCAGTAACCCGACTCATGTTCCTGGGCTTGAGGAGACCTGTCCACATCTTGGCATGTCAGCTCCGACTCTCGCCAACTTTTACAGATGCCCCATGGAAAGCATTCTCTCTGGTTGTATCAGAGCTTGGTATGGGCTCCTGCTCTGCCCAATACTGCAAGGAATGACGAAAGGTCGTGAACGTAGCCCAAACCATCATGCAAACCAGCCTCCCATCCACTGACTCTGTCTGCACTTCCCACTGTCTCAGAAAAGCAGCCAGGATAATTAAGGACCCCACGCGACCCGGACATTCTCTGTTCCATCTTCTTGCATTGGAGAAAAAGATACAGAAGTCTGAGGTCACGTCCCAACCGACTCAAGAACAGCTTCTTCCCTGCTGCTGTCAGACTTTTGAATGGACTTACCCCACATTAAGTTGATCTTTCTCTACACCCTAACTAAGACTGTAACACTACATTCTGCATTCTCTCCTTTCCTTCTCTATGAATGGTATGCTTTGTCTGTAAAGTGCAAGTAACAATACTTTTCATTGTATCTTAATACAAGTGGCAATAATAAATCAAATCAAATCAAAGTATAACCATTTTGTTCATGATTCTCACCTGCCTCTGTGATTTTTACACTAACGCACACTCATTTCACTCTCTGAAAACTCAATTCATCCAAACATCTGCTGTCTGTTTCGTGTTTAATCAGCGGTCCTGTGCTAATCGACTGACACCGATTCTCAGTCTGCCCAATGCCCCCAGTTTTTCAACTTCAGATTCTGGTCTTTACCCCTCCTTCTCTCTCTGTGACACCTTCTCCTGTCTGAGATTGCTGCACATCTCTGATTCTGTCCTTTGAGGTGTCGGGGATGTTGAATTCTCCACCATTGGTAGCCATGCCTTCTGCTGTCGCGGTGGCACAGTGGTGAACACTGCTGCCTCACAGCGCCGGGGACCTGGGTTCGATTCCCAGCTTGGGTCACTGTCTGTGCGGAGTTGCACATTCTCCCCATGTCTGTGTGGGTTTCCTCCGGGTGCTCCGGTTTCCTCCCACACTCCTAAGATGTGTGAGTTCGATAGCTTGGCTGTACTAAATTCTCCTTCCACTTAGCGTATCCTTCCACTTCATTGCAGTGTTAATGTAAGCTTCCTTGGGACACTAATAAATAATTAGTCAAAGTAGTAATTTTTGTACTGCCAACAAAAGTTCTTGCCTCATGCTCAACCTTTCAACCATCCTGATAAACAATCATATTCCTGCACCCCATTTCTCTGCCAACTAATGCCCCCACACTGATCTCTTACACTAATCGGCACCACACTATCCTGCCCGCCACAGCATCAAGTACTCACCAACAAAATGTCATTCCATCAGTCCAAAGATGTGTGGGTTAGGTGGATTGCCCACGCTAAATTGCCTTTTAGTGCGTGGGGAATTGACTCGGGTAAATGCCTGGGGACAGGACCTGTATAGGATTGTGGTTGGGGCAGATTCAATGGGCCGAATGGCCTCCTTCTGCACTGTAGGATTCTATGATTATGTGATCCCACCAGTTCTGGTAGCCCTCCGCACCACACCCCCCGCCCTCCCCAACAGACACATACACGAGAGGCAAAAGAGCCAAGATCCAGGAAGATAACAAACCACCCTTCAGCCCACCACCAACCCATCAACATCCCAATCGGGGATCTTCCCCTCACGACCTGACTTCCTCCCAGTAACCCACCTGCTACCCCCACAGAAAAATACCCAATCCGGAGACTGACCCAGACACACAAACCCTCCCCAGTCAGGAAACCCACAAAACCTCTCCACTCACACCCAGACACACACACACCACCTTGACATCCACCCCAACCCCCCCAAGAACACAGTAACAGCCCCCTCCCCCCTAACGCACACCACCTCAACAACTAGCTCTCCTCAACTGCCTAACATCCGGCAGAGGGCATGCACCCACTACCCTCTTCCTTCAGAGGTCCCCACCACATCCTATTCCCCCCCACATGAAGAGATCTCCCCCATCCACCACTCCACACATGAAAAAACTAAGAGGAGTAATAACATAAATAAGGAAAAGGCCCAGGAGACAAGAAGATAACAAGCTACAATATCGGGGTAAGGCCTCACAGAAGGAAACAAAGGTTGGATGGGGCCAAAACATGTGGGGGGGCGGGGCATGTCATCTCTCTCTCTGACCCCAAAAAACAAACAACAACAAGCTGACAGGGTCAGACACGTGACCCCAGAACTGACCTTTCACCAAGCCCCATTGGAAATGCGGTCCTGCTTCTTGGGAGCAAAGCCCTGGCCTGTGAGTGACCGCTGAATTGGTGTTGGGGGCAGCTTCCCCGCCAGAGGGTCCATCAGTTTGAATGGAGGCAGAGGGGGCACCCACAGCCCATCAGCGGGACACAGTACCCTCTATCCTCACTCCCCTCCTGTCCCCTCAACCTCCTCTCCCCCTCCCTCCCCAACGCCTTGCGATCCAAGCAAAGCTCGGCAGGAATACCCGACTTACTGTAAAAGCAAATCGAAAAGTGCTCAGTTTCAATATTTCTGATGGGAAATGTGATATTGTGAATGACCTTGGGATTGTACAGAATAAATCTGAACCACACACACACACACGCAAATTGATAAAACCCTTTAACTCTTGAGCAATGTTCAATGGAAGGAGTGAACAGGTTTCTTTGCCTTTTTGTTTAGCTCCATCAGAAAACAAGTTTAACACCAGAAGGTAAGAATGAGGAAGACAATAGAATCACAGAGTCTCTACAGTGCAGAAGGAGGCCATTCAGCCCATTGAGACTGCACCAAATCCCCAAGAGAGCATCTGACCGAGGACCGATCCCCGTAATCCCAGATATTTATCCCAGGAATGCCCCTTACTGACATGTTTGGACACCAAGGGGCAATTTAACACAGCCAATCCGCCAAACCGACGCACCTCTATGGCGTGTGGGAGCAAACTGATGCAGACATGGGGAGAATGTGCAGACTCCGCACAGGCAGTGACCCAAGCCTGGAATTGAACCTGGGTCCCTGGCGCTGTGAGTTAGTGCCCTTCAATTTGCCACCCCAATGAAGAGGAATAAGGAAATGATAGTGAGGTGGAATAAAGTCTATTTGGGTAAATAACTCAGTACTGACCTTCTGAAATTGCAGCGCTCCCTCGGCACTGACCCTCTGACAGCGCGGCCCTCTCTCATTACTGCATGCACATACACATGCAGACACACACACACACACACACACACACACACACACACCTCCCCTCACCCAGCAGAGGGCTGTGTTTTCTGGGATTGAGTGGAACAATCCCACTTGGATCAGCAGCCCTTCCCACCGGAAATTCAACTGGACAACAGACAGAGCAAGGGTGAGAAGGGCAGGGCGTGGGGGAGAGGCAGGTGGGAAAGGGGTGGGGGCAACGTGAGGTTAAGGGGCACACAGGGAATGAGGAGGAAACCTAAGGGTTGGCAGGTGAGGGGTCCAGGGTGGAAGTAAGGGGGATTGAAGTGGGTGAGAGGCAAAGCAACATAAAAGACAGGAGAAGAGAGTGAGGTGTTGGGATGAAAAGCAGGGCTACAGTAACATTGGAGGGGGTGGTAAGGGTCAGACATGGGTGAGGGGCAGGAGAAGGGGGGGGGTTAGGCAGTGGGTGGGGTAGAATCAGGGGATTTTAAGGAACAGAGACAGGATTTAACAACAGAGCCGGAGACAGCAGCAAAGGAACAGGTTGGTGAATAATTCTCTTTCTGCACTCCACACCCTCTGCAATCCTGCTGGAATAACCAACTGCAGAGGAATATCAGTGAGGATATGCTGTGAAGATGATGATAACAGGAGACTCAGATTGTTGGTGAGAATTCATGAAAAGGTTTGTGTCCAATCCAATCCTCCGCCCCCTCCCCCTCTTCCTGGGTCATTTCTCCTTAAGCACAATCCATTTGAGTAATGAGGTCTCGCTCTCCAGCTCCCCTTCCTCTGGTGTAACATGATTAATTTCAAGGTTATAGACACACCACCAATTTCCCTGCCTCTAATAGCAGACTGTGAAATCACCATCACGAGCTGTATCCACCAGAGGGGGGGCCCAGGTTTCAGCAAGGGGCTTTCACAATGATATCTACAAACAAGGTATGCACACAAATGTATAGCTGTGTGCAGGTGCACACACACACACACATACACACCTGTGTGTAGATACACACAGGCATAAGGGCACACCCCAAGACACATACACAGCTACACTGAGATCCAGGCAGGAACACAAAGCCCACCTTGATCTCTTCCATTTGCTGAGACACATGCTCATTTGAAGATGGGCTGACACTGGGAGCCCCATTCATTAACTCTGTCGACACTTCCTCTGTCTCAGAAAAGCAGCCGGTGTAATTAATGACCCCACACACCCCGGACATTCTCTCTTTCACCTTCTTCCTTTGGGAAAAGGTACAAAATTCTGAGGTCACATACCAACCGATTCAAGAACTGCTTCTTCCCTGCTGCCGTCAGACTTTTGAATGGACCTATCATATATTAAGCAAATCCTCTTCTATACCCGAGGTATGACAAAGATACATCGAGGGACAGGTAGTATTGAGGAAGCAGGGGGGGGCTGCAGAAGGGCTTGGACAGGTTAGGAGAGTGAGCAAAGAAGTGGCAGATGGAATACAATGTGGAAAAATGTGAGGTTATGCACTTTGGAAGGAGGAATGGAGGCATAGACTATTTTCTAAATGGGGAAATGCTTTGGAAATCAGAAACACCAAGGGATTTGGGAATCCTTGTTCAAGAATTTTCTTAAGATTAACGTGCAGGTTCAGTCAGCAGTTAGGAAGGCAAATGCAATGTTCGCGTTCATGTTGAGAGGGCTAGAATACAAGAACAGGGATGTACTTCTGAGGCTGTATAAGGCTCTGGTCAAACCCATGTGGAGTATTGTGAGCAGTTTTAGGCCCCATACCCAAGGAAGGATGTGCTGGCCTTGGAAAGGATCCAGAGGAGGTTCACAAGAATGATCCCTGGAATGAAGAGCTTGTTGTGAGGAATGGTTGAGGACTCTAGGTCTGTACTCGTTGGAATTTAGAAGAATGAGGAGGGGATCTTATTGAAACTCACAGGATATGGTGAGGTCTGGATAGAGTGGACATGGAGAGAATGTTTCCACTAGTAGGAAAACTAGAACCAGAGGGCACAACCTCAGGCTAAAGGGACAATCCTTGAAAACAGAGATGGGGAGGAATTTCTTCAGCCAGAGAGCAGGGAATCTGTGGAACTCTTTGCCACAGAAGGATGTGGAGGCCGGGTCATTGAATGTCTTTAAGATAGAGATAGATAGGCTCTTGATTATTAAGGGGATCAGGGATTATGGGGAAAAGACAGGACAATGGGGAAGAGAAAAATATCAGCCATGATTGAATGGCAGAGCAGATTCAATGGGCTGAGTGGCCCAGTTCTGCTCCTATGTCTTATGACTGTAACACTCCATTCTGCACTCTCTCCTTTCCTTCTCTTTCAACAGTATGCTTTGTCTGTATAGCGTGCAAGAAACAATATTTTCCACTGTATATTAATACATGTGACAATAATAAATCAAATCCAATCAAAGCACCCAGAGTGAAAACCAAAAGTCTGGCAAGTACCTTGGGATCTCTATCCCAGCCATTCCCCGATCACAGAGCTCCCGTGAAGGGGATGAGAAAGGGACAATATCAGAGAATGCCAGAGTGACTCCTCGAGGTACATCTAGAGGAAGGAAAGATCTACATTCCCACAGTACCCTCCAGAAGCTCAGGATGGCACAGAGCATTGATACAGCCACAGTACCCTCCAGAAGCTCAGGATGGCACAGAGCATTGATACAGCCACAGGGAGGCTGGAGAATTATAATTCCACTCAGAAACCGGCACTCAGGACAGGACCTTCGAATTCCAGCCAGGGTTGACATGACACAAAGGAGAACGGGAATCTGGCGTTCTCTCCCGCAAAAGCTGTCGAGAAACAATGCAAAATTCCAGGACGGCAGCTGATAGGGTTTGGTTTTGCTGTTGAATGGTGTTCCAAAGCCAGGGCTGGTCGAGAGAATGAGACACACACCCCAGGCAGATTTAAGAGGCTGAATAGCCTCCTCCTGTCCCTTTGTGCAGGGTTCAGGAGGCGGGTGTTTGAATCTGCCTTGGGTCACCGTCTGTGTGGAGGTTGCACATTCTCCCCGTGTCTGCATGGGTTTCCTCCGGGTGCTCCAGTTTCCTCCCACAGTCTGAAAGGTGTGCGGGTTAGACTGATTGGCCATGATAAATTGCCTCTTAGTGTCAGGCAGATTCGGAGGGTAAATACATGCGGTTACGGGAATAGGGGCCTGAGCGGGATTGTGATCGGTGCAGGCTCGATGGGCCGAATGTCCTCCTTTTGCACTGCAGGGATTCTATGATTCTACATATGTACAGGCACAGTGCTGTCAGGGAGCGGGTTTCAGGATTTGGCCCAGCGACAGTGAAGGACGGGACTGTGTTTCCAGGTTGGGATGGTGAGCATCTTGACAAGTGCAGAGTCCAAACAGGAAATGTGTAAATAAACAAATTTAAATATATCAATGACCCCTTAAAGGTGCCCTGGAACTGCAGAAAGATTTAAAGGAACCTTACCAACTAAATCAAATTAGAAGTGTGGTTTTTGAGAGTAAATGATGCATTACCGCCCCGGTGGTGCCCACAGAGCACAGAAGGCATGGTGCTTGATGTTGGACGCGTCACATGCTCCCTCTCCAGGGACATCTGGCTGTGAACATAGTCCCAAAAGAGGATCAGACAGTGGCGCTGGATGGTCCTCTCTACCACCTGCTGCCAAGGTGAGTTTTTTAAAACTCTATTTATCGGATATGGGCAACACAGGCTGGGCCAGCATTTATTGCCCGTCTCTCGTTGCCCTTGGAGGGCAGTTGAGAGTCAACCACGTTTCTGTGGCTCTGGAGTCACATGCAGGCCAGACCGGGTAAGGACGGCAGATTTCCTTCGCTGAAGGGACGTACGTGAATCAGATGGGTTTTTCTGAAAATTGACAATGGTTTCATGGTCATCGGTAGATTCTTAATTTCAGACATTTTTGACTGAATTCACATTTCACCATTTGCTGTGGCAGAATTCAAACCTGGGTCCCCAGAGCATTATACCCAGTCTCTGGATTGCTCGCCCAGTGATAATCCCACTGCTTCCCCTTAATGGTTGACCAGCTGGGGCTGGCACAGGAACTCCCCTACCCTCCCTCCACAGTGGGTGCCCTCCCATCAGAAGTGCGTGCGGGTCTGAAGCAGAGCCAAAGGAGAGGCAACAAGCCCCTCAGGAGAAGGAAAAGGTGGTGTAACCGACTGCAACCCAGCTCCATCTGGGACACAGCAAAGGAAAGGAAGACACTGGCATCCTGGGTATCTGTGATCCATAGAAGCCAATGTTTGAGGGGATTGGTTGCATGAAGCAAGTTTCCTTTTATAAAAACAGCCCAGGCACTGAATTAAACAATAACCTTCAGCTGTGTATTTTTAACAGAATTAATGCAAAATTAACAGTAAAATAGAATCCCTGCAGCACAGAAGGAGATCTCCGGTTCGAGTCTGCATTGACAACGATCCCTCCCAGCCCAATCCCTGTAACCCTGCATATTTATCCTCGCTCGTCCCCCCCCCCGACACTCGGGTCAATTTAGCATGGCCAATCCACCGAACCCGCACATCTTTGGAGAGTGGGAGGGAACCCACGCAGACACGGGGAGAACGTGCTGAACTCCACACAGGCGGTGACCCAAGCCGGGAATCGAACCCGGGGCCCCTGGCGCCGTGAGGCAGCAGTGCGAACCGCCGTGCCGCCCCCACAGTCTTTGACACTTTGCAGCCCAGGAAGTCATTGTAAACCCCACTCCATCCTCCCCCCACCCCACCGCCCCCAGCCGAGCTTCAGTCTGTCATTGAGAGACAGTCTCTGAGAAAGAATCTCCTGCTGTTTCTGTCTCTGACAGTGGGGGAGAGAGCGTCGCGGGCAGTTTGTAGATGGTTCAACAGCTCCACTCGATATATTACATGGCAATAAAGTCCATTTCATTGTGTAAATCACCGAGAGGCCCTCAAAACAAGCTCAGAAAGACAGGGTTACCACTGACGTATTCTGTCCAAAGATTTAAATATATCTGGGGAGGTTTTAAAATCACACTCTCTCCAAACCTTGTAGACCCTCCCAACATCCCAGGGAAGAGAGATGGAAGATTAAATCCAGCTCCTCAAAAGATATGACCAATGGGTGTTAAATTAGTAGCATTTCTTTTACAGCGTTGTCAATTTGGCCATATATAAACCAACAAATTGTCCTTCACACACAGATATATGGCTCTAATCAATTCTTTCCAAGCTATTTGGCTCGAGATGCCTGCTTGTTCTCCTCTGCGTGACCTCACGCTGGACTTTACAATCCGGCTTTCTCAGTCTGTTGGTTGAGTGCTGCTCAGAAAAGGGGCTTGCTTTGAGAGATTTTTTTTGCCACGACGGGACAGAACCCACATCCTCTCTCTTTACATTGCCCTCAACTGGGAGTTGGACATAGAATCCCTTCAGTGCCGAGGGAGGCCATTCAGCCCATTGGGCCTGCACCGACAACAACCCTACACCATAACATCACGTATTTATCCCCAGCCAGTCCTCAAAGAACAAAGGAAATCACAGCACAGCAACAGGCCCTTCGGCCTTCCAAGCCTGCACTGACTTAACTGAAACCCCCACCCCTTCCAGGGCCCATATCCCTCTCTTCCCATCGCAGGCAAATACTTGTCAAGACGTCCCTTAAAAGTCACTACTGTAACCGCTTCCACTATCTCCCCTGGCAACGAGTTCCAGGCACTCACTATTCCCTGCATAAAAAATCTGCCTCGTACATCTCCTTTAAACCTTCCATCTTAAACCTGTGCCCCCTAGTAATTGACTCTTCCACCCTGGGAAAAAAGCTTCTGACTATCCACTCTGTCCATGCCTCTAATAATCTTATAGACTTCTATCAGGTCTCCCCTCAACCTCCATTGTTCCAATGAGAACAAACCAAGTTTCTCCAACCTCTGCTCATTGCTAATGCCCTCCATACTCAGCAACATCCTGGTAAATCTTTTCTGTACCCTCTCCAAAGCCTCCACATCCTTCTGGTAGTGTGGCGACCAGAATTGAACACTGTATTCCAAATGCGGCCGAACTAAGGTTCTGTAAAGCTGCAACATGACTTGCCAATTTTTAAACTCAATGCCCCGGCCGATGAAGGCAAGCATTGCCGTACGCCTTCTTGACTACCTTCTCCACCTGTGTTGCCACTTTCAGTTACGCCCTGACCCTCAGGGACAATTCAGCACGGCCAATACATCTAATAGGCACAGTTTTGGACTATGGGAGGAAACAGGAGCACCGGAGGAAACCCACGCAGACATGGGGAGAATATGCAGGCTCCACGCAGACAGTGACCCAAGCTGGGAATCGAACCAGGATCCTGGCACTATGAGGCAGCAGTGCGAACCAGTGTAAGCCATCGTGCCGCCCCCTGATATCTGTTGTTTTAATCACATTCACTGAAACTCTACGACCCTGTCTGTCATGGAACCGGAGTGGGTGAGGAATGGACAACGGAAATGCCTGTTGACCTCAGGTGCGAATTTCCAGTCTCGTTCGAGCGAGGCTGTAAAATCCCACCCATGACAGCGAAACACACGATGCTCGGCCGTGTAACCTTTGACCATGATCACATGACTGTGGATCACAAGAGGTCCAATCATGTGAATGCCAATCATGTGACACTCACCCAGAGGTGACTTCAGTCACTGTGTACAAGTTTGGGTGTCTGATAACTGGGGACATCTGCCTCATGCTCGGAACGGTCGTTCACAGACGCAGAGGACACCCAACTGTGCTACCCAACTGCAACCTCCATATCAATCTCAGATGGGTCAGAGCAACTTTCAGACAGGCTCACTGTGGGAGTGAGTGACTCCTGAGCATCCACAAGGGGGGAGGGTTTTCCCAAGTCCACAGCTCACATCACAGACAAAATCAAAATACTGCAGGTGCAGTAAAACAGAAATAAAATTAGAAGATACAGGAAAGACTGAGTAAATCTGGCAGGCTCAGATGAGGGGAAAAACATAATTAATGTATTGAGTCTGACATTTCGACACTTCTTCACAAGTTCTTCAGATCGTCAATATCTTTTCCTAAAGGTAGGGGAGTGTAAAACTAGAGGGCAGAGGTTTAAAGTGAGAGGGGAGAGATACAAAAGGGTCCAGAGGGGCAATTTTTTCACACAGAGGGTGGTGAGTGTCTGGAACAAGCTGCCAGAGGAAGTGGTGGAAGCGGGTACAATTTTGTCTTTTAAAAAGCATTTAGATAGTTACATGGGTATAGAGGGATATGGGCCAAATGTGGGCAATTGGTATCAGCTTAGTGGTTAAAAACTAGGCAACATGGACAAGTTGGGCTGAAGGGCCTGTTTCCATGATGATACTGTGACTCCAAATGAGAGAAATGGAGACGAGAGTTGGCACAATGGGTGACAATTATCTGTCCTAAAACAAATTAGCAGCTTCGGTTAGCACACACATTGTCAAGGCAGAAACTTGTGAGTTAGAGAAAAAAATACATTAATTCAAACTGAAAGACACAGTGCGGTACTGAGTGAGTGCTGCAGTGTTGGAGGTGCAGAGTGATATCAGTGCGATACTGAGTGAGTGCTGCAGTGTTGGAGGTGCAGAGTGATATCAGTGCGATACTGAGCGAGTGCTGCAGTGTTGGAGGTGCAGAGTGATATCAGTGCGATACTGAGCGAGTGCTGCAGTGTTGGAGGTGCAGAGTGATATCAGTGCGATACTGAGCGAGTGCTGCAGTGTTGGAGGTGCAGAGTGATATCAGTGCGATACTGAGCGAGTGCTGCAGTGTTGGAGGTGCAGAGTGATATCAGTGCGATACTGAGCGAGTGCTGCAGTGTTGGAGGTGCAGAGTGATATATGTGCGATACTGAGTGAGTGCTGCAGTGTTGGAGGTGCAGAGTGATATCAGTGCGATACTGAGTGAGTGCTGCAGTGTTGGAGGTGCAGAGTGATATCAGTGCGATACTGAGCGAGTGCTGCAGTGTTGGAGGTGCAGAGTGATATCAGTGCGATACTGAGTGAGTGCTGCAGTGTTGGAGGTGCAGAGTGATATCAGTGCGATACTGAGTGAGTGCTGCAGTGTTGGAGGTGCAGAGTGATATCAGTGCGATACTGAGTGAGTGCTGCAGTGTTGGAGGTGCAGAGTGATATCAGTGCGATACTGAGTGAGTGCTGCAGTGTTGGAGGTGCAGAGTGATATCAGTGCGACACTGAGCGAGTGCTGCAGTGTTGGAGGTGCAGAGTGATATCAGTGCGATACTGAGTGAGTGCTGCAGTGTTGGAGGTGCAGAGTGATATCAGTGCGATACTGAGCGAGTGCTGCAGTGTTGGAGGTGCAGAGTGATATCAGTGCGATACTGAGCGAGTGCTGCAGTGTTGGAGGTGCAGAGTGATATCAGTGCGATACTGAGCGAGTGCTGCAGTGTTGGAGGTGCAGAGTGATATCAGTGCGATACTGAGCGAGTGCTGCAGTGTTGGAGGTGCAGAGTGATATCAGTGCGATACTGAGCGAGTGCTGCAGTGTTGGAGGTGCAGAGTGATATCAGTGCGACACTGAGCGAGTGCTACAGTGTTGGAGGTGCAGAGTGATATCAGTGCGGTACTGAGTGAGTGCTGCAGTGTTGGAGGTGCAGAGTGATATCAGTGCGATACTGAGTGAGTGCTGCAGTGTTGGAGGTGCAGAGTGATATCAGTGCGATACTGAGTGAGTGCTGCAGTGTTGGAGGTGCAGAGTGATATCAGTGCGATACTGAGTGAGTGCTGCAGTGTTGGAGGTGCAGAGTGATATCAGTGCGATACTGAGTGAGTGCTGCAGTGTTGGAGGTGCAGAGTGATATCAGTGCGATACTGAGTGAGTGCTGCAGTGTTGGAGGTGCAGAGTGATATCAGTGCGATACTGAGTGAGTGCTGCAGTGTTGGAGGTGCAGAGTGATATCAGTGAGATACTGAGTGAGTGCTGCAATGTTGGAGGTGCAGAGTGATATCAGTGCGATACTGAGTGAGTGCTGCAGTGTTGGAGGTGCAGAGTGATATCAGTGCGATACTGAGTGAGTGCTGGCCTGTATATTTTCTATCCCTCTGTTCACTTGCCATTCATGTGCCTATTAGGATATGCCATGAACATTGATAGTGTGCCTCCACCAGCAGTGCATTCCAGTCACCCAGCACTCTCTGCTGGATCAACTTCCTCTGCACATCTTCTTTAAACCTTCCCCCTCTTGAACATGTGCCACCTTGTAGTCAACCTGTCCATCTGGAAGAAAGCCTCCATCCATCCTGTCTCTGCCTCTCATAGTTTTATGGACCTCGATTATATGTCTCCCCTCAGCCTCCATCTTTCCAGTGAAAACAATCCGAGTTTATTCTCCTCACAGCCAACACCCTCGAGACCAGGCAACGCCCTGGTGAACCTTTGTTGCATTCTCTCTGAAGTGTGTCCTTCTGTTAGTGCGGTGACCAGAACTGCACACGATACCCCTAATGCAGCCGAACCAAGGTTTTATATTCCTGCAGCATGATTTCCCAACTCCTGTGCTCAATACCCCGACAGATGAATGCAAGTGTGATCTATGTGAAAGTGATGGAAGTGTCACAGAGAGTGGGGAACCTGGCTGCGGGACCCCCTCTTCAATGGGACAAGTCTTACCCTGTCTTCGGGTCTGAGTCTCCCCAGAACAGACAAACCATAATGCCTGCCACTTATCACCATTGCTCCAAGGGAGTGAGGGTCATACAGTCATAGAGATTTACAACATGGCAACAGGCCCTTTAGCCCAACTCATCCATGCTACCCAGTTTTTTAACCACTAAGCTCGTCCCAATTGCCCGTGTTTGGCCCATATCGTTCGAGACTCATCTTATTCATCTAACTATCTAAATGTCGATCTACTACCTCTGGCAGCTTGTTCCAGACACTCACCACCCTCTGTGTGAAAAAATTGGACCCTTTTGTATCTCCCCCCCCCTCCCCCGCAACTCGCCTTAAACCTATGCCCTCTAGTTTTAGACTCTCCTAACTATGGGAAAAGATATTGACTGTCGAGCTGATCTGTGCCCCTCATTATTTTATAGACCTCTATAAGGACACTCTGAAGTCTCCAATGCTCTGGGGAAAAAGTCCCAGTCTATCTAACCTCTTCTTATAACTCAAACCATCAAATCCTGGTAAATCTTTTCTGCACTCTCTCTATAATAGGATGACCAGAACTGTACACAGTATCCCAGATGTGGTAGATAGGCATTTAGGTAGTCACATGGATAAGATGGGTATAGAGGGATATGGGCCAAAGTTGGGCAGTTGGGACTTGCTTAGGGGTTAAAACTGGGTAGCATGAATGAGTTGGGCCGAAGGGCCTGTTTCCATGCTGTAAACCTCTATGACTCTATTACCCTCACTCCCTTGGAACAATGGTGCTCAGTGTGCACAAGTGTGGTCTTGACAGCCAATGATAGATTTAAACCTTTGACCACTCAGCCGCGAGTAAGATGTTAAATATTTCAGTATCTGAGACAGGGAGGGAATGACAATTCAATGGCAATCTCCACAATCACTTCATCAGTTAATTTCAGATTCTTTTCCTTCCTCACCGACTGTCTCCCTCATCAAATGCCCAGCCCAGTTTTCAGTGGCTGAGACTACCTGGTGTTTGAACCAATTGTTGTTTGCTGGTGACTGAATGGTGTTTGGTTTGACTTAATATTGTCACATGTATTAACACACAGTGAAAAGTATTGTTTTTTGCACACTATACAGACAAAGCATACCGTTCATAGAGAAGGAAAGGAGAGAGTGCAGAGTGTAGTGTTACAGTCACAGCTCGGGTGCAGAGAAAGACCAACTTCATGCAAGGCAAGTCCATTCAATGTCCATGTAATGTTCTATGTTCTATTCAAGGGTCTGACAGCAGCAGGGAAGAAGCTGTTCTTGAGTCGGTTGGTACGTGACCTCAATTTTAGGTATCTTTTTCATAAAGGTGGAAGAGAGAATGTCTGGGGAATATGGGGTCCTTAATTATGTTGACTACTTTTTCCGAGGCAGTGGGCAGTGTAGACAGTCAATGAATGGGAGGTTGGTTTGTGTGATGGACTGGACTACATACAGATACTGTTCAGAAGTTGAATCAACTGTGTGGGGGTCTTCCTGTGAGACACTGTGAGCTGTCTTGATCGGCACGGTGGCACAGTGGTTGGCACTGCTGCCTCACAGCGCCAGGGACCCGGGTTCAATTCCGGCATGGGTCACTATCTGTGTGGAGTTTGCACATTCTCCTTGTGTCTACATGGGTTTCCTCTGGGTGCTCCTCTTTCTTCCCACACTCCAAAGATGTGCGAGTTTGATGGGTTGGCCATGATAGTGTCAGGGGGATGAGCAGGATAAGTGAGTGAGGTCATGGGATAGGGCTTGGCTTGGACTGTGGTCTGGCAGTCTCAATGGGCCAAATGGCCTCCTCCTGCACCAGAGGATTCTATGGTTCTTTCTAAAGAGCAGAGAGCATCAGAGTCAATGAGAGACAGAGAGATAGGACATGGTGAGAAAGAAGAGGGGGCGAGAGGGACAGAGAGATTGAGGGAAAGAATCAAGTGTGTGTGTGTGAGAGAGAGAAATGGAGAGAGTCAGTGAATGACAGTGAGAAATAAAGAGAGGGCAAGAGAGAGCATAAGAACATAAGAACATAAGAAATAGGAACAGGAGTAGGCCATCTAGCCCTTCGAGCCTGCCCCGCCATTCAGTAAGATCATGGCTGATCTGTCGTGGCTCAGTTCCACTTTCCCGCTTTCTCGAGAAACAGGAGATGAGATTGGGGAGTGAAAGAGACACAAAGTGTGTGAGGGGATGAAGGTTCTCCAGCCTCTGAAAGGTCTCCAAGTCCTGTCCCTGGAGAGATACCTCAGTCTTTGAGATCCTGCAGTCAGATGACCTTGCAGTCCAGGGCAAGGCTTTCAGATACACCGCAGCAGTCTGTGGACAACTGAGAGAGCCTTCGATAGCACGTCTCTGCTGCTCTTTCTCTGAACCCCCTCTCACACAGGTACAACATCTGGGCAGGAGGTGAAGCCTATCAGTCAGTGTGTCAACTCCCCAGTCCCTGGTGTGGCAGGGACCAGAGACCCCTGCCGAGAGAATGCAGTTCAAAAAGTCGAAGGGTGAAAGGGGGGAAATGGGGAGACGGAAAGGAAAGGACTGCAGTTTGGACACAATCATTCAGAAGCTAACAGTGATCACCTTTTCAGAACATCCCCTCCCCATGTCTCTGTTGTTCCACCCCTCAAAGACCCGATTACCTCAAGACTTGACTATTCCAGCGTACTCCTGACAGGTCTCTCAATCTCTGGTTTCCTCCCACAATCTGAAAGATGTGCAGGTTAGGGTGCATTGACCCAAACAGATGCCCGAGTGTGGCGACTCGGGGAATTTCACAGTCACTTCATTGCAGTGTTAATGTAAGCCTTACTTGTGACTCATGAATAAACGTTAACAATGAGCTGAAAGGCGTCCTTCTGCCCTGTAGCTCATTTTAATGTGAATAAATGACAAGACCGAGTTAACGTGGTGTCAGAAGCCAGCCTCTGCCCATAATTAACACACAGGAACATGAAATCCTGATGCAGGCTCCCACTGCCTGCTCCAAACTCTGGGGCTGGGCCAGATCTGGTGACAGGCTCAAGCCATCTATCACCCGTGGCCTCTGACTGCTGTGAATGTCCACACACCTTGTACCTCAGCAGGGTACCTCATCTCGTCTCTGGGAGACCAAGGCAAACCAGTGAGGCCTGAGCGGCTCAGAGTTCTGACCCACCGGCAGCTGAATCCAACTGAGCAACGTTGACACCTGCACACGTCAGCAGTCTGAGATGTTGGTGAATGAAGGGTAAGATGGGTTCGAATTCTCACGTGGGCTGTGGGGCAGTGGGGGGGGGACTCATCCACAAGCACTTCCCAGAGCATTGCAGAGTCACAGAGATGCACTCGCGAGGCGGAAAGCTTTAACGCTGTGGTTCAACAATATCCTGGGGCCTGAGACGGATCGATCCACCTCCCTCCCTCCCTCCTGAGTTACATTCCCAACAACTCAGCAATTCTGAACTGTCAGACCAACGTGAGCATGCTCCGATCAATAACCCCCAATAGGAATCACCATTTCAATCCATTTTATGCTTGGCCCATCGATACAGGCTCAGTGAATCCAATCAGATGTATATTGCTTCTCGGTGCCCAGGGTTGTCAAGTTTGACAGTGTGTCATCGATCTGGGGAGGGGGTGGGCTGAATTCAGAGGGTCTGCCTTAAAGGGGCAGCTCCACCGTTTTGGAATCTGGTCCCAGGACACGACATCATTATCCCCTGCACTGATGTGCATGGTTTGCTTCATTTATGCAAACACTTCATTTTAAGATATTGCCGCCCATGCAAATCACATGTAAAGTTTATTTATTCATGTCACAATTCCACTTGTATGGCAACGCAGCTGCTGTGAAAATTCCCCGAATTGCCACACGCTGGCAACCTGTTCGGGTGCACTGAGGGAGAATTTAAACATCTCACCCCCTGCGTCTTTCGGACTGTGGGAGGAAATCGGAGCACCCGGGAGGAAACCCCACGCGGAGGTGGGCAATCCCACCCAGGCCTCATTCCTGTAATCCCGCATTTTTATCCTGTTAATCCCCCTGACACTTGGATCAATTTAGCATGGCCAATCAACCAAACCCGCACATCTTTGGAGTATGGGAGGAAACCGGAGCACCCGGAGGAAACCCACGCTGACACGGGGAGAACATGCAAACTCCACACAGACAGGGACCCAAGCTGGGAATTGAACCCATGTCCCTGGTGCTGTGTGGTAGCAGTGCTCACCACTGTGCCGCCCTTTAAAGTTTCCTCAGTTTCTTTCCCTGTCAAATGCCACGATTTAATTCATAGCTACCTGCGTCTGATAGAACATTCCATTCACCACTTTTTAATAAAATTCTTTCATGGGACACGGGTGTCGCTGGTGAGGCCAGCGTTTATTACCCATCCCTAATTGCCCCTGAGATAAAGTGGTGGTGAACTGCCTTCTTGAACCCGCTGCAGTCCTGGTGGTGTAGGTACACCCACAATGCTGTTAGGGAGGGAGTTCCAGGTTTTGACCCCGCGACTGCAAAGGAATGGCCAATATATTTCCGAGTCAGGATGGTGACTGACTTGGACAGGAACCTCCAAGTGGTGGTGTTTCCATGTCTCTGCTGCCCTTGTCCATCTAGACAGTCGTGGGTTTGGAAGGTGTTGTCCCAAGAGCCCTGGTGAGTTCCTGCAGTGCATCTTGCAGATGGTACACACTGCTGCCACTGTACGTCAGTGGTGGAGGGAGCGAATATTTGTGGAAGGGGTAGTAAGCATTGAAGTGGGGCTGCTTTGTCCTGGATGGTGTCAAGCTTCTTCGGTGTTGTTGGAGCTTAACCCATCCAGGCAAGTGGAGAGTGTCCCATCACACTCCTGACTTGTGCCTTGTAGATGGTGGACAGATTTTGGGGAGTCAGGAAGTGAGTGACTGTGTAAAAGAACCATCTTTTTTTCCATGTCATTTGTCTCCAGCCTGAATCCTCTCAAAATCAACAATTAGCATCAGTTTCTCTTTATTCCTTCTCTCTTTGAAGGATTTAAACAGCTCCATCATATCTAATCTGAGCTTTGTCTGCTTCAAGTGGACCAGGGTCAGCTTGTCATGCTCAAGCATTCAAACCCTTATCCCTGGAACTATTCTAATCAATCTCTCCTGCACCCTCACACCCTGCTGAAGATGTAATTCTCAGAACAGGGCAGAAATAACCATTGGAGACAAGCCAATATTTCACATTGTTTCCACACAATGGAGAACATGCCCCTGTCTACATCAACGGGGACGAAGTAGAAATGGTTGAGGGCCTCAGGTTTTTACATGTCCAGATCACCAACAACCTGTCCTGGTCCCCCCTACGCCGACACTATAGTTAAGAAAGCCCCACCAATGTCTCGACTTTCTCAGAAGACTAAGGAAATTTGGCATGTCAGCGACTACTCTCACCAACTTTTACAGATGCACCACAGAAAGCATTCTTTCCGGTTGTATCACAGCTTGGTATGGGATCCTGCTCTGCCCCAGAGTGCAAAGATCGTGAACGAAGCCCAATCCATCACACAAACCAGCCTCCCATCCCACTGGCTCTGTCTACACTTCCCGCTGCCTCGGAAAGGCAGCCAGCATAATCAAGGACCCCCACGCACCCCGGACATTCTCTCTTCCACCTTCTTCCTTCAGGAAAAAGATACAAGTCTGAGGTCACGTATCAACGAAGTCAAGAACAGCTTCTTCCCTGCTGCTGTCAGACTTTTGAATGGACCTACCTCGCATTAAGTTGATTTTTCTCTACACCCGAGCTGTTACTGTAACACTACATTCTGCACCATCCTTTCTTTCTCTATGTATGGTATACTTTGTCTGTACAGTGAACAAGAAACAATACTTTTCACCGGATACTAAGACATGAAGGCTACATTTTTAAGAGATGCAAGGTGGATCAATGGACAGACACAGAATTGCTACAATCTTAAAGGAAAGACTTTATAATGCACCTTTCATCACAGCCAGTGAAGTACTTTCTAAGGTGTTGTGGCAGCCAGTTCTCACACAGCAAACTCCTACAAACAGCAACGCGATCGCAACGAGAGAACCTGTTTTTGTGAGGCTGGTGGAGGGATAAATATTGGCCAGCACGCTGGGGAGCACTCACTCACTCCCTCACTCTCCTCCCAAACAGTGCCACAGAACCCCTTACCCAGCTGAAAGATGGCACCTTTTTTTATTTATTCATTTCATGGGATGTGGACATCCCTGGCTGGACTCAGAGTTGATTGCCCATCCCGAACAGCCCTCCATTTCAGAGGGGATTTGAGAGACAACCACACAGCTCTGGAGTCACACCTCTGTGGAGGCCAGACTGGGTAAGGATGGCAGATTTCCTTCCCTCGAGGACTTGATAGGTTTTTCTGACAATGGTTTCATGGTTATCAGTAGATTCTTAATTCCAGATTTTTATAGAATCCAAATTGTACCATCTGCCTTGGTGGGATTCGAACCCGACTCTCTGACTGTATGGCACTCTCCCAGTGCTGCGCTGCTGTGTCCACCTGGATTGAGGTGTCCAAGCCTCTGGTGTGGGAAAGAAATCACAGTGCAGAAAGAGGCCATTCGGCCCACTGAGTCTGCGCCAACCACAATCCCACCCATGCTCTATCCCTCTGACACGAAGGGGCAATTTCGCACGGCCAACCCACACACCTTTGGACTGTGGGAGGAAACTGGAGAATGAGCCCTCAAGATGTGGTACCGCTGTTCAAAAAAGGTAGCAGGGATAACCCTGGGAATTATAGGCCGGTGAGTTTGACATCGGTGGTAGGGAAATTAATGGAAAAAGTACTTAGGGATAGGGTGTATGAGCATTTGGAGCATTGCAGTCTGATTGGGGATACGCAACATGGCTTTGTTAGAGGGAGGTCTTGCCTTACGAATCTGGTGGAATTCTTTGAGGAGGTGACAAAAACGGTTGACGATGGGAGAGCCGTTGATGTCATCTATATGGATTTCAGTAAGGCGTTTGACAAAGTCCCTCACGGTAGGCTGGTAGAAAAGGTTAAGGCGCATGGGATACGAGGCCAGGTAGTTAGGTGGATTGAGAACTGGCTGGGTAATAGGAGACAGAGGGTAGTTGTGGAGGGGACTTTGTCCGGCTGGAGGCAGTGACCAGTGGTGTGCCGCAGGGCTCAGTACTGGGACCTCTCCTCTTTGTAGTCTACATAAATGACTTGGAAGAGGGCGTAGATGGTGTGATCAGCAAGTTTGCTGATGACACCAAGATGGCAGGGTTGGCGGGTACCGAAGTGGATTGTGAGGTGATACAACAGGATATAGATAGGTTGGTGCATTGGGCAGATAGGTGGCAGATGGCATTTAATCCTGACAAATGCGAGGTGATGCATTTTGGAAGGAATAATGTAGAGAGGAGCTATGTGATTAAAGGTAGACAAATTAGGAGTATAGAAACACAGAAGGACCTGGGAGTGCAGGTTCACAAATCCATGAAGGTTGTGACACAAGTGGAGAATGTTGTCAGGAAGGCTTATGGAATGCTAGCCTTTATAGGAAGGGGTACAGAGTTTAAAAGCTGCCGGCTAATGCTTCAGTTGTATAGAACGTTGGTTAGACCGCATTTGGAGGACTGCGTCCAGTTCTGGTCACCTTACTACCGGAAGGACGTGGAGGCTCTGGAAAGGGTGCAGAGGAGGTTTACCAGGATGTTGCCTGGCATGGAGGGGCTGGGTTATGAGGAAAGGTTGGAGAAACTGGGACTGTTCTCCTTGGAAAGACGGAGATTGAGGGGGGACATGATAGAGGTATATAAGATACTGAAGGGAATAGACAGAATCAATAGTGAGAGACTGCTCCCTAGATTGGTTACAAATACAAGAGGACATGATTTAAGGGTGAGGGGGGAGAGGTATAATTTGGATATGAGAGGAAGGTTCTTTACGCAGAGAGTTGTAGGGGTATGGAACGCGCTACCGAGTAGGGTGGTGGAGGCGGGAACGTTGGACTCGTTTAAGGTTCAGTTAGATAGGCACATGAGTGAAACGAGGATGGAGGGTTATGGTAGGGGTTATTAAATAAGGGTTAGAACCTCGGGAAACACTGGAAAGGCAGGCTTGTGATTAACGTTTTTATCTTTTTATTCCGCAGGTGGAGGTCCACCTCGTTGTCAAACGAGGGGCATGCACACGGTGGGTCGTGCCTGGGCTACTCTTGGAGGTTCCGGGAGTGGCCTAGTACTTCGTGTCGGTGTGTGTGCTTGATCCTGGACCGGTAGATGGGCGCCGCAACAGCTCAGTGACTAGCACTGCTGGCTGTGCAGACACATGGATTTGGGCCTGTGTCTGTGGGAGTTTGTGCATTCTCCCTGTGGATGCGTGGGTTTCCTCCGGGCGCTCCGGTTTCCTCCCACACCCCAAGATGTGCTCTTAGGCTGATTGGTTTTACCAAATTGACACTATTCTCCCCTGAATCTGGTTAAGTTAGGGGTTCTATTTGTAGACACGCAGGGTAGAATAGGTGTAGGGTGATGCGGCGGCGCGGGCTCGTTGGGCCGAAGGGCCTGTTTCCCGTGCTGGTTTGTTCTTTGTTCTAAGACCCTGAATCAAGGGTGTCCGTATGGACACTGAACGACCTCTGACTCTCTGGAGTGGCAGGACAGACGTGGGGGAGGGGACACAAGGGAGGAAGTGGTAAACGATCACCTCCTGTTCCTATATCCCTCATCTCTCTGACATTTCCCTCCTTGTAATGGAGGTGGGGAGAAGGGTCAGTGTTGGGAATATTCTCACAGATGTGGAACATTACCTTCAGATACACATGGACTGTTGGCTTTAGTGCGTGATAAACCCTTGAGTTGACATGGAGATTATTTCTCAGGTCTCACCATGTGGTGGCAGAACGATACATTGTTCATTCGGCAAACAGACTGCAGTGCAGTGAGGAGTGAAGTGGCATCCAGCATACTTGTGTGTCCATGAGCAAAAGAAAAGAGTTCCCAATCACAGTCTGCAGCTCCAATTGACAAAGTTGAACATTTTGCAACAACTTTGTTGGTCTTTGAGCCATTTCTCAACAGGAGAACTGATGAGCTGGGTGGGGTGTGTTGAGGAGCTTAGATTCATAGAGCCTCTATCGTGGAGAAAGGGGCCATTCGGCCCAACCAGCCTGCACCAATAACAATTCCACCCAGACTCTACCGTTGCTAAGTTTGCAGATAATACAAAGGTATGGAGAGGGCCAGGTCGTATTGAGGAAGCGGGTGGGGGGGCTGCAGAAGGACTTGGGCAGGTTAGGAGGGTGGGCAAAGAAGTGGCAGATGGAATATAATGTGGACAAGTGTAAGGTTATGCACTTTGGAAGGAGGAATGGAGGTATAGACTATTTTCTAAATGGAAAGATGCTTCGGAAATCAGAAACACAAAGGGATGCGGGAGTCATTGTTCAAGATTCTCTTAAGAGTAACGTGCAGTTAGAAAGGCAAATGAGATGTTTGCATTCATATCAAAACAGCTAGAATACAAGAGCAGGGATGGGCTTCTGAGACTAAGGCTCTGGTCAGACGCCATGTGAAGTATTGTGAGCAGTTTTGGACCCTATATCTAAAAAGAGGGTTGTACTGATCTTGGAAAGGGTCCAGAGGAGGTTCACAAGAATGATCCCTGGAATGAAGAGCTTGTTGTATGAGGAACAGTTGAGGACTCTGGGTCTGTGCCCATTGGGGTTTAGAAGGATGAGGGGGGGCTCATATTGGATACTGAGAGGCCTGGATAGAGTGGACATGGAGAGGATGGTTCAACTAGTAAGAGAAATGAGAACCGGAGGGCACAACCTCTGGCTGAAGGGACGATCCTTTAAAACGGAGATGAGGAGAAATTCCTTCAGCCAGAGAGTGGTGAATCTGTGGAACTTTTTGCCGCAGAAGGCTGTGGAGGCCGGGTCATTGAGTGTCTTTAAGGCAGAGATAGATTGGCCCTTGATTAATAATGGGATCAGGAGTTATGGAGAAAAGGCAGGAGAATGGGGATGAGTAAAATATCAGCCATGATTGAATTGCAGAGCAGACGCAATGGGCCGAATGGCCTAATTCTGCTCCTATGTCTTATGGTCTTATCCCCATAACCCTGCGTATTTAACCTGCCAATCCCTCTGACATTTAAGAGGCAATTTAGCACAGCCAATGCAGCCGAACCAGCACGTCTTTTGAACTGTGGGAGGAAACCCATGCAGACACAGGGAGGACATGCAGACTCTGCACAGACAATGACCCAAGCTGGGAATCGAACCCGGGTCCCTGGCGCTGTGAGGCAGCAGTGCTAACCCACTGTGCCACCCTGTGCGGTTGAGAATTGTTCTGTGATGTTTCCTCCTTTGAGTTGCGAGATGGCTGCGTTGACAGTGTTCCAGGAGCATTACCAAGGCTGGGAGGCTGCAATGCTGAAACAGCAGGAATTAAACACTTGCTCTAGAATACAGGATTTTTTTTTAACCCAGGTAATTAAATGAGAGTGGGCTGGGGAATTGAACAGGCCAATGAATTCTGCTCACGTTCCTTGCCGTAATGGTGCATTTCCTATGCAGATTAATGCAGTCTTTGCTGCAACTGGTATTGTGTTATTGATGAGATACTGGGAGGCTGGGATCAGTCAGCCTTCCTCCTCTGTACCCGAGTGGCCCATTAAACCCTGGCCGTGAGCTGTCCACAGACAGAAAGCCAGCCCTCAGAAAGACAAATTCAGAACTGTCACCTTCAATTGCTCAGGTCATTTCCTCAGGTAACCAGGGCTACTATGATTGTTCTCCCTGTTCCAACTTGTGTAGGAGGTTCAGGGTTCAGCAAACTGAGGGATGACAGATCATTAAAGGTTTAGATAGGGGCAGGTCATGAGGAACATGGCTGCAGTTCCAGACACAAACGTAGGCCCATCTGCAGGGCGGGGACATGTGTGCAGGCCCGTCTATGGCCCAGGGCACGTGCACAGCCCTGTCCACGGGCCCAGACACGTTTGCAGACCTGTCTGCAGGTCCAGACACGTATGCAGATCCATCTCCAGGCTCAAACCCATACGCAGACCCATCTACAGACCCAGACGTGTACACAGACCTGCCTACAGGCCCAGGCACGTATGCAGACCCATCTACGGACCCAGACATGTACACAGACCTGCCTACAGGCCCAGGTATGTTTGCAGACCCATCTACTGGCTCATAAGAACATAAGAAATAGGAGCAGGAGTAGGCCATCTGGCCCTTCGAGCCTGCCTCGCCATTCAATAAGATCATGGCTGATCTGTCGTGGCTCAGCTCCACCTTCCCGCCCTCTCCCCATAACCCTTAATCCCTTCTCTTATCAAAAACCCATCAACCCGTTTCTTAAAAATATTTAGCGAGGCAGCCTCCACCACTTCAACGGGCAGAGAATTCCAGAGATTCACCACTCTTTGAGTGAAGAAGTTCCTCCTCAACTCTGTTCTAAACCGCCTCCCCTTTATCTTGAGACTGTGCCCCCTAGTCCTACTGTCTTTTTTGAGCGGGAAGAGTCTCTCCACCTCTATCCTATCCATCCCATTCATCATCTTATACGTCTCAATGAGATCTCCCCTCATTCTTCTAAACTCTAACGAGTACAAGCCTAGTTTATTCAGCCTCTCCTCATAGCTCAATCCCCTCAACTCCGGTAACAGCCTAGTAAACCTCCTCTGCACTCCCTCCAGGGCCAAAATATCCTTGCGCAGGTGCGGCGCCCAAAACTGCACACAGTACTCCAGCTGCGGCCTCACCAATGCCCTATACAGCTGCAGCAAGACCTCCCTACTTTTATATTCAATCCCCCTCGCTATGAAGGCCAGCATCCCATTCGCCTTCCTGACCACCTGCTGCACCTGCAAGCTGGGTTTTTGCGACTCATGCACAAGGACCCCGAGGTCCCTCTGCACCGTCGCCTGCTGCAGTTTTTCGCCACGTAAGTAATAGTCCTTCCTACCATTCCTCCTACCAAAGTGGACCACCTCACACTTGCCAACATTAAATTCCATTTGCCATTTCCTGGCCCATTCACCCAGCCTATCTAGATCCTTCTGCAGACTCTCCACACCCTCCTCACAATTTGCCTTAGAGGGTCATTGTTTTTTAACTGGTCGGCGCAACATCGTGGGCCGAAGGGCCTGTTCTGCGCTGTAATGTTCTATGTTCTATCAATTATAGTGAGTTAGGTATCACAGGTATGCATTTTGCAGGGTTGACATGAGAAAGCCAGGCCATCGCGGGGGAAGGGGTAGAGATATCACCAGAGAATGAATCACATTGAGCCATGTGCACGCATTTCTTTAGCATGGTGCTGAAGCAAGTGACCAAAGACCTCTATCAACATTGCCATTTGCAGAGCCAATGCACCATTATAAGTCTTTCTACTAAAGTTCAGACCAGGAGTGTGACAAAATATTCACCAGTTGCCTGGATGGACACATTTGCAAATTACTCCAGAAGCCAGTCACAAGATAGTCACTTGATAAGGAGTTCAAGAGAAACATTTCTATTCAGTTATTAGTTGTTATGAGTTCTTGATGGAAATAGCATGGATGGATTGGAGGAAGCTAGATTAGTACACGAGGGAGAAAGGAATACAAGGTTATGATGATGGGGAAGATGAAAATAGAAGGAGACTCATGTGAAGCACAAACGTCAGCATAGATCTGTTGGGCCAAATGGACAATTGCTATGCTGTAAATACAGTCGGCTGTATAAGTTAGTTGTTGAGTTCAACGTCCACTCCCTCCCACATCAGCACACTGTGACTGTTGTACATGCATACTACAGGATAAACTGCAGTAAATGATTGAATTTACTTTGATCAAATCTTCTTTCCCTGTGAAGATATCAAGAAGGACAAGAAAAAAAAAGTGGCATGGGAACACCAACGCTTCCCTCCAAGTTACACACCACCCAGACGAGGACATAAATTACTGTTTCATCATTGTCACTGGAATATTCTGAAATACTAACTACATCCTCGAAAGAAAAAACAGTTGCTCCACCTCCTTAAGGAACACCAGCTCCTACAAGCTCCCTCCACGTCACACACCATCCTAACTTTAAACTATATCCTTGTTCCTTCACAGTCCCTGGGTCAAAATCCTGGAACTCCCTCTCTAACAGCATTGTGGGTGTACCTACATCACACAGACTGTAGCACTTCAAGGCAGCAACTCACCACCACCTTCTCAAAGGAAGGTATGGGTGGGCAATAAAAATATGAGCCTATAGCCATTAGCACCCTCAGATAGAGAATCTGCTGAACTGGTACAACAATAATAATCTCTCTCTCTCAATGTCAGTAAAGCAAAGGAGATAGCCATCAACTTCAGGAAGCGTAGTGGGGGACATGCCCCTGTCTGCATCAACAGGAATGAAGTGGAAATGGTCAAGAGCTTCAAGTTTCTAGGTGTACATATCACCTGGTCCCTCCACGCCAATACTACAGTTAAGAAATCCCACCAACGCCTCTACTTTCTCAAGAGGCGAAGGAAATTTGGCATGTCACTACAGCTCTCACCACTGTCTACAGATGCACCATAGAAAGCATCCTGTCCAGATGTATCACAGCTTAGTATGGACCCTGTTCTGACCAAGACTGCAAGAAACTACAAAGTGTTGTGTGCCCAGTCCATCAGCCTCAAATCCATGACTCTGTCTACGCTTCTTGCTGCCTCGGAAAAGCATCCAGCATAATCAAGGACCCCACATTACCACTGTCTGCCATTGGGAAAAAGATACAAAATTCTGAGATTACATACCAACCGACTCAAGAATAGTTTCTTCCCTGCTGCCATCAGACTTTTGAATGGACCTACCATATACTAAGCTAATCTTTCTCTATACCATAGCTAGGTTCCAAGATGATGCATACATGTACACAGACTCATCTACGGGCCCAGACACATACGCAGAACTTTCTACAGGTCCAGACACGTACACAGACCCATCTATGGGGCCAGACATGAATGCAGACCCATCTGCAGGCCCAGGCACGTATGCAGACCTATCTACGGGCCCAGACATGTATGCAGACCTGAATAAGGGCTCAGGCACACATGCAGCCCTGTCTCCAGGTCCAGACACAAATACACACACTCATCTATAGGCCCAGACACACACGCAGACCCATCTACACATCCAGACACATATACATAAGAACATAAGAAATAGGAGCAGGAGTAGGCCATCTAGCCCTTCGAGCCTGTCCCGCCATTCAATAAGATCATGGCTGATCTGTCGTGGCTCAGTTCCACATTCCCGCCCTCTCCCCATAACCCTTAATCCCTTCTCTTATCAAAAACCCATCAACCCGTTTCTTAAAAATATTTAGCGAGGCAGCCTCCACCACTTCAACGGGCAGAGAATTCCAGAGATTCACCACCTTTTGAGTGAAGAAGTTCCTCCTCAACTCCGTTCTAAACCGCCCCCCCTTTATCTTGAGGCTGTGCCCCCTAGTCCTACTGTCTTTTTTGAGCGGGAAGAGTCTCTCCACCTCTATCCTATCCATCCCATTCATCATCTTATACGTCTCAATGAGATCTCCCCTCATTCTTCTAAACTCTAACGAGTACAAGCCTAGTTTATTCAGCCTCTCCTCATAGGACCAGTTTACCAGTCCAAACACATTTCCAGACCCATCTGCAGGTCCAGACAAGTGCACAGATCCATCGATATGGTTAGAAATATATACAGATACTGTTCAGACCCAGTCACCCGCACAGCCCTGTCTGTTGGGTTATTTGTGTGTACAGACATGCATATGCCCTCTCCCACTCCCACCCCATCACTGTTTCCTTCATCCACAACCAATCTTTGTCCACGTATAAAAGAGCAGGAAAGGTGCAAAATTGACAAAGTAAACAAGGACAGTTTAGATAAAGAACGCAAAACATCAGAGACACACAAGTCAGCAAGGATGGCTGATAATATTATTGCATCATGATACCAGTGACCCCTCACGAGGTGAATGTTTGAGAGTAGCGGAAAATACTCATCATTTAAACTGATTGTTGCAGACACGCCAGAGACAGCAAATTGCATTCCTCTCCCCCTCACCACCTGTCCAGGAGGAGTCTGAAGGACACACGTTTGCAACACATGCGGACAAGCGTGCATTTGCACACACATACATGCACATAAAAGGAGTTTTATATCGAAGGGCAGTGTAGTCTCATAACATCAGTTTAAAGTCCGACAGGTTTATTTGGAATCACGAGCTTTCGGAGCGATGCTCCTTCCTCAGGTTCGTGGAGGAGTTGGTTTCACAAACACAGCACAGAGACACAATTGCAAGATAATTACGGATTTCAGTGACTCACCTGACGAAGGAGCAGCGCTCCGAAAGCTCGTGATTCCAAATAAACCTGTCGGACTTTAACCTGGTGTTGTGAAAGGTCTTACTGTGCCCACCCCAGTACCTCCACATGATGGATCGTAACAAGGACCACAGGCATGAATGTTAACTCACCGGGTGTTCAGAGTCAGGGCCCAATGAGGAATTCTTTCACGTGGGCCTGTGGATTCAGCCGGCTGAAGAACAGGGTTGTCGAGGTTGCCTCAGTGTCGGCGCTGGGACTGCAGGGTGAAGTCGTACACACGGAGACGGGGTCAGCTGTCTGGGTGAGGGTAAGACATCTTCCAGCAGAGACAGGCTTGAGGAGCAGGCTGTGGTTCTGCTCAGGTGGCTGCTTGCTGCTGGTTGACCGGTGGGATGGGAACCAACAGACTGCTCGAGAAGTTAAAGATGTTGTGTTGCAACTGTCCAAAAACAAAAGACTTTTTACTGTGTTTACGCCAGTCCAACGCCGGCATACCCACATCATCAAAAACAAAAGGCCAGAGGTTTGGGTTATGCCACATGTCGCAGGAATGCTGCAATGCAGCTTTACAGTGAGTTCCTGTGGTTCTGGCAATTCCATTGGAGAGACAGCAAGAGAAAGAGGTGGTGTTGCATCCTTCCCAGTATAATGTGTTTTGAATTCATTCTGGTGTGATTGTTCTGGTTGGGGAAACCCAGTTTGTTTCCATTTCTTTTGTTTTCATTGCTTACAAGGGGGGTCCAGAAGGGATGAAATTCCACAGGCTGAGTGAAGAATTCTCTTTGATTTGTGAACCCCCCCCCCCACTCCTCCTCCCATTGGGAGCTTCCAAAAGGATCAACCCTGAGGTCATGTGACTCCTGGCAGCCATCTGATTTTGTTTCAGCAAATTATCCATTTTTAAAACAACACCAAAAGTAAAGTTTTGACCACACATTGTTGGAGGCTGACTGGTGAGGAGGGAGTATTGCTGCTTTGGATGGGACAATGGAGTCCTCAAGGCAGTTGGCCTGTGGAAATCTTGCTGTGTCCTACACACTGCAGAGAAGCAAGACTTCATCGCCCCTCATGAGAGAACCACCTTCCCAAACAGGAACCTTTGCAGCAGCATCCTGGGTCAGGAGTTATGGTAATGAGGTAGTGATGTAATAATGACATCAGCAGTCATGTGCTCAGGGCTCAGAGGAGGAGTCTGAACAGCAGACAGACATGGCAGCCCATCAGGAGTATTACGTTTTGAAGGAGCTTGCTTCAGTCAAAGCAGGGTTAGTCACGGGTAGAGGAAAACCTTCTGGGTACAGAAACATCGAAACTAAAATCAGCAGTCGGCCATTCGGCCCTTCGAGCCTGCTCTGCCATTTATTATGATCATGGCTGATCATCAGTCGGTCTTCCTCCCATATCCCTTGATCCCCAAGAGCTATTTCTAACTCCTTCTTGACATCACACCACGTTTTGGCCTCAACCACTTTATATGGGAGAGAATTCCACACGTTCACCACTCTCTGGGTGAAGAAATTTCTCCTCACCTCAGTTCTAAAAGGTTTACTCCTTATCCTCAAACTATGACCCCTCGTCCTGGACTCCCCCACCATTGGGAACATTCTTACTGAATCTACCTGATCTAACTCTGTTCGAATTTTTAAAGTTTCGATGAGATCCCCTTTCACTCTTTTAAACTCGATGCGGAGATGCGGCGTTGGACTAGGATGGGCTCAGTAAGAAGTCTCACAACACCAGGTTAAAATCCAACAGACTTATTCGGAATCACGAGTTTTCAGAGTGCTGCTCCTTCATCAATTCCAGTGAATATAATCCAAACTGACTTCATCCCTCCTCATTTGACAGACCTGCCATCCCAGGAATCAGCCTGGTAAACCTTCGCTGTTCTCCCTCTATAGCAAGGACACCCTTCCTCAGATAAGGAGACCAAAACTGCACACAATACTCCAGGTGTGGTCTCACGAAAGCCCTGCATCGACTCAGCTATTGGACAAAACGCCAAAGAACTGAGCAGTCCCTACTGTCTACATTTCACCCAGAACTGTATCAGAGAATCAGAGCAGTCAGACCAATGTCTGTCCTGTTGACAATGATAATCACTGCATCCCCAATGAAAGGTGCAGTCCACTTCCACAAGTACTGGGGCAGGTTATTCAGCCCATCGAGAATGTTCTCCCCCACCGTTCAATTAGATCACAGCTAAAGTCCCATCTTCCTGCTTTTAAGAAGACATGTATGGATTATTAAATCGAATCCAGGTGATTAGAATGACATCATCTTGAGCTGGAAGATGGTGACTTGAAATTTCAGAAGGACACACTGATCCATCAGGCAGGCTTTTTAATGCAGCAATGCGCATTGAGAGGTTTCTGACAGGTCTCCAGTGTATACACTGCGTTAATAGTGAATTCCACAACCACGTTTGGAAATTAATAAGAGCAGAAAGCTTTTTAAGTCATAGGGTAACAATTAATCTTAAACAGAACGATTGCATCGCCTCACACGCTGAATGTCGAGACATCACGTCTCTCACTTCCTTTTCAGTCTCAAGTCTGGAAATCTCAAAGCCCAACCACTGTTTAACCTGGTTTGGTCGATCAGCCATGCTAAATTTCCCTTGGTGCCCCAGAATGTGGGGGTATTAGCTATGGGAAATGCCAGGGACAGGGCAGAGGGTGGGGTTGGGTGGAATGCACTTTCAGAGAGTCAGTGCAGACTCAAAGGGCTGAATGACCTCTGTCTGCACTGTTGGGATTCTGTGGTTCTATGGAGGAGCAGTCCTGAGTAACGCCATTGATATCCCATCACAATTGGAATTTCCAATCACTGTCCATGTGGGGGCCTGGTGATGCTGCTAGTTATGAGTTGCAGTGAGGATTGGGTGAGGGAACCCAGCACCTTTCCCTGCACACTCCCTCGGCACCTTCCCCGACACACTCCCTTGGCTGGCCTCTGACTCTTCACCTTTGGCTCACCCTCACATGGGTAGCACGGTGGGTTGGCACTGTTGCCTCACAGCGCCAGGGACCTGGGTTCGATTCCTGGCTTGGGTCACTGTCTGTGTGGAGTTTGCACATTCTTTCCGTGTCTGTGTGGGTTTCCTCCGGGTGCTCCGGTTTCCTCCAAAGACGTGAGAGTTAGGTGGATTGGTCATGTTATAATTGCCCCTTCGTGTCAGAGGGACGAGCTCGGGTAAATGCATGTGGTTATGGGGATGGGGCCTGAATGGGATTGTGGTTGGTGCAGACTTCATGGGCCGAATAGCCTCCTTCTGCACAGTAGGATTCTGTGATTGTATATTACACTGAGCCACTGCCTCAGTGCTGACTGACCCACACTGGACTCCAGCCCAGCACAACCCCAGGTTAAAAAAAACACATTCCTCTTCTCCTCCCTGTCTGTGTAGCCTCCTCCAAGATCTCACACCTCTCTAATTCTAGTCTCTTGTTGCTTTCTGGTTTTAGACACACCGCTAATGGCACCTGGAACCTAAACTCTGGAACTCTGTCCCTTCCCCCTCATTCTCTCCTGGCACAAGTGCAGATTCAATGGGCCGAAGGGCCTTTTCTGCACTGCACTATTTCAAAACTAGTTCTTTGAGTCACTTTTGGTCATCTATCCAAACATCACAGAACTATACCCATGTAAAAGGAGGCTATTCAGTCCATTGTGTTGGTACTGGCCCTCCAAATGAGCAAGTCCCTGGGTGCCATTCCCCTGCCTTCCCCCCCTGACCCTGCACACTCTTCCTTTTTGTATACCTTCAATTGAACCTGCCTCTAACACATTCTCAGGCAGTGCCTTCTTAAACCCAACCCCTTGTTGAGTTTGAAAAAGATATTCCTTGAGTTGTTTTCGCTTATTTGAATGATTTGAAGTCCGTGCCCCTGATTCTCAATCCGTACAGGTGTGGGCAGAGGTTCTTCCTGAGAGCTGTGACCGTGAAAGGCTCTGTCAGAACTCCTCGTAACCTTATTATTGCCAGGCATTGGTCACTGACTTTTGGGGACCGTCTCAAAACTCAACAACAGCAGTGAAACCAGAGCTTCCTTCCTCCAAAAATCCAATCTGGCCCCAATTGGTCTCACAGTTCCATTGCCCCATGGGTTCCTAATCAAAAACCAAGATGGCTCCCCCAGTCCAGTGATGTCATCAGACTCTGACAGGCATGCTGAAAAGGACCCCAGCAGGTTTAGACAACTGTCTTTGCTGCCTGCTGTGAGAGATCAGGTATAAAATAAACCATCTTGACCACCCCTGCACCCATTCTTTGTTTGAGTTAGTAGTAGAGGCTGTATAGACTGGGACTTTTTTTTTATCTCTGGAGCGCAGAAGGCTGAGGGGTGATCTTACAGAGGTTTAGAAAATAATGAGGGGCACAGATCAGCTAGATAGTCAGTATCTTCTCCCAAAGGGAGGGGAGTCAAAAACTGGAGGGCATAGGTTTGAGGTGAGAGGGGAGAGATACAAAAGGGTCCAGAGGGGCAATTTTTTTCACACAGAGGGTGGTGAGTGTCTGGAACAAGCTGCCAGAGGTAGTGGTAGAGGTTGGTACAATTTAGTCTTTTGAAAACCATCGAGACAATTACCTGGGTAAGATGTGGATAGAGGGATATGGGCCAAATGTGGGCAATTAGGGCTTGTTCAGTAGTTAAAAACTGGGTGGCGTGGACAAATTGGGCCGAAGGGTCTGTTTCCATGCTGTAAACCTCTATGGCTCCCTTGCATTAGCCTGTCCCACAACTCTCCCTTTGGTGCTTCTTGGAAATGTTGGTCCCACCTCTCACCATCGTCCCACCTGGACAAACTGTTTCCAGAGCTCCTGCATCTCCACCGTTCTTTGGACAATTGGCTTCCAAGCGAATGACGGGTGTTGCGGACATGAAACTGCAGGGCAAGTCTGAAGGAGTGGCATCAGCAGGGAGAAAACTCAGCACCATTCCGAGTGGTATCCCTCATATTTGAATAACGTTTGCTCGCATTGAAATAAACCATGCTGAGTTTGATGTATCCTGAACTTATCACAAATCCCTTCAGCCATCCAAACACCCTCATCTCCCCGAGGCATCACCCAAACACTGGGTGGCAGGATGAGGGAGGGAAGGATGGGTGCAGTGTCGGGACATTGTCCCATTGCGGTCACTTTGGAGAGCGCTGCATTCTGGGATAGGGGGCACAGGCCCATCTCATTCCTGGATCTTTATCATTGGCTGGGAAGCTGAGAAGGTGGTGTTGAACCTTGATAACACATTGGATCAGCCTCAACTGGAGTACTGTGCCCAATGCTGGACACCTCACTGGAGGAGGAAGGATACATAATGAAGGCCTTTGACTGGACTCAGGAGAAATAGTTCCAAGACTGTGTCACCTCAGTGTGTGTGTGCGCGTGTGGTTTGATTGGCAGAGGAGGGGCCAGTCACCTTGGCGGGGAGAGTGTCGAGAGGAGATTTGATAAATGACGAAGGGTCTGGGCAGAGCAGATAGAGACAAACAGTCCCTGCTGGCGGAAAGATCTAGAAGCAATGATTGAAGGTGATTGGGCAACAGAATCAGAGAAACCGATGTAACACGGTGGCACAGTGGTTGGCACTGCTGCCTCACAGCGCCTGGGACCCAGGTTCGATTCCTGGCTTGGGTCACTGTCTGTGTACATTCTCCCCATGTCTGCGTGGGTTTCCTCCAGGTGCTCTGGTTTCCTCCTACACTCCAAAGATGTGCAGGTTCGGTGGATTGGCCATGTTAAATGTCTGGGGTTACAGGCATAGGGTAAGGGATTAGGTGCATTGTCCATGCTAAATTCTCCTTCAGTGAATCTGAACAGGAGCTGGAGTGTATCAAGTGTGGGATTTTCAGAGTAACTTCACTGCAGTGTTAATGTCAGCCTACTTGTGACGAAGAAGGAGGCCATTTGACCCATCAAGTCCTCATCAACAACAATCCCAACTAGGTCTTATCCTCATAACCCCACATATTTACTCCACTAATCCCTCCAAACTCTGCATCCCGGGACACTGAGGGGCATTTTAGCATTGCTAACGCACCGAACCCACTTATCTTTGGTGTGTGGGAGGAAACCGGAGCACCTGGAGGAAACCCATGCAGACATGGGGAGAATGTGCAAACTCCACATGGACAGCAACCCAAGCCAGGTCCCTGGCGCTGTGAGGCAGCAGTTTTAACCACTGTGCTCTCCGATGAGGAAGAATGTCTTCACACAGCGAGTTGTTCTGACAGTACAGTGGTGCCCCATCTGATCTATCTTAAGATTACAACCTGAGTCAGGGCTGTGGGGGGCAGGGTGAGTGGGATGAGATGAGTTGCTCTTGTACAGACAGGATGGGCCAAATGGCCTCCTCCTTTTTTGCAACCACTCCATTCTCAGTTTTTATCTTGCATATTTCCGTAGTTTTGACCTGCAGTCGAGGTCTCGCCGCACAGAGACAGGACAAAATGCACTCCTGGGTTTTATTATTACATTACTGGACTCATTGATTTCTCCTTCCTGGAATGGAAACTGTACAAGGCTGTCCTCAGCCCGTGGCACATGTTTCTGCTCATCAGTCATCGCCTGGCCTCTTAAGCCTCGGGCAATGTCACAGCCTCCCTGAGCCAGGAAGGAGAGTTTCCATCAGGAAATCCCCCTCCATTCCCCTGATTCCACAATATTCCCAGTCTGCAGGCTCCACACTTCTCCCGGGGAATGAATGGAAAATCTTCAGAATCTTCCAGTGCAGTTCCTCTTCAATTCCTCTGACACAACACCAAACCTCCCACAGCAACAAACTCACTGATTGAAGACGTGAATGATCACTTATCATGCAATTGCTGTGCTGACTTGAGTACTGAAGGAATCGTAGAGGTTTACAGCATGGAAACAGATCCTTTGGCCCAACTTATCTGTGCTTTTTTATTTAACCATTAAGCAATTCCCAATTGCCTGCATTTGACCCATATCCCTCTTCCCCCGTCTCACCCATATAACTCTCTACATGCTTTTTAAAAGACAAAATTGTACCCACTTCTCCTACTACCTCTGACAGCTTGTTCCAGACACTCATCACCCTCTG
Source organism: Prionace glauca (assembly GCA_037974335.1). Classification (NCBI taxonomy): domain Eukaryota; kingdom Metazoa; phylum Chordata; class Chondrichthyes; order Carcharhiniformes; family Carcharhinidae; genus Prionace; species Prionace glauca. Next base: position 5,968,902 of record CM075751.1, on the reverse strand, counting down.
TGTCAAAGAATTGCCCCTCTGAACTCTTTTGTATCTCTCCCCTCTCACCTTGAATCTATAGTTTCAGACTCCCCTACCTTTGGGTAAAAATGTTGACCATCTCGCTGATCTGCACCCCTCATTATTTTATAGGTCTCTCTAAGATCACCCCTCAGCCTCCTACGCTCCAGGAAAAAAAAGTCCCAGTCTATTCAGCGTCTCCTTATCATTCAAGGAGAGACACATAGATTTGAAACATTAACTCAGTTTCTCTCTCTGCAGAGGCTGGCAGACCTGCTGAGTTTTTCTGAAGTTACCTTGAGTTGGCTTCTGTTTGTTTGTGAGGCAGTTGTTAAGTTGGTTAGCGCTGGAGGAGTTTTCTGTCTGTGTGTATTCCCTCTCATTCTAAGATAATTATCTGTAAAATTTTGAAGTGTTCAGAGTTTATCCATTATTTATTAGTGTCACAAGTAAGGCTTACATTAACACTGCAGTGAAGTTCCTGTGAAAATCCCCCGAGTCGCCACATTCTTGCAACCGTTCGGGGACACAGAGAGAATTTAGCATGGACACTGTACCTAAGCAGCACGTCTTTCAGATTGTGGGAGGAAACTAGAGCACCCGGAGGAAAGCCATGAAGACACGGGGAGAACATGCAGCACCCACACAGACAGTGACTCAAGGCTGGAATTGAACCCGGGTCCTTGGCACCCAGAGGCAGCAGCGCTAACCACTGCGTCACCAGGGTGAGGAGGAGTGGAGAAGGGTGATAACAAAATAGGAGAAAGAGAGAGAGAGCTCTCTCATACAGGACTGACTATTGAAAAAGGAATTGATCTTGTATCTTCATTGCTGTACTGTTTTGTTTCTGAAAGAAGAGACTTATTGAAAGCCCAGTGCTGCAGACGGTCACAGGCACATGGACATCTCCCAGGGTATTTGTTGCAAATACAGGGAGCTGCTACACACTCAGTACACCCCCAGGTTCAGAGCTGCAAACCATCAAGTCCCCTCGAGTCTGCAACTTGCAGGAATGAACAAAGGGAGGAAGAGACACACAAGCCATAAGAGAGAGAGAGACAGCTCAGAGAGACAAGGAGACACAGAGAGTGAGGAGGTGGAAAACACAAGGAAAATAGATCTGAAACAAGGAGAGAGAGAGAGAGGGAGAGGGAATAGAATGGAGAGTGAGACACACACACACAGCAAGAAGTATAGACGTGGGAGATAAGAAAGTCAGATGCTTCGTTGTCAGGGCTCCCCGCAGAGTACTAAACTCTGACAGGATATAAACAGTATAATTGTATTGCTTTGTGAAGCCACAATGGCTCCTGCTTCCCTCCTGAAATGCACTCTGGTAACAGTGTAATTGTAATGAGGACAGGAAGCTTTGTGACCTTTCCTCACTATTGCAGTGCAGGCAAGGCTAATGATGGAAAATTGATTGTGCACCGTTTTTAACCGATAAAACAGCGAGATAGTGAGCACTGGGACAGACAGCAAGCACACTGGTGTAGGGACAGCTCAACAGAGCGTGATACTGTGCAGCTAAAAATAAATGGCAGCCTTTGATTTACAAGTCACACCGGGCACTGAAGGGCTTTGTTTTCTTTTATGTGCTTCATTCTATCCATCGCTGGCTAAGACCAGCACTTATTGACCATCCCTAATTGCCCCTCGAGAAGGTGACGGTGAGCTGCCTTCTTGAACCTGCCGCAGTGCAGTTGGGGGAAGGCTGATCGAACATAGAACAGTACAGGCCCTTCACCCTCAATGTTGTGCTGAGCTATGTCCGAACTCAAGACCAAGCTATCCCACTCCCTATCATTCTGGTGATGCCGATGTTGGACTGGGGTAAGCACAGTAAGAAGTCCCACACCACCAGGTTAAAGTCCAACAGATTTATTTGGAATAACGAGCTTTTGGAGCACTGTTCCTTCATCCACTCACCTGAGGAAGGAGCAGCGCTCCGAAAGCTTTGGGTTTGATTTGATTTATTATTCTCACGTGTATTAACATACAGTGAAAAGTATTGTTTCTTGCGCGCTGTACAGTGAAAGCATACCATTCATAGAGAAGGAAAGGAGAGAGTGCAGAATGTAGTGTTACAGTCAGAGCTAGGGTGTAGAGAAAGATAAAACTAATGCGAGATTGGGCCAAAGGTCTGATGGCAACAGGGAAGAAGCTGTTCTTAAGTCAGTTGGTACGTGAGTACTCAGACTTTTGTATCTTTTTCCCAGAGAAGGTGGAAGAGAGAATGTCTGTGGGGTCCTTAATTATGCTGGCTGCTTTTCCTCAGACAGCGGGAAGTGCAGACAGGGTCAGTAGATGTGGGGGGGGGGGGGGGGGGGGGGGGTGGTGAGGCATGGTTCCCTGCGTTAACACCAAATCCAGCCACGTGGATTTCTGACATTCACACTGGGGAGACGGCACAGCACAGGGGATGAGAGATTTTAATATTCTTGTATTTGGCAGTCAACGTGCTTCCAAAGTATGTCACTGGCTGAACACTGAACGAGGGTGATCTTGTGAAAGATGCGACAGGAAGGCAAAAGCTCCGAGCTCAGTGTTACACAACAGGGCTGTGTGGAAGGAGGCCCAACCAAGACCCTTCGATGTCTCTCTTTCTTTCAGTTTGTTTAACAGTGTCGCAAGTTGACTTACATTAACACTGCAATGAAGTCACTGTGAAAATCCCCCCAGTCGCCACACTCTGGCGTCTGTTCAGGTAACACTGAGGGAGAATTGAGCATGGCTAATTCATCTGACCAGCACACCGCACAAAGAACAAAGAAAGTTACAGCATAGGAAGAGGCCCTTCGGCCCTCCAAGCCTGCACTGACCATGCTGCCCGATTGAACTAAAACCCTTCCGGGTACCATATCCCTCTATTCCCATCCTATTCATGCATTTGTCAAGACGCCCCTTAAAACTCACTATTATATCCGCTTCCGCTACTCCCCCCTGGCAACGAGTTCCAGGCACCCATCGCCCTCTGTAAAATAATTGCTTTGTCCATCTCCTTTAATCCTTGCCCCTCGCACCTTAAACCTATATCCCCCCTCGTAATTGACTCTTCCAGCCTGGGAAAAAGCTATCTGACTATCTTTTGGACTGTGGGAGGAAACCAGAGGACCCGGAGGGAACCCACGCAGACACAGGGAGGATGTGCAGATTCTGCACAGACAGTGACCCAAGCTGGGAATCGAATCCACGTCCCTGGTGCTGTGAGGCAGCAGTGCCAACCCACTGTGCTGCCGTGCAGTCTCTCGGAACAAATTCTTCCATGATCTCAACCATCTCAATCCAATCCTCCTGGTTCTGGACCAGGCTGCACCCGCTATGTTTCTGGAAAAGGGTGACACTGTCGGGAGAACCCCTCAGTATTATCTGAATCCCTCAAATCTCCCTGCGATGGCTGGAGTGCTGAGTTTTGGCACATTGTGTGCCAGAGTCCTGCTGGGTACTGGATGATTCACTCAACAGGAACCTTTAACATTTAATATGTGCTGCTCACTCAACCGAAACTGATGAAAAATGATTGAATCAGGGAACAATAACAGACAGACTTTATTCTTCTGGGCAAACTATCAAACCTTCAGCTCAGAAATATATTCCCCAGTCAGAATTACAGCCTGGTACCTTCCTGCACTGTTCACTGGAATTTATTCACCAAGATTCAAGTCCGCGTGGGCAACACAGAAAATACTGGAAAATCACAACAGGTCAGGCAGCATCTGCAGGGAGAGAGAGAAAGAGTGAGAGAGAGAGAGAGAGAGAGAGGAGGAAAGAGAGACAGAGAGAGAGAAGGAAAGAGAGACAGAGAGAGAGGAGGAAAGAGAGACAGAGAGAGAGAAGGAAAGAAAGAGAGAGAGAAAGAAAGAGAGAGAGAGAGAGACAGACAGAGAGACAGAAAGAGAAAGAGAGAGAGA
>CM075751.1:5839991-5962491 GCA_037974335.1 Prionace glauca | reverse complement strand
CACACACACTCACACACACACACACACTCTGACAATGGAAGATCTTCTAAACGCAAAGTTCTTTTTTGAATGAAAGGATTCCAAATCTCTCTATCCTCACCCTTGGAGAAAGAACAAAGAACAAAGAACAACACAGCACGGGAAACAGGCCCTTCGGCCCAACGATCCCGCGCCGCCGTCCCATGGTCAGTGACCTATTCATGACTCTAGTCTATGCCTAATGTGTGAGGATCAGGGAGGTCCAATATAGGGACAATTTGTCACCCAATCAATCAGCCTAAAAGCACATTTTTGGGATGTGGGAGGAAACCGGAGCACCCGGAGGAAACCCACGCAACCACGGGGAGAACACGCAAACTCCCACGGACACAGGCCCAACTCCATGTGTCCGCACAGCAACAGAGATAGCCTCTGTGCTGCCATGATGCCCTCGAGATGGTAAACTCAATGGCCCACATCCTCTGCCACCCACTGAGGAAGAGGATTCCACAGACGAATGACCCCCTGGAGAAGAAACACCTCCTCATCTTGGACCTCAGTGGGGGTGGGGGGAGCCCTTATTATTGAAGCTGCGAGTTGGGAAGGCAGTGAGTTAGAGACAGCTGGTGAGTCAGGTCGGTGAGTTTGTTTTTGTGGCATTGATTGGGAGAGCCAACGTCCAGGGAATGCCCATCGACGTCCCTGGAACGAGTGGCAGTGCGGTCCATCACCGCGGCTGGGAAACTCCCGTTTGCCAGCTGTCCCCGGGCAAAGTTCTCCCTCCGTGAGTGAGGCTGAACAATGAGAGCAGGCCTGAGAGTGCTGCAGCCTCTCGGCTGCTGCTGGGACAACGGATGATCTCCGTCATCCCTTTAAAGATACCCTAAAAAGCTTAAAACATACCCAAAATAAACCCTAAAAACAGCTTCCCGGAGAGAGAGTGCATGTGAGAGAATAAATATCCTTAAAAACAGCCTAAAATCATTAAAGATACCCTAAAAAGCTTAAAACATACCCAAAATAAACCCTAAAAACGGCCTCCCGGAGAGAGAGTGCATGTGAGAGAATAAATATCCTTAAAAACAGCCTAAAATCATTAAAGACACCCTAAAAAGCTTAAAATATACCCAAAATAAACCCTAAAAACAGCTTCCCGGAGAGAGAGTGCATGTGAAAGAATAAATATCCTTAAAAAGCATTAAAATATCCTTAAACAGCCTAAAATCATTAAAGATACCCTAAAAAGTTTAAAATATACCCAAAATAAACCCTAAAAACAGCTTCCCAGAGAGAGAGTGCATGTGAAAGAATAAATATCCTTAAAAACAGCCTAAAATCATTAAAGATACCCTAAAAAGTTTAAAATATACCCAAAATAAACCCTAAAAACAGCTTCCCGGAGAGAGAGTGCATGTGAGAGAATAAATATCCTTAAAAAGCATTAAAATATCCTTAAACAGCCTAAAATCATTAAAGATACCCTAAAAAGCTTAAAATATACCCAAAATAAACCCTAAAAACGGCTTCCCGGAGAGAGAGTGCATGTGAGAGAATAAATATCCTTAAAAACAGCCTAAAATCATTAAAGATACCCTAAAAAGCTTAAAATATACCCAAAATAAACCCTAAAAACAGCTTCCCGGAGAGAGAGTGCATGTGAGAGAATAAATATCCTTAAAAACAGCCTAAAATCATTAAAGATACCCTAAAAAGCTTAAAATATACCCAAAATAAACCCTAAAAACGGCCTCCCGGAGAGAGAGTGCATGTGAAAGAATAAACAAGATAAAGGGGGGGGCGGTTTAGAACGGAGTTGAGGAGGAACTTCTTCACTCAAAGGGTGGTGAATCTCTGGAATTCTCTGCCCGTTGAAGTGGTGGAGGCTGTCTCGCTCAATATTTTTAAGACGCGGGTTGATGGGTTTTTGATGAGAGAGGGGATTAAGGGTTATGGGGAGAGGGCGGGAAGGTGGAACTGAGCCACGACAGATCAGCCATGATCTTATTGAATGGCGGGGCAGGCTCGAAGGGCCAGATGGCCTACTCCTGCTCCTATTTCTTATGTTCTTATGTTTTCCGGACTTTTCCCTGATGCTTCACGGACGTTGCAGGGATTTATCCAGCATCATTATCCCTCATCACCATCAGGGTGGGCACACAAACACACAGCGCCCCCCCTCCCCCACCCCCAAAGGACGAGGAAGCTGCTTGGCTGGACCCACCTATCTTTGTATTGTTCTAGTTGCTCTACCTGAGTGACAAGACAACAAATTGGGCTGTTAAACCCCACCGTTAACGTAACGGGACATCACAACATGCTTCCCCTGAGTAAGACCCCGAGCGACATCAGGAGAGGGGATCCAAGGCATCAGTTTCAATGAGCGTCTTTAGCAATGGTTGCTGTTTCTCTACCCCTGGTTAGCGGTGCCCTCAGGGAGACTTTCATCTGTTCTTACTGTTTGTGCAGGGCGACACGGTGACACAGTGGGTTAGCGCTGCTGCCTCACAGCGCCAGGGACCCGGGTTCGATTCCTGGCGCGGGTCACTGTCTGTGTGGAGTCTGCACATTCTCCCTGTATCTGCGTGGGTTTCCTCCACACGCTGCTGTTTCCTCCCACACTGCAAAGACATGCTGATGAGATGCACTGACCCAAACAGGCGCTGGACTGTGGTGACTCGGGGAATTTCACAGTAACTTCACTGCAGTGTTAAGCCTTTCTTGTGACAAATAGATAAACTTTAAAACTTTACTTTGTCAAATTATTTCTGGAACAGGTCACTAGTCATAGAATCCTACCGTGCAGAAGGAGGCCATTCAGCCCATCGAGTCTGTACAGTCCCACCCAGGCCCCCATAACCCCATGCATTTACCCTAGCTAGTCCCCCTGACACAAAGGGCAATTTAACATGACCAATCCACTTAACCCACATTTCTTTGGTTTGTGGGAGGAAACCCACGCAGACACGGGGAGAACATGCAGACTCCATGCAGATAGTGACCCAAGCCAGGAATCAAACCCAGGTCCCTGGCGTTGTGAGGCAGCAGTGCTAACCACTGTGCCAAAGTGCGTTCCCTCCCTACACTGCTTGCTCCCTCTTCAACTACACCACACCAGAGCAGGGTGTGAGGGGTATATATTCACCCATACCCCCTGAGCCCGCACTGCAGAATTTGGATACCAGGGCAGGGTCAGTCTCTATCTGATCTCAGTCCTGTGCCCATCTCAGTCTCAATAATTGTAGAAAGGATTGAGTGGGAGGCAGCAGCAGCGTGATGAAGGACTCAGAGAGCGTGTGGGATTAGGAAAGAGAGAGAGAGAGAGAGAGAGAATATCTACAAAGGAGGTTGGGGGTGGAGGACTATGAGAGATAAGTGGAATAGCTGGATAGCTGGAAAAGTGGTTGTCATGTTCCCGAAGCCCAGGACCGCTGTCTGGCTGCTGAGCTATTTATATTGCAGTGCCAGGGGAAAGTGGGAAGTTTAATTGCGTGTCTGAACACAGAATGAATATCTGTCTGTCGTAGAGACACGGCGAGGGAGCACACTGTGTGAGCAGTGTCTCACACACAGCTGCTGCAGTGCGGAGTATCAGCTTCAGTCAAGGAGACTTGAAGGACAGAGAGATTCTCCAGGGAGATAGTCCAGCTCCCTGATCTCATCTACAATATCCTCAAACCGACCAAGCTCACACTCCAATCTCCCTCTCTCCAATTCCTCACGAAAAACACTGAGCAAACAGAAAGGGTTTTCTGCCTGAAATTGCAGAGAAAAGTCACGTTCATCTGCAGTCACAGCATCGACTGTACACCAGGGTCACTGTTAACCGGGTCCCAGGGTCAGCGCTCGCCAGATCCCAGAGCAGTGTTAACCGGTTCCCAGAGTCAGGATTAATGGTATCTCAGTGTTATCATACCTCAGGGTCAGTGTTAATGAGCAATTTTGGGTCCTGTATCGCTGGCCTTGGAGAGGGTTCAAAGGAGGTTCACAAGAATGATCCCAGGAATGAAGAGCTTGTGGTATGAAAAAGGGTTGAGGACTCTGGGTCTGTACTTGGTGGAATTTAGAAGGATGTAGGGAGATGGATCTGATGAAAACTCCAGGCTACTGTGAAGCTGGGATAGAGTGAACGTGGGGAAGATGTTCCTTTCGTGAGAGAGATTCAGATCCAAGGGCGCAGCCTCAGAGAAGAGGGCGACACTTTAGAACTGAGATAAGGAGGAGTTTCTTCAGCCAGAGGGTGGTAAATCTGTGGAATTCATTGCCACAGGAGGCTGTGGTGGCTCGGTCATTGACAGAGATAGATCGGTTCTTGATTAATAAAGGGATCAAAGGTTATGGGGAAAAGGCAGGAGAATGTGGTTGGGAAATGTATCAGCCATGAATGACTGGCAGGACAGACTCGATGGGCTGAATGGTCTAATTTTGTTCTCTCTCGGAAATCGCACCATCAGCATGGATCACACATTCAAAGCCTGGAAGGGAGATCAAAGTGAGGACCTTGTACCTGAGACAGGCCTGAGCGAATTGAAATGTTCAGGATCCTCTGAGCTTCTCCAGGGAACAGACACAGATGGAGCACAGCATTCCGCAAGACCCAGTCACCAAGAGCAGGACACAGACCAGGGAAGACTCACTGGCTTCCCCATCCCTCTCCACCTCTCTGTATCCTCCAACCCAGATCTCTTTGAGCCAGCCATATCTCGGGACATTAGGATGGGTTAGCATACCGGCTACTGTAATTCCTACATTCCAACAGTGCCAACACCTCATTGGGAATAGTTGGGCTTCTCGTCCTTTGCTGATATTGACTTGAAGTCTCTCTTCAACTCTGAATGACTTGGGAACGGCCAAAGCTTTGTCTTCAGTTTACAGTATTCCCAGGCACAATTTCATCACACACATCTTCTTCTTTTTACAATGACGGTTCTCCATCTTAACATAAGAACATAAGAAATAAGAGCAGGAGTAGGCCATCCAGCCCTTCGAGCCTGCCCCGCCATTCAATAAGATCATGGCTGATCTGTCGTGGCTCAGCTCCACCTTCCCGCCCTCTCCCCATAACCCTTAATCCCCTCTCTTATCAAAAACCCATCAACCCGTTTCTTAAAAATATTTAGCGAGGCAGCCTCCACCACTTCAACGGGTAGAGAATTCCAGAGATTCACCACCCTTTGAGTGAAGAAGTTCCTTGATAACCCTCAGGACTTGCAGGGGGAAAGCACTGATTGGCCTCCCCGTAGGACTCCTTGAATACGAGCTGCCTGGGGATTGGTAATTAGCCAACCAGGTAGAGGTCATACATTGTGCCCTGTACAAAGCAAGACCCTGAGTGGGTCCATTAACCTTTTAGTCTCAGGTGGGACATGTTGTGTTCAGCACAGGCCTGTGGTTATTCTTTAGTTTTATTTTATGCAACAAAAACACAGTTTCTACGTAGCTGACTCCCGGAGTTATATCAACATACCCATTAACCCTTTACTTCCCTCTGAAGTTTTGGAAAGACATGGTGGAAATGCAGTTTCCCAGAAGGAGAGATAGAAACATAGAAATTCGAAGCAGGAGGAGGCTATTCGGCCCTTTACGCCTGCTCCATCATTCATTTTGATCATAGCTGATCATCAAATTCAATATCCTGATTACCCCCTTCCTCCCATATCCCTCGATCCCTTTAGCCCCGAGAGTGATATCCAATTTCTTCTTGAAATCAGACAATTTTTCGGCCTTTCTGTGGGAGTGAATTCCACACATTCACCACCCTCTGGGTGAAGAAATTTCTCCTCACCTCAGTCCTAAAAGCCTTATGTTCAAACTATAACCCCTAGTTCTGGACTCCCTCACCATTGGGAACTTTCTTTCTGAATCCAGCTTGCCCAACTCTGTTAGAATTTTATAAGTTTCTGAGATCCCCTCTCGCTCTTTGAAACTCCGGTGAATATAATCCTAATCGACTTATTCTCTCCTCATATGACAGACCTGCCATCCCAGGAATCAGCCTGGTAAACCTTCCCTGTTCTCCCTCTCCAGCAAAGACATCCTTCCTCAGCTAAAGACATCAAAACTGCACACAATACTCCAGGTGTGGCCTCACCAACGCCCGGTACAATTGCAGCAAAACACCCCTATCCCTGCACTCAAATCCTCTCGCTATGAATGCCAACATATCATTTGCTTTCTTCACTGCCCGTTGCAGCTGCACCGAAATTTCCTGAACATAGTTTTTACTGATTATTACCTCTAAAGGGGGTCGGGGTTGGGGTGGGGGGGGGGGGGGAGGGGGGGGTGCGGGCGGTGGGGAGATTAGTTTTTTTTTGCAGGTTTATTGGATTCCCTGAGTCATGTCCCACTATCATGTCTCAATCTTGCTGAGATGAACGCAGGACATGACAGCATGGGTTTGCTGCAATCTGCCTCGTTCGAAATCTCCGTCAACCTCCTCCCTCAGTCCGCAACACAGCCTGCTGGGAGATCGCACTGTCCTCGTGACGAAGGCGGGGGTGGTGGTGAGGTGGGGGGGGGGCGGTGGGCAGGGGTATCCCGAGCTCAAGGTCAGAGACTCTCTTTCCATCAGCAGAGCTAATCTGATTCAGACTGTGCCATTCTCTGATGTACTGCGTCCAACCTAATCTCATTGAGAAGGTGATTGCATTAACCTCAAGGCAGATTACCTACAGATGGCAAAACCGTGGTAGCAAGCTTCTCCGGAGTCAGGGTGGGGGTGGGGGAGGGGGTGAGGAAGCAGCTACAGACCAGACAGACTGTTTACGGAGTGCAGTGGGACAGACAGGGTGGCTTGGGTTACACGCTGTACGCCAATTTCTCACGGCAGCTGTAACATGAGTCGGCAGGGAGGGGAAAGGAGAGACAATGAGAGACGTCATTCCCCAGGCCCACACTATTTCCCATCACAATCTCATCGTTTCATAGAATAGAAACTCCCCACAGTGCAGAAGGAGGCCATTCAGCCCATTGAGTCTACACTGACAACAATCCCACCCAGGCCCTATCCCTGTAACCCCACATTTTTTTACCCTAGCTAGCCCCCCCTGACACTAAGGGACAACTGAACTTGGCTAAGCCACCTAACCCGCGCATCCTTGGACTGTTGGGAAAAAACCGGAGGACCCGGAAGAAAGCCATGCAGACACGGGGAGAATGTGCAAACTCCACACAGACAGTCAGCCGAGACCGGAATTGAACCCGGGTCCCTGGCGCTGTGAGGCAGCAGTGCTAACCGCCGTGCTAGGGGGTCATGGTTTGAGGATTATGGGGTAAACCTTTTAGGGCTGAGGTGAGGAGAAATTTCTTCACCCAGAGGGTGGTGAATGTGTGGAATTCACTCCCACAGAAAGTAGTTGAGGCCAAAACGCTGTCTGATTTCAAGAAGAAATTCGATATATTTCTTGGGGATAAAGGGATCGATGGATATTGGAGGGAAGGTGGGATCAAGGAATCAAAATGAATGGCACAGCAGGCTCGAAGGGCCAAAGGGCCTTCTCCTGCTCCTATTTTCTCTGTTTTTATGTGTCGATTTTTCTAGTTATCTCCTCAGTAGGTTTGTCAGACATGACTTCTCTCATAACTCAATGTTGACGGCGCACAATCCGACCATTAGTGTCTCAGTGTCCTGCCAGGACATTCTCTCCAGCATTTTCCCCACTGCTGGTGTCAGACTAACAGGCCTGTCGGTTCTCCGTCTGTTCTCCTCTCCCTCCTTTGATTTTACTGAGTGGGGTTACTGCGGCACTTATCCAGCTGCTTCAGAACCATCATTCTGCAAGTTGACCACCAATGCATTCACAATCTCTGCGACCACCTCTTTCAACACCCTGCCACGTTGATGTCCAGGCTCCTGGAGATTTATTAGACAGACATATTTAGAGTACTAAGGAAATTCAGCATGTCAGCTACGACTCTCACCAACTTTTACAGATGCACCTTGGAAAAAATTCTTCCAGGTTGTATCACAGCTTAGTAAGCTCTGCCCAAGACTGCAAGGAACTACAAAAGGTCATGACTGCAGCCCAATCTATCAAACAACCTCGCCACCCATCCACTGACTCTGTCTACACTTGCCGCTGCCTCAGAAAAGCACCCCGGACATTCTTTCTTCCGTTGGGAAAAAGATACAAAAGTCTGAGATCATGTCCCAACCAACTCAAGAACATCTTCTTCCCTGTTGCTGTCAGACTTTTGAATGGACTTATCTCACATTAAGTTGATCTTTCTCTGCATCCTAACTATGATTGTAACACTACATTCTGGACTCTCCCCTTTCCTTCTTTATGAATGGTACACTCTCTCTGTGTTGCATGCAAGAAACAATACTTTTCACTGTGTGACAATAATAAATCAAATCAAAATATTCATGGAAGCTTTTACAGTCCATTCTTATGTTTCTTGCCAGTTTATTTTCCTGTTCTATTTTCTCTTCCTGTATTGGCTCTTGGTCCTCTATTGGAAAGCTCCCAATCCTCGGGTTTTGAACATTTTAGTGGCAATTTTAGAATCTCTTCCTTTGACTTAATACAATCTCTAATTTCTCTTAGTCATGGTTGGGTCACTTCTGTTGGATATTTGTTCTCCACGTTGGGAGAGGCAATGACCTAGACTATTAATCCAGAAACTCAGCTAATGTTCTGGGGACCCGGGTTTGAATCGCGTCACGGCAGATGGTGGAATTTGAATTCAATGAAATAAATATCTGGAATTAAGAATCTACCATGATACCATGAAACCATTGTCAATTGTTGGGACAACCCATCTAGTTCATTAATGTCCTTTCAGGAAGGAAATCCGCTGTCCTTACCTGGTCTGGCCTACATGTGACTCCAGAGCCACAGAAATGTGGTTGACTCTCAACTGCCCTCTAAGGGCAACAAGGAATGGGCAATAAATGTTGGCCTAGCCAGCGATACCCATGTCCCACGGATGAATAAAAAAAGTGTTATTATAAACTAGAAATTAATTCTTAAAATTAATTAGCTGCCAGTTGATGGGCTGAAGGGCCTCATCTGCACTGAGGCTGCATTTTCCCCAAATCCGCCAGAGGCAATTTCCCCCTCAAAGCTTTGCAGTTTGCTTTGTTGAGATTGGAGACCTGATTTCAGTCAGTGTCTCTCCCACTTGTCAGGAGGGGAGACAGAAAGCTGAGGTCATTGTGCTGCTGCTTTCCCAGAATAGAGCAGTTTTATAAAAAAATCAAAATCAATCTCTATCTCGCAGAGAGTCAGCTGAATTTAATCTGTCTGGAAGCCCACTGAGGGCATCTTCCAGTCCGTTAGTAATCAGCTTGGTCCTGTTCAGATCCCACACTGGAGAGCTGAGCCCTGTTGTCCCAATGCCAGTATGGGGGTGGGATGCTGAGAGGGTACAGCTGGGCCAGCACACACCCCCAGGGCCGAATGGACACCTTGTCTGCTGTCAGTTCACTATAATCATGGGGGAGGTCTGGGGGAAGTCGACCTGCTCTCAGGCCTGGCCAGAACATGTCAGTGTGTGACAGACATGGAAGAGTAGTGTGTCACACCGCACTGACACACATATAGCATGGACACACAGAGCACGCACACACACTCACGCATGACACTGTCTCATGCACGCGCACACACACACATACGCAGGCACACACACACATACGCAGGCACATACAACACGCACATATATACATGACACTGTCTCCCACACACAGCATGGACACATATGGCACTATCTCACACACACACAGACGGTACTGTCTCTTTCTCTCACACACACACACTCACACACACTCACACACACTCACACACACTCACACACACTCACACACACTCACACACGTGGCACTGTATCACACAGACACAGACTCACAGAGGTGGGCCAGATGACAGGAGATGGCTGAGGGGAGCAGGAGGTGTGTGTGAGGGAAAGGGGGTGTCTGTACAGGGTGGGGGGGTGTGTGAGGGAGAGGGGGTGTGTGTACAGGGTGGGGATGTGGGTGAAGGAGAGGGGGTGTCTGTACAGGGTGGGGGTGTGGGTGAGGGAGAGGGGGTGTGTGTACAGGGTGGGGGTGTGGGTGAGGGAGAGGGGGTGTGTGTACAGGGTGGGGGGGTGTGTGAGGGAGAGGGGGTGTCTGTACAGGGTGGGGGTGTGGGTGAGGGAGAGGGGGTGTCTGTACAGGGTGGGGGTGTGTGTGAGGGAGAGGGGGTGTCTGTACAGGGTGGGGGTGTGGGTGAGGGAGAAGGGGTGTGTGTACAGGGTGGGGGTGTGTGTGAGGGAGAGGGGGTGTCTGTACAGGGTGGGGGTGTGTGTGAGGGAGAGGGGGTGTCTGTACAGGGTGGGGGTGTGTGTGAGGGAGAGGGGGTGTGTGTACAGGGTGGGGGTGTGTGAGGGAGAGGGGGTGTCTGTACAGGGTGGGGGTGTGGGTGAGGGAGAGGGGGTGTCTGTACAGGGTGGGGGTGTGGGTGAGGGAGAGGGGGTGTGTGTACAGGGTGGGGGGGTGTGTGAGGGAGAGGGGGTGTCTGTACAGGGTGGGGGTGTGGGTGAGGGAGAGGGGGTGTGTGTACAGGGTGAGGGTGTGTGTGAGGGAGAGGGGGTGTCTGTACAGGGTGGGGGTGTGGGTGAGGGAGAGGGGGTGTGTGTACAGGGTGGGGGGGTGTGTGAGGGAGAGGGGGTGTCTGTACAGGGTGGGGGTGTGGGTGAGGGAGAGGGGGTGTCTGTACAGGGTGGGGGTGTGTGTGAGGGAGAGGGGGTGTGTGTACAGGGTGGGGGTGTGTGTGAGGGAGAGGGGGTGTCTGTACAGGGTGGGGGTGTGGGTGAGGGAGAGGGGGTGTGTGTACAGGGTGGGGGGGTGTGTGAGGGAGAGGGGGTGTCTGTACAGGGTGGGGGTGTGGGTGAGGGAGAGGGGGTGTGTGTACAGGGTGGGGGTGTGTGTGAGGGAGAGGGGGTGTCTGTACAGGGTGGGGGTGTGGGTGAGGGAGAGGGGGTGTGGGTGAGGGAGAGGGGGTGTGTGTACAGGGTGGGGGTGTGTGTGAGGGAGAGGGGGTGTGTGTACAGGGTGGGGGTGTGGGTGAGGGAGAGGGGGTGTCTGTACAGGGTGGGGGTGTGGGTGAGGGAGAGGGGGTGTGTGTACAGGGTGGGGGTGTGGGTGAGGGAGAGGGGGTGTGTGTACAGGGTGGGGGTGTGTGTGAGGGAGAGGGGGTGTGT
The DNA here is from genome assembly GCA_037974335.1 of Prionace glauca. Taxonomy (NCBI): domain Eukaryota; kingdom Metazoa; phylum Chordata; class Chondrichthyes; order Carcharhiniformes; family Carcharhinidae; genus Prionace; species Prionace glauca. The sequence continues at coordinate 5,951,331 of CM075751.1, read as the reverse complement.
GTACAGGGTGGGGGTGTGTGTGAGGGAGAGGGGGTGTGTGTACAGGGTGGGGGTGTGTGAGGGAGAGGGGGTGTGTGTACAGGGTGGGGGTGAGGGAGAGGGGGTGTGTGTACAGGGTGGGGGTGTGGGTGAGGGGGTGTGTGTACAGGGTGGGGGTGTGTGTGAGGGAGAGGGGGTGTGTGTACAGGGTGGGGGTGTGGGTGAGGGAGAGGGGGTGTGTGTACAGGGTGGGGGTGTGGGTTAGGGAGAGGGGGTGTGTGTACAGGGTGGGGGTGTGGGTGAGGGAGAGGGGGTGTGTGTACAGGGTGGGGGTGTGTGTGAGGGAGAGGGGGTGTGTACAGGGTGGGGGTGTGTGTGAGGGAGAGGGGGTGTCTGTACAGGGTGGGGGTGTGGGTGAGGGAGAGGGGGTGTGTGTACAGGGTGGGGGTGTGGGTTAGGGAGAGGGGGTGTGTGTACAGGGTGGGGGTGTGTGCGAGGGAGAGGGGGTGTGTGTACAGGGTGGGGGTGTGTGTGAGGGAGAGGGGGTGTGTGTACAGGGTGGGGGTGTGTGTGAGGGAGAGGGGGTGTCTGTACAGGGTGGGGGTGTGTGTGAGGGAGAGGGGGTGTGTGTACAGGGTGGGGGTGTGGGTGAGGGAGAGGGGGTGTGTATACAGGGTGGGGGTGTGTGTGAGGGAGAGGGGGTGTGTGTACAGGGTGGGGGTGTGTGTGAGGGAGAGGGGGTGAGGGAGAGGGGCTGTGTGTACAGGGTGGGGGTGTGTGTGAGGGAGAGGGGGTGTCTGTACAGGGTGGGGGTGTGGGTGAGGGAGAGGGGGTGTCTGTACAGGGTGGGGGTGTGGGTGAGGGAGAGGGGGTGTGTGTACAGGGTGGGGGTGTGTGTGAGGGAGAGGGGGTGTGTGTACAGGGTGGGGGTGTGGGTGAGGGAGAGGGGGTGTCTGTACAGGGTGGGGGTGTGGGTGAGGGAGAGGGGGTGTGTGTACAGGGTGGGGGTGTGGGTTAGGGAGAGGGGGTGTGTGTACAGGGTGGGGGTGTGTGTGAGGGAGAGGGGGTGTGTCTGTACAGGGTGGGGGTGTGGGTGAGGGAGAGGGGGTGTCTGTACAGGGTGGGGGTGTGGGTGAGGGAGAGGGGGTGTGTGTACAGGGTGGGGGTGTGTGTGAGGGAGAGGGGGTGTGTGTACAGGGTGGGGGTGTGGGTGAGGGAGAGGGGGTGTCTGTACAGGGTGGGGGTGTGGGTGAGGGAGAGGGGGTGTGTGTACAGGGTGGGGGTGTGGGTTAGGGAGAGGGGGTGTGTGTACAGGGTGGGGGTGTGTGTGAGGGAGAGGGGGTGTGTGTACAGGGTGGGGGTGTGGGTGAGGGAGAGGGGGTGTGTATACAGGGTGGGGGTGTGTGTGAGGGAGAGGGGGTGTGTGTACAGGGTGGGGGTGTGTGTGAGGGAGAGGGGGTGAGGGAGAGGGGCTGTGTGTACAGGGTGGGGGTGTGTGTGAGGGAGAGGGGGTGTCTGTACAGGGTGGGGGTGTGGGTGAGGGAGAGGGGGTGTCTGTACAGGGTGGGGGTGTGTGTGAGGGAGAGGGGGTGTGTGTACAGGGTGGGGGTGTGTGTGAGGGAGAGGGGGTGTGTGTACAGGGTGGGGGTGTGGGTGAGGGAGAGGGGGTGTCTGTACAGGGTGGGGGTGTGGGTGAGGGAGAGGGGGTGTGTGTACAGGGTGGGGGTGTGGGTTAGGGAGAGGGGGTGTGTGTACAGGGTGGGGGTGTGTGCGAGGGAGAGGGGGTGTGTGTACAGGGTGGGGGTGTGTGTGAGGGAGAGGGGGTGTCTGTACAGGGTGGGGGTGTGTGTGAGGGAGAGGGGGTGTGTCTGTACAGGGTGGGGGTGTGGGTGAGGGAGAGGGGGTGTCTGTACAGGGTGGGGGTGTGGGTGAGGGAGAGGGGGTGTGTGTACAGGGTGGGGGTGTGTGTGAGGGAGAGGGGGTGTGTGTACAGGGTGGGGGTGTGGGTGAGGGAGAGGGGGTGTCTGTACAGGGTGGGGGTGTGGGTGAGGGAGAGGGAGTGTGTGTACAGGGTGGGGGTGAGGGGGTGTGTGTACAGGGTGGGGGTGTGTGTGAGGGAGAGGGGGTGTGTGTACAGGGTGGGGGTGTGTGTGAGGGAGAGGGGGTGTGTGTACAGGGTGGGGGTGTGGGTGAGGGAGAGGGGGTATGTGTACAGGGTGGGGGTGTGTGTGAGGGAGAGGGAGTGTGTGTACAGGGTGGGGGTGTGTGTGAGGGAGAGGGGGTGTGTGTACAGGGTGGGGGTGTGGGTGAGGGAGAGGGGGTATGTGTACAGGGTGGGGGTGTGTGTGAGGGAGAGGGGGTGAGGGAGAGGGGGTATGTGTACAGGGTGGGGGTGTGTGTGAGGGAGAGGGAGTGTGTGTACATGGTGGGGGTGTGGGTGAGGGAGAGGGGGTGTCTGTACAGGGTGGGGTGTGTGCGAGGGAGAGGTGGTGTGTGTACAGGGTGGGGGTGTGTGCGAGGGAGAGGTGGTGTGTGTACAGGGTGGGGGTGTGGGTGAGGGAGAGGGGGTGTGGGTGAGGGAGAGGGGGTGTGTGTACACAGAGGGGGGGTGTGTGTGAGGGAGAGGGGGTGTGTGTACAGGGTGGGGGTGTGTGTGAGGGAGAGGGGGTGTGTGTACACAGAGGGGGGGTGGGGTGATCTCAGTGTGGAGGAGAATTCGGAGCTGACTCAGGGTGGGACACTCTCACTGACAGACCTGACTTTATGCAGCATGGAGAGCTGATCGGTTCGAAATGATCCATCAGATCTGCCCGGTAACTGCAACACCTATCGGATTGCAGCTGATGAATGCTTGGGGCTGAGCTGCGGGATAATGTTTGTGTCGGCTAACCTTGCTGGAACAAGCCTGACCTCTCCAGTCGATTGGCATCGTCAATGCAACTTTCCAGCTATCGACTGCTCCTTCACACAACAACCTTGCTGCATTTGCAAGGACAATGTGAGTGTCTGAGAGTGTGTGTGTGGCTGTGTGTAAGAGAGTGTGTGAGTGTGCGAGTGAGCGTGAGTGTGTCATAGAGTCATAGAAGTTTACAGCAGAGAAAAAGGCCCTTCGGCCCAACTTGTCAATGCTGCTCTCTTTTTAAACCCCAAAGCTAAACCCAATTGCCCGCATTTGGCCCATGTTCCTCTGTACCCATCGTATCCATGTAATGTCTAAATGCTTTTTAAAAGACAAAATTGTATCCGCCTCCTCTACTACCTCTGGTAGCTTGTTCCAGACACTCACCACCCTCTGTGTGAAAAAATTGCCCCTCTGAACACTTTCACATCTCTCCCCTCTCACCTTAAACCTGTGCCCTCTAGTTTTAGACTCCCCTGCCTTTGGGGAGAGATATTGACTATCTGGCTGATCTGTGCCCCTCATTATTTTATAGACCTCTATCAGATCACCCTTCAGTCTTCTACTCCCCAGAGAAAAAAGTCCCAGTCTGTCCAACCTCTCCTTATAACTCAATCCATCAAGTCCCAGTGCATCCCAGTCAATGTTTTCTGTACTCTTTCTAGTTTAATAATATTCTTTCTATAATAGGGTGACCAGAATTGCACACAGTATTCCAAGTGTGGCCTTACCAACTTCAACAAGACGTCCCAACTCCTGTATTCAATGTTCTGACCAATGAAACCAAGCATGCTGAATGCCTTCTTCACCACTCTGTCCACCTGTGACTCCACTTTCAAGGAGCTATGAACATGTACCCCTCGATCTCTTTGTTCTGTAACTCTCCCCAACGCCCTACCATTAACTGAGTAAGTCCTGCCTTGGTTCAATCGATCAAAATGCATTACCTCGCATTTGTCTAAATTAAACTCCATCTGCCATTCGTCAGCCCACTGGCCCAATCGATCAAGATCCCATTGCAATTGGAGATAACTCTCTTCCCTGTCCACCATGCCCCCAATCTCAGTGTCATCTGCAAACTTAATAACCATGTCTCCTGTATTCTCATCCAAATCATTCATATAAATGACAAATAACAGTGAGCTCAGCACTGATCCCTGAGGCACATCGCTGGTCACAGGCCTCCAGTTTGAAAAACAATTCTCTACAACCACCCTCTGGCTTCTGTCAAGAAGCCAATTTAGATACCTCATCCTGGACCCCGTACGATTTAACCTTATGCACCAAGTTACCATGTGGTACCTTATCAAAGGCCTTGCTAAAATCCAGGTAGACACATGAACTGGACTGCTCTCATCTACCTTCCTGGTTACTCCTTCAAAAAACTCAATTAAATTTGTGAGACATGATTTTCCACTCACAAAGCCATGCTGACTGTCCCTAATCAGTCCTTGAGTCTGTAAATGCCTATAGATCCTGTCCCCCAAATAGTTCCAACAATGGTGGTGTTGTGGATAGTCTGGAGGGATGTCAGAAGTTGCAGTGGGACATAGATAGGATGCAAGACTGGGCGGAGAAGTGGCAGATGGACTTCAACGTGGGTAAATGTGTAGTGGTCCATTTTGGCAGGACCAATGGGATGAAGGAGTACAATATCAAGAGTAGGAGTCTTAGCTGTGTTGAAGAGCAGAAGGATCTTGGGGTCCAGGTCCACAGGACTCTTAAATCGGCCTCGCAGGTGGAGGATGTGGTCAAGAAGGCGTATGGTGTACTGGCCTTCATTAATCGAGAGATTGAGTTTAGGGGTTGGGAGGTAATGCTGCAACTTTATAGGACCCTTGTCCGACCCCACTTGCAGTAGTGTGCGCAGTTCTGGTCGCCTCACTACAGGAAGGATGTGGAAGCTATTGAGAGGGTGCAGAGGAAATTTACAAGGATATCGGCTGGATTGGGAGGCATGCCTTATGAAGATAGGTTGAGGGAGCTAGGACTCTTCTCCCTGGAGAGACGAAGGTTGAGAGGCGACCTGATAGAGGTTTATAAGATGTTGAGAGGAATAGATAGGGTGGATTCTTGGAGGCTATTTCCCAGGGCTGAAATGGTCGCTACGAGAGGACACAGGTTTAAGGTGCTGGGGAGCAGGTGCAGAGGAGATGTTAGGGGTAAGTTTTTCACTCAGAAGGTGGTGAGTGAGTGGAATCGGCTGCCGTTGGTGGTGGTAGAGGCAAACTCGCTGGGGTCTTTTAAAAGACTTCTAGATGAGTATATGGGATCAAATGTGATTGGGGGTTATAGATAGGTCTATGGCTTAGTAGGTATAGATGTAATTGGCGCAACTTGTGGGCCGAAGGGCCTGTTTGTGCTGTAGTGTTTATGTTCTATGATTTACCCACCACAGATGTGAGGCTCACTGGCCTGTAGTTCCCAGGCTTTTCCCTGCAGCCCTTTTTAAACAAAGGCACAACATTTGCCACTCTCCAATCTTCAGGCACCTCACCCGTGACTATCGATGATTCAAATACCTGGGCTAGGAGACCCACAATTTCCTCCCCAGCCTCCCGACGCTGCGAAACCCCTTAACTTGCACAGCTTTTTCCTCTGGCCAATGCACCTGATCTGCACGTCTTTCGGACTGTGGGAGGGAAACCGGAGCACCCGGTGGAAACCCACACAGACACGGGGAGAACGTGCAAACCCCACGCGGACAGTGACCCGAACCGGGAATCGAACCCGGGTTCCTGGTGCTGTGGGGCAGCTGTGATAACCACCGTGCCTCCCACATACTCTCCCAGAAGGTATAAAAAAAAGCGTGGAAATAAGAATGCTGGTCGGAACTGTTCATTGCTTCCGGATTATTCTCTTGGACCCAATCAACACCTTCAATTCTTTATCCAATTGATCACCCATTTTCCCCACTCTGCTCCGATTGCCACAGAGAGAGAGTTACAATAAAGTTTCGGACCGAGAGGTGGGCGGGTAGCCAGGGGGTCCGACAATTTGTTCTGCTGTTTCTTTATTGAAGGCTTCCTTCTCAGACGATGTGGTGCCATGTCAGAGGTCGAGTGAAGCCTCCTCACTGTCTGAGGCAATACCACCCTCTGGTGGACACTCGGTCACCCTCCTCCCTCCTCAGGCAGCTCGGACAGAGTGAGCATGAAGCTAATCCGGGCTTCCTCTGTGAGATCGTCACTCTCTCCCCTCAGCTTTTGTTCAGAGGGCTGTACTCCAGTCCGCCCCCCCCCCCCCCTCACCGCCCGCACTGACTCCCCGGCTCAGAACGTCGCAGGTAGGAGTGCCACCCCTGGAGCCCACGGTCCCCCCAGCGGACACTCTGGGGGAGTGCCGCACGGTCAGAGCTGTTGACCTGAGGCTTGACTCCCATGCCTCATTTTTCTCCCTCGGGCGAACGTCAGAGGTTCCACAACCACCCTGAGCTGAAGAGCAAAGCTGTCCTCCTCCAAAGAAAGGAAATCATAGAAAGCCTACAGTGCGGAGAGAGGCCATTTGGCCCATCGAGTCTGCACCGACCACAATCTCACCCAGGCCCTACCCCCATATCCCGACATACTTACCCACGAATCCCTCTAACCAACACATCTCAGGGTCACTGAGGGTCAATGTTAGCATGGCCAATCAACCTAACCAGCACATCTTTGGACTGTGGGAGGGAAACCGGAGCACCCGGAGGAAACCCACGCAGACACGAGGAGAATGTGCAAACTCCACACAGACAGTGACCCGAGCCGGGAATCGAACCCAGGTCCCTGGAGCTGTGAAGCAGCAGTGCTAACCACTGTGCCACAGTGCGGCAACAGCTGTGAACCTCAGTTTATTTCATTCATTTGTGGGACATGGGTGTCGCTGGCTGGGCCAGCATTTATTGCCCATCCCTAGTTGCCCTTGGAGGGCAGTTAAGAGTCAACCACATTGCTGTGGCTCTGGAGTCACATGTAGGCCAGACCAGGTAAGGAGGGCAGATTTCCTTCCCTGAAGGACATTAGTGAACCAGATAGGTTTTTCCGACAATGGTTTCATGGTCATCAGTAGATTCTTAATTCCAGATTGTTTTTTATTGAATTCAAATTCCACCATCTGCCGTGGTGGGATTCGAACCCGGATCCCCAGAACATTGGCTGAGTTTCTGGATTAATAGTCTAGCGATAATACCACTGGGCCATCAGCTCCCCAGTTCGGATCAAACATCTCAGAACCCAGATCTGAAATGTTAACTCTGTCTCTCTCTCCACAGGAACTGTTATTTGTGTTTGTATTTTCAACACCTTAAGCATTCTGCTTCCCTCTGAAAGATCACGTGAATATTTGACCCTCAATGACCATCACTGAAATCCAAACTCTCTTCTCATTATCACACTGATAGTTATGGGATCTTGCTCTGCAAAAATCGGCTGCTTGGTTTCCTGAATGACCACATGGCAGCACCGTAGCACAGTGGGTTGGCACTGCTGCCTCACAGCATCGGGGACCTGGGTTCGATTCCCGGCTTGGGTTCACTGTCTGTGTGGAGTTTGCACGTTCTCCCCGTGTCTGCGTGGGTTTCCTCCGGGTGCTCCGGTTTCCTCCCACAGTCCGAAAGACGTGCTGGTTAGGGTGCATTGGCCGTGCTAAATTCTCCCTCAGTGTAACCCGAACAGGCGCCGGAGTGTGGGGACTGGGGGGGTTTTCACAGTAACTTCATTGCAGTGTTAATCTAAACCTACTTGTGACACTAATAAACAAACTTGCCCAAGATGTGTAAGTTAGGTGGATTGGCCGTGCTGAATTAGTGTCAGGGGACTAGCTCGGGTCAATGTGAGTGGTCTGGGGATAGGGCCTGGTGGGAACTGTAGTCAGTGCAGACTTGATGGGCCAAATGGCCTCTTTCTGCATCGGAGGGATTCTGTGACAGTTGAAACACTTCAGATGTGCTCCCCTGGTTGTGGAGTGCTTTGGGTAGTCTTGGGGATGTGACTGGCGCTATCTAAATTTAAGTTCTTTCCTTCTCTCTGTCTTGATCCCATGGATTGGCCGAGCAGGCTTGGAAGGGGCGAAACTGCCAGCCCCAGTTCCTTGATCTTCCGATTCTTGTCCCGGTGACACAAACAATGAACAGGGACACCTTCACTCCCCCCTTCCACCAGCTGGAAGGACAAGGGCAGCAGACACATGGGGAACGCCACCTCCTGCAAGTTCCCCTCCAAGCCACTCACCGTCCTGACTTGGAAATATATCAGCCGTTCCTTCGCAATCGCTGGGTCAGAATCCTGGAATTCCCTCCCTAACGGCGCTGTGGGTCAACGCACAGAACGTGGACTGCAGCGATTCAAGAAAGCAGCTCACCCCCACCTTCTCGAGGGGCGGTGAGGGATGTGTAATGAACGTTGGCCCAGCCAGTGGTTTGCAAAGAACAAAGAACAACCCAGAGGGGAAACAGGCCCTTCGGCCCAACGAGCCCGCGCCGCCACATCACCCTACACCTATTCTACCCTACATATAGAACCCTACAGTGCAGAAACAGGCCCTTCGGCCCATCGAGTCTGCACCGAACACAATCCCACCCAGACCCTATCCCCACATCTCTACACATTTACCTGCTAATCCCTCTAACCTACACATCCCAGGACACTAAGGGGCAATTTTAGCATAGCCAATGAACCTAACCCGCACATCTTTGGACTGTGGGAGGAAACCGGAGCACCCGGAGAAAACCCACGCAGACACGAGGAGAATGTGCAAACTCCACACAGGCAGTGACCCGAGCCGGGAATCCAACCCAGGACCCTGGAGCTGTGAAGCAGCAGTGCTAACCCACTGTGCTACCGTGGTACCCACATCCTGTAAATATCTGAAACAGATGCACATTTGGAACGGATTGTGGTGTACAGTCTCCATCAGTCACCCATTTCCTGAGATCCCACCATCCCCCCCGCACTCTCTACCTCAACACGCTGGGATCCTCTTGCACAGGGGCACAGACTGACTCGAACCATTCTGAAAATTAATCTCTAATGGGCAGGAAATGTTTCCAGTCACAGGGTCAAATGTTTCGATTCAGAGCCGGAAGATGCTAGCCCCGGGAGGCTCTCAAACTGCTGATGGTGGTCTTCTAATGCATTATTTAACCCTCTGGGGGGGATTCACAGACCATCTGATCCCACAATAACATCCGCCTGTTACTGATGATCCATCTACTCAATATCCCAATCTGACAACAGCGTAATGACAGACACACACAGACACACAGCAATACGCGCACAGGGCAGTACACACACGGCAATACGCGCACACGGCAGTACACACACAGGGCAATACGCGCACAGGGCAGTACACACACACGGCAATACGCGCACACGGCAGTACACACACACGGCAATACGCGCACAGGGCAGTACACACACACGGCAATACGCGCACACGGCAGTACACACTCACGGCAATACGCGCACAGGGCAGTACACACACAAGGCAATACGCGCACAGGGCAGTACACACACAGGGCAATACGCGCACAGGGCAGTACACACACACGGCAATACGCGCACACGGCAGTACACACACACGGCAATACGCGCACACGGCAGTACACGCACACGGCAGTACACACACACGGCAATACGCGCACACGGCAGTACACACACACGGTAATACGCGCACACGGCAGTACACACACAGGGCAATACGCGCACAGGGCAGTACACACACAGGGCAATACGCGCACAGGGCAGTACACACACACGGCAATACGCGCACACGGCAGTACACACACACGGCAATACGCGCACACGGCAGTACGCGCACACGGCAGTACGCGCACACGGCAATACGCGCACACGGCAGTACACGCACACGGCAATACGCGCACACGGCAGTACACGCACACGGCAGTACACGCACACGGCAGTACACGCACACGGCAGTACACGCACACGGCAGTACACGCACACGGCAGTACACGCACACGGCAGTACACGCACACGGCAGTACACGCACACGGCAGTACACGCACACGGCAGTACACGCACACGGCAGTACACGCACACGGCAGTACACGCACACGGCAGTACGCGCACACGGCAGTACGCGCACACGGCAGTACGCGCACACGGCAGTACGCGCACACGGCAGTACGCGCACACGGCAATACGCGCACACGGCAATACGCGCACACGGCAATACGCGCACACGGCAATACGCGCACACGGCAATACGCGCACACGGCAATACGCGCACACGGCAATACGCGCACACGGCAATACGCGCACACGGCAATACGCGCACACGGCAATACGCGCACAGGGCAATACGCGCACAGGGCAGTACACACACAGGGCAATACGCGCACAGGGCAGTACACACACACGGCAATACGCGCACACGGCAGTACACACACACGGCAATACGCGCACACGGCAGTACACACACACGGCAATACGCGCACACGGCAGTACACACACACGGCAATACGCGCACACGGCAGTACACACACACGGCAGTACACACACACGGCAGTACACACACACGGCAGTACACACACACGGCAGTACACACACACGGCAGTACACACACACGGCAGTACACACACACGGCAGTACACACACACGGCAGTACACACACACGGCAGTACACACACAGGGCAATACGCGCACAGGGCAGTACACACACACGGCAATACGCGCACACGGCAGTACACACACACGGCAATACGCGCACACGGCAGTACACACATGGCAATACGCGCACACGGCAGTACACACACACGGCAATACGCGCACACGGCAGTACACACACACGGCAATACGCGCACACGGCAGTACACACACACGGCAATACGCGCACACGGCAGTACACACACACGGCAATACGCGCACACAGCAGTACACACACACACACACACACACACATGCAAACAACTCCCTGGTGGTTAGCACTACTGCCTCACAGTGCCAGGGACCCGGGTTTGATTCCTGGCTCGGGTCACTGTCTGTGTGAGGCCTGCACGTTCTCCCCGTGTCTGCGTGGGTTTCCTCCTGGTGCTCCTGCTGTTCTGCAGTGGGTTTCCTCCCACAGTCCAAAGATGTGCTGGTTAGGTTGATTGACCATGTTAAATTCTCCCAAACAGGCGCCGGAGTGTGGCGACTCGGGGATTTTCACTGTAACTTCATTGCAGTGTTAATGTAAGCCTCCTGGTGACACTGATAAATAATATCTTTAAACTTAAAAAAAAAAGAGGAGGAGTGCTGCGGACAGAGGAAAGGAAAACATTCGGATGGACACAGGACAGAGTGAGGCAGCGACTGATACTGAGGGTTCACTGAGCTTCACTGACGTGCCCCCACAAAAAGGGGGCACGTCACCCATACTCCCAGCTGAAACACTCCCCCAGACAAGGGAAGAAGCTCAGCCGCTCAAAGAGACAGACAGACATTTTGGACAAACTCCCCGACACCAGTAACAGTCTGTCTGGGGTACTGAGATCACAGTAAAAAGTCTGACAACACCAGGTTTTAGTCCAACCGATTTATTTGATAATATTCTCACAAGCAAGCAAGCTTTCGGGGTTAGCCCCTTCGTCAGGTGAATGGAGAGTTCTGGCCTCAGACAGAGCATATAAAGCACAGACAGTTTAGAGATTGCTGATTAGAATGCGAATCCTTACACCTAACCTGCTGTTCAAGTCTTAAAGTGGCTGATAATGTGAGTGGAAGGAGCACTGATCACAGTTTAAAGAGATGTGTATTGTCTCCAGACAGTCTCAACAGGGATCTTGGGTCATGTCGCACTATCTGTAACCCCCGTGACCTGCCTGGGTTTGCAAAACCTCACTTACTGTACTGTCTGGAGACAATACACATCTCTTTAAACTGTGATCAGTTCTCCTTCCACTCACATTATCAGCCACTTCAGGTCTTGAACAGCAGGTTAGGTGTAAGGATTCGCATTCTAATCAGTAATCTCTAAACTGTCTGTGCTTTATATGCTCTGTCTGTCTGAGGTCAGAACTCTCCATTCACCTGACGAAGAGGCAGCCCCCTCGAAAACTTGTGAGAATATTATCAAATAAATCGGTTGGACTAAAACCTGGTGTTGTCAGACTTTTTACTGTGTTTACACCAGTCCAACGCCGGCATACCCACATCATGAGTACTGAGATCACCACATTGTTGCTGGGTTGGATTTTCTGGGGATTGAATAGGAACATAGGAGATAGCAGCAGGGGAAGCCTGTTCGGCCCTTCGAGCCTGCTCCGCCAATCATCACCATCATGGCTGCTCATCCAACTCATCAGCCTCACCCTGCTCTCTCCCCATCGCCTTTGATCCCTTTCGCCCCAAGTGCTCTATCTGGTTGCCTCTTGAATACATTCAATATTTTGGCATCAGCTGCTTCCTGCGTGAGAGAAAGGCTGGTCAAAGGAGTTCTGGCGCAGGTTGAAGATGATCTCACTCCACGGGTGGGACAGGATGGAGGGGCTGAATGGCCTCCTCTCATTCACTGTGTGGACAGTGTGAATCGGTCCAGCCTTTATCCTCTGCCTCCACCTTGTGCTGAAACTGCAGTACTGCGATGTGGAGTCAGATGTGACTGTTTCCGGAGAGTCCTTGCCAGTACAAGCACAGACTGAGAACAATGTGGAACATCAGGACAGGAGGAGGCCGCTCGGCCCCTCCAGCCTGCTCCGCCGTTCAGTTCCATCACCCTCCATCTTCCAACCCCATGCCACTTTCCTGCACTGCCCCTCATTCACCTTGATGCCACCAGTCTCGAGAGAGCCATCCCTCTGTTGTAAACAAGAGCAGGAAATTTGGTGACACGGTGAATCGAGCCGGATGGTGGACAGGGAGGTCAGGAGAAGGGTTTGCAGGTTGTCCAGTCCCGTGGTAGGTTTCCATGGGCTACTCGCTGGCAGGCTGTGACTGTACCACATCTCAATGGGCACATAGTATGTTGGCCTTCATTGTGAGAAGATTTGAGTCTTGGGATAGGGATGTTTTGCTGCAATTGTACAGGGTGCGGATGAGGCCACATCTGGACTATTGTGTGCAGTTTTGGTGTCCTTATCTGAGGAAGGGTGTCCTTGCTATTGAGGGAGTACAGCGGAGGTTTACCAGGCTGATTCCTGGGATGGCAGCTGTCACATGAGGAGAGACTAAGTCAGTTCGGATTATATTCACTGGAGTTTAGAAGAGTGAGAGGGGATCTCATAGAAACTTATAAAATTCTAACAGGGTTAGACAGGGTAGATTCAGAAAGAATGTTCCCGATGGTGGGGGAGTCCAGAACTGGGAGTCATCGTTCGGGAATAAGGGGATAAACCTTTTAGGACTGAGGTGAGGAGAAATTTCTTCACCCAGAGGGTGGGGAATGTGTGGAATTCACTCCCACAGAAAGTCGTTGAGGCCAAAGCATTGTGTGATTTCAAGAAGAAATTAGAAACAGCTCTGAGAGTTGGAGGGATCGAGGGATCTGGGGAGGAAGTGGGATCAGGATATTGCATTTGATGATCAGCCATGGTCATGATGAATGGTGGAACAGGCTCGAAGGGCCGAATGGCCTCTTCCTGCTTCTAAAGTTTATTCATTCGCCACAAGGAAGGCTTACATTAACACTGCAATGAAGTTACTGTGAAAATTCCCAATTTCCAGACTCTGGTGCCTGTTCAGATCAATGCACCCGAACCAGCACATCTTTCCGATTGTCGGAGGAAACCGGAGCACCTGGAGGAAACCCAAGCAGACACGGGGAGAACGTGCAAGCTCCACACAGATAGCAACCCAAGCCGGGAATTGAGCTTGGATCCCTAGAGCTGTGAGGCAGCAGTGCGAACCACTGTGCCACCCACACTCGTTTTTGTGCAATACACTGACACTTGAGGACTAGTGTACCTTCACAGGTAATGCACTGGCACGTCATTGTACCTTCAAAACAATGTCCGTAGCTGTAGGCTCACGTGTTTACAGGTGTTGTGTACTCCTGTACAGTTGTGTCTGAGCTCAGCAGTGTGGCATGAGGAAGGAGAGCAGGAGAGCGGCAGAAGGTTTCGTGTTGGTCAGGGTGAGTCAGGGGGTGAGGGGAGCAGGGAATGTGGAGTGGAGTTGACAGTGGAACAATGACTTGGATCGTCCGTGACTTGGAGGAGTGAGGATGAGCTGAGTCTGCAAGCTCCAACAGAGCAGTGACTACAACACTGGACACCGACAGGAGCATCTGATACAGAATCAACAAAGAAAAGACAACAATTTTTCGACTGAAATAAGAAATGTCCTCACCCTCTGTTGCACCTATTAATGCATGCTAACTCTTGGGTATGTCCCAACAAGTCCCCAACGAGCTAACCACAACAACGAGCTGTGATACAGATATTGCTGAAGTCAAAGCAACATGATGTGAAATAGTCCCAGTGAAGTTTACACTTAAAAACAAGAATACCCTTCATCCTCTGATTTTTGGAATTGGGGTTTGGTTGGGAATGTGGTCGCTGTGAGCCTCTGTGTTTGTCTAGAGCACCGTTTCTCAGCCTGCCAGTATCCACTCCATCGAGCTTTGGATTCGTGGTCATGTTGGCTAGACCATGATACTAGTAGTGGTGTTACCGTGAACTCAGGGGTCAGAGAGGCTCCAATGGAAACAGCAGGAGAATCGAATCCTAGAATCCCTACAGTGCAGAAGGAGGCCATTCAGCCCATTGAGTCTGCACCGAACACAATCCCACCCAGGCCCTACTCCCATAACCCCACACATTTATCCTGCTAATCCTCCAGACACTCGGGTCAATTTTCGCATGGCCAATCAACCTCAACTATAGCCTGGCTCCTCAGCACCATGTCCTAACTCCGGGTTCTTTGTTAATAGCTACTGGGTGACACAGTGGTTAGCACAGCTGCCTCACAGCACCAAGGACTTGGGTTCGATTCCCGGGTCACGATCTGCGCGGAGTTTGCACATTCTCCCTGTGTCTGCGTGGGTTTCTTCCCAAAGTCCAAGAGAGGTGGTGGTTAGGGTGCATTGGCCATGCTAAATTCTCATGTTGCCTTCAGGGCTTGCTGCACAGCTCCTGAATGGAATGGGAGTTATCACCGTGTTTAGGTTGATTTTTATCATTCAGAGCAAAACAGGTTCCATTGATCAAAAAGAAACCCACCATTATTGATGGTATTTGAGGAATGTTCCATGCTTGTGTTGACAAGAGGAATTGTCAGCAGAGCTGGATGCTTAGTTGAAACAAGAGGTAGGGGACTTCAATTCAATTCAATTCATAGTTTGCAGGGTGACTTAGATAGGTTGCAGAGCTGGGCTGCGAGGTGGCGGATGGAGTTTAATGCGGAGAAGTGTGAGGTAATTCATTTCGGTAGGAATAACAGATGTGTTGAGTATAGGGCTCACGGGAGGACTTTGAATAGTGTGGAGGAGAAGAGGGATCTAGGTGTATGTGTACATAGATCCCTGAAAGTTGGGAATCAAGTAGATAAGGTTGTTAAGAAGGCATACGGTGTCTTGGCGTTTATTGGTAGGGGGATTGAATTTAGGGGTCGCAGCGTCATGATGCAACTGTACACAACTCTGGTGCAGCCGCACTTGGAGTTTTGTGTGCAGTTCTGGTCCCCACATTACAGGAAGGATGTGGAGGCTTTGGAGAGGGTGCAGAGGAGGTTTACCAGGATGTTGCCTAGTAACATGGAGGGGAGATCCTATGAGGAGAGACTGAGAGATTTGGGGTTGTTTTCGCTGGAAAGAAGGCGGCTAAGAGGGGACCTCATTGAAACATATAAGATGATTAGAGGTTTAGACAGGGTAGATAGTGATAGCCTTTTTCCTCTGATGGAGAAATCTAGCACGAGGGGGCACGACTTTAAATTAAGGGGGGGTAGTTATAGGACTGATGTCAGGGGTAGGTTCTTTACCCAGAGGGTGGTGAGGGACTGGAATGCCCTGCCAGCTGCAGTTGTAAATGCACCTAGTTTGGGGGTGTTTAAGAGATCTGTGGATAGGTTTATGGACGAAAAGGGATTGGTTTAGGTTAGTGGGTCATTGTTTTGTAACTGGTCGGCGCAACATCGTGGGCCGAAGGGCCTGTTCTGCACTGTAATGTTCTATGTTCTATGTTCTAATTCTGTACAATAATTACCAGGTGAGTGACTCACACTCCACACACAAACACGCATGACTATTAATTATAACTCCATCACAGCCTGAATCATTCATTAACCTGACTGTGTTATTAACCCTTTACAGCACACATGGAATGTTCAATGAAGTTTGCGACCAGTACGGTTACAGATGTTTAGATTACAAAGGTGTAAAGGTAAACATGATTCTCAAATTATTAGAACCTGGAGTTTTGACATAAGGGTCATCCGGACATGATACGTCAGCTCTTTTCTCTCCTTCCCGATCTGCTGAGATTTTTCACTGTTTTCTCTTTTGGTAGCAGGGTAAATATGTGGGTTTACGGGGATAGGGCCTGGCTGGGATTGTTGTCGGTGTAAGCTCCATGGGTCGGGTGACCTCCTTCTGCACGGCAGGGATTCTATCATTTTATGTGTAGGTTAAATGGGTGAGCCATGGTCAATGTGTGGGAGTGAGAGGGAGAGGGACTGGCTGAGATAGTCTGTCTGGGATTCAGTGCAGATTTGATGGGTCGAGTGGCCTCCTTCTGCACTGTAGGGATTGTCTTGGTAAAAGAAAAAGAAGGAAGAAGTTAACATGAGCTTCCTTGTATCAGCTATTGTAACTTCTGGTTTCAGATAATTCCTTCTTTTGCACCTTGCTCCTTCACTTCCCGAATCTCTGCCGTTCTGTGCCTGTTTTCCACAATGTGGGTATGCCGGCGTTGGACTGGCGTAAACACAGTAAAAAGTCTGACAACACCAGGTTTTAGTCCAACCTATTTATTTGATAATATACTCACAAGCTTTCGGGGTTCGCCCCTTCGTCAGGTGAATGGAGAGTTCTGGCCTCAGACAGAGCATATAAAGCACAGACAGTTTAGAGATTGCTGATTAGAATGCGAATCCTTACACCTAACCTGCTGTTCAAGACCTGAAGTGGCTGATAATGTGAGTGAAAGGAGCACTGATCACAGTTTAAAGAGATGTGTATTGTCTCCAGACAGTACAGTAAGTGAGGTTTTGCAAACCCAGGCAAGTCACGGGGGTTACAGATAGTGCGACATGAACCCAAGATCCCTGTTGAGACCGTCCTCATGTGTGCGGAACTTGTCGCACTATCTGTAACCCCCGTGACTTGCCTGGGTTTGCAAAACCTCACTTACTGTACTGTCTGGAGACAATACACATCTCTTTAAACTGTGATCAGTGCTCCTTCCACTCACATTATCAGCCACTTTAAGACTTGAACAGCAGGTTAGGTGTAAGGATTCGCATTCTAATCAGTAATCTCGAAACTGTCTGTGCTTTATATGCTCTGTCTGAGGCCAGAACTCTCCATTCACCTGACGAAGGGGCAGTCCCCTCGAAAGCCTGTTTTCCACGGCAGGAGACCCCGCCCTCTCCAGGCTGACAACACCTCCATTTGAACTTCCCATCCTTGTTCCCAAATTCCTTTGCGCCCCCTCTCCCTCCTCCGTCACCTCCTCCAGTCTCACCACCCAGTCAGATCTCTGTGCTCCTCCACTTCTGGCCTCTTGTGCAGTGAAAGTTTCTGTCACTCCACCAGGGCCTTCAGCGACCTGGGTGCAAGCACTGCAACTCCCTCTCCCAGCTGCCTGTGTCTGTTTCCCCTGTGTCAACCCCCCGATAGTGACATCTGGCCTCACACCTCACTGGACAGGTCAGAGTCAAATCTCAGTCTGAGCACATTCCGCTGTGTTTTGCTATTTTCGAGCTGCTGAGAATCACAGAATGTCTACAGTGCCGAAGGCCATTCAGCCCATCGAGTCTGTACCCAACCACAATCCCACCCAAGCCCTATTCCCATGTCCCATGCATTTACCCTTGCTAGTCCCCCCTAATACTAAAGGGCAATTTAGCATGGCCAATCTGCCTAACCCGCACATCTTTTGGATCGTGGGAGGAAACCAGAGCACCTGGAGGAAACCCATGCAGACACGGGGGGGGGGGGGTGTGGGGGGAATCATGCAAATTCTGGGTAGACTGTGACCCAAGCTGGGAATTGAGCCCGGATCGCTGGCGCTGTGAGGTAGCAGTGCTAAGCACTGTGTCACCGTGCCGCCCACTGTGATCCCTTCTTTCCTTCATTGGTATGAGCTGTAACACCAGAAGAGCCTCAGCTCAACCAAAGGTTTCTACTGAAGAGGAGATTGTCGTCACAGTGTGATGATGTTGAATCATCCCACCAGTTCATGTCGTAATATTGAAAGCGTGACTCATCCCAGTGAGAAAGGTTACATTGAGTGTATGACCTGCCACAGAGTCATCCAGTATAGAAAAGGCCCACCGATCCTGCACTGACAATATCTACCACTAAAAGCACACTAATCCCATTTTCCTGCACTTTGACCCCATATCCTTGAATGTTAGGACATTTCACGTGCTCACCCAAATATTTTTCAAGGGGTATAACATTTCTGGCCTCCACCACCTTTCCAGGCAGTGCGTTCCAGATTCCCACCACCCTCCGAGAGAGAAAGCTTTTTCTCAAACCCCCTCTGAATCCCTCAGCCCCCTATCTCTGCCCCCTCATGACTGGCCCCTCATTCAAGGGAGCCGCTGCTCCCTCCGCACCCTGCCCATACCCCTCAACCTTGTACACCTCAAACATGTCCCCCTTCAGACATCTCTGCTTGATGTCAAACAACCCAAGCCGATTCTTAAGATGCAGGAGCAGAATTAGACCATTCAGCCCATCGAGTCTCTTCTGCCATTTGATCCTGGCTGATATGCTCCTCACCCCAATTTTCCTGCCTTCTCCTTGTAACCTTTCAAGCCTTTCAAAATCTGTCTAATTCCTCCTCAGATTTACTCCCTGTCCCAGCATCCATTGCACTTTGGGGTAGCAAATTCCACAGATTCTCCTTTGGGAGAAGCAATTTCTCCTCAACTCAGTTTTAAATTTGCTGCCCCCCCCTTTATCCTAAGACGATGACCTCTCGTCCTAGAATGCCCCACAAGAGGATGTATCCGCTCTGTGTCCGCTTTATCCGGAACCTTTTACCATCTTGTACACCTCTGATGGAGGGTAGTATCGAATTCTGAGTATTATAAGCTTAAACGGTCCTTTCAATGTGTACGTTTTGTGCGCCTTGACCAACCTCGTTCTGAAGCAGCATGAAGGAGAACACTGTGAGAGACAGACCAAATACTGTTCGTATAGCACAGCACCAAAAAGCAGCTTCTGCTATCTGTTTTTAGATATGCGAAAGGCAAGTTTAATCAGAGGACTGGTTTGGAAGGGAGTAAATTCGTTCATGGGTAGCGAGACTGGGGGAGTCTCTCAAGCTGATAAAAGAGGCCCAAGTTCCAGCAAAAGAGTGACTCCTTTCACCAATTAAAAAATCACAGATGTAAATAGTGGCCTTGGTTACTGGTGGGTTCATAGAACCCTACAGTGCAGAAACAGGCCCTTCGGCCCATCGAGTCTGCACCGAACACAATCCCACCCAGACCCTATCCCCACACATTTACCTGCTAATCTCTCTAACCTACACATCCCAGGACACTAAGGGGCAATTTTAGCATAGCCAATGAACCTAACCCGCACATCTTTGGACTGTGGGAGGAAACCGGAGCACCCGGAGAAAACCCACGCAGACACGAGGAGAATGTGCAAACTCCACACAGGCAGTGACCCGAGCCGGGAATCGAACCCGGGACCCTGGAGCTGTGAAGCAGCAGTGCTAATCACTGTGCTACCGTGCCGCCCCTTAGGTTTCCCAGGTAAAGGGGAAGGAACCTACATGGACAATAAGCTAATCTGCTCCTATTCCGGTTGACAATGATTGGCTCAGGGAATAATATTGAATTTTGTGATTGGGTCCTCCAGTCTGATTGACGAGATCTTGAAATGTTCAGAATATGAGAATAATTTTACCCAGCAATATTAGGCCAGAGAGGATAGTCACCCCTCACTGAATGTGTTGACCTCCTGATGTATGCATGAGCAAATAAATTCCTTTTTATTCATTAAGTATATGCTGTCTTTCACAGTCCATGTATTGTCTGAGTGAGGTTCAACAAATGTAGGGCACCCCAAGAGGAACATCCTTCAGAAAATTCCTCTTGCAACCTCAATTTGATCTCCCCTCATTCCAGACAGTGTCGGCCTAAACTGTTCAATCTCTCTTCATACCACAATCCAGTCTTACCTTGTAGCTCAAATGCTCCATCCCAGGCAGACCTCCTCTGCGCCCCATCCATTGCAATCACATCCTTCCTTGGTGAGGTGTGAATGTGACCTGGAAGTGTAAAGATTTGACCTCTGACCTAACATCACCTGTTCCCCAGTTCCTCTTGAAGGTCTCTTGGTTCCTGACCTTAAGAACATAAGAACATAAGAACATAAGAAATAGGAGCAGGAGTAGGCCATCTGGCCCTTCGAGCCTGCCCCGCCATTCAATAAGATCATGGCTGATCTGTCGTGGCTCAGTTCCACCTTCCCGCCCTCTCCCCATAACCCTTAATCCCTTCTCTTATCAAAAACCCATCAACCCGTTTCTTAAAAATATTTAGCGAGGCAGCCTCCACCACTTCAACGGGCAGAGAATTCCAGAGATTCACCACCCTTTGAGTGAAGAAGTTCCTCCTCAACTCTGTTCTAAACCGCCCCCCCCTTTATCTTGAGGCTGTGCCCCCTAGTCCTACTGTCTTTTTTGAGCGGGAACAGTCTCTCCACCTCTATCCTATCCATCCCATTCATCATCTTATACGTCTCAATGAGATCTCCCCTCATTCTTCTAAACTCTAACGAGTACAAGCCTAGTTTATTCAGCCTCTCCTCATAGCTCAATCCCCTCAACTCCGGTATCAGCCGAGTAAACCTCCTCTGCACTCCCTCCAGGGCCAAAACATCCTTGCGCAGGTGCGGCGCCCAAAACTGCACACAGTACTCCAGCTGCGGCCTCACCAATGCCCTGTACAGCTGCAGCAAGACCTCCCTACTTTTATATTCAATCCCCTTCGCTATGAAGGCCAACATCCCATTCGCCTTCCTGACCACCTGCTGCACCTGCAAGCTGGGTTTTTGCGACTCATGCACAAGGACCCCGAGGTCCCTCTGCACCGTCGCCTGCTGCAGTTTTTCGCCCCGTAAGTAATAGTCCTTCCTACCATTCCTCCTACCAAAGTGGACCACCTCACACTTGCCAACATTAAATTCCATTTGCCATTTCCTGGCCCATTCGCCCAGCCTATCTAGATCCTTCTGCAGACTCTCCACACCCTCCGCACAATTTGCCTTTCCCCCAATCTTGGTGTCATCAGCAAATTTCGACACCCTGCACTCGGTTCCCTCCTCCAGATCATCTATATAAATGGTAAATAGCTGAGGCCCCAGCACCGACCCCTGGGGCACCCCACTAGTCACCAACCGCCAATCCGAATAGCATCCATTGACCCCCACTCTCTGCCTCCTATTTGACAACCAATCCTCTATCCACGCTAACACCCTACCCCCAACTCCATGTCCCCTGACCTTCTGCAATAACCTCTTGTGAGGTACCTTGTCAAACGCCTTCTGAAAATCCAGAAAGACCACATCCACCGGCTCTCCTCCATCCACTGCCCTAGACACATCCTCATAGAACTCCAGTAAATTTGTCAGACACGACTTCCCTTTAATGAAACCGTGTTGCGTCCGCCCTATCAAGCAATTCCCCTCAAGATGCCTCGCTATTTCCTCCTTAATGACGGTTTCTAACATTTTACCTACCACAGACGTTAAACTAACCGGCCTATAATTCCCCGCCTTTTGCCTGGCACCCTTCTTAAACAACGGCGTAACATTAGCCGTTTTCCAATCTTCCGGCACTTCCCCGGAATCCAGCGACGTCTGGAAAATAACCACCAAGGCATCCACTATCACCTCCGCCATTTCTTTCAGAACCCTCGGATGCATTCCATCCGGTCCTGGGGACTTGTCCACAATCAGCCCCTCCAGTCTGTCGAGCACCACCTCTCTAGTAACAGTAATGTCATTAAGACCCTCCATTCCTACCACCTTTCCATCGCTAACACCCGGCAAATTATTCACGTCCTCCTCCGTGAAGACAGAAACAAAGAAGTTATTCAAGATGTTCCTCACTGTTTATTCACCCTGTGCTTTACAATCGCTGATTGGTTTGAAGCTGTTTATTGAGGTTTAGGATATCTCATGATGTCTCTGTGGGCTGGAGCCTCTTGCCCAGAAACAGGAAGTGAGGGTCATGGGGGGGGGTTAAGAAATGTCCCACAGTGCTTCACAGTTGGAGCCTGAAAAGTGCAAGTGGGCTGAGAGTCCATGGATATCCTGACATGTCCTCCTCCCTGACTGCTCCCTCCAAACAGACTCATAGTCAGGGAGGCAATTCATTCTGAATATGCTGACCTGTTTGGCACTCCAGTCTCCTTTGAGACAGTCATTGAGGGTCATTTTGAGTGAGCCTTTAGCTGCTCTTCACCTCATCCAACTGAATTCACAATCACCCAAAATCACAACTGAATCAATTATCTCTCAACAACAAGCCCCATTTCGTCTTGGTGGCTGCCCACTTAACTACACATCCAATTAAACAGGAGCTTGCTTCACACTTGCTACAAATGGAAACTTCCCAACCTGAGTCACTGCAAAGGTATGAAAGTTTTATTTATTTATTGGGAGGCTGGAGGGAGTAACTTGGTCACAGGTAAAAATAAAACTCTTAAAGGCATCGATATCCTCTTCAGTTCAAACTCTCCCTAAGGCTGCAAATTCCACATTCTCACCAGTCTCTGGGTAAACTAATTTCTCCAGAATTCCCCACCCGAGATAAAGTTCATTTATTGGTCACAAGTTAGGCTCACGTTAACACTCTTGTTGAAGTTACTGTGAAATTCCCCTAGTCGCCACAGTTTGGCGGCTGTTCAGGTCAATGAACCCGAACCAGCACGTCTTTCAGACTGTGGGAATAAAACCAGAGCACCCGGCGGAAACCCATGCAGACGTGGGGAGAATGTGCAGGCTCTGCACAGACAATGACCCAAGCCAGGAATTGAACCCGAGTCCCTGGCGCTGTGAGGCAGCAGTGCGACCATGCTGCCCCAAGCAGATTTTTTCGTTTATTTCAATTTTAATCCAATTCAAAGTCTCAACAAGTGAGACATTCCCGATCCAAGCTCTGACAAGACAGGCTCAGCACTTCCTGTCTTGGGCTTGATCAACATGATCCAAGCTGATTGGAGCAGGCATTGCACCTCCTCCAAGGCTTGATCTCATTTTCCATCTTAGCCAAAAGATCCAGATGCTTTCAATGAGGCCTCAGTGGAACCTGATGGCTGAGATCAAGTGTAGTTCTGCTCTCCTGCGCTTGGTGAAGAGAGTGAGTGAGATTATTCGACGTCTGGTTCTGGCTGAAGGGGAAATGCTTCCTCAGCCCCGTGCAGGTCAAACCCTCTCGTCATCTTAAAGTACTCTGGATCAGTAACTCCAGCCTGCTCAGTCTTTCCTCATTGGAACGGCACGGCGACACAGTGATTAGCACTGCTGCCTCACAGAACCAGGGATCTGGGTTCGATTCCCAGCTTGGGTCACTGTCCATGTGGACTCCGCCCCGTCTCTGTGTGGGTTTCCTCTGGGTGCTCCGGTTTCCTCCCACACGCCAAAGATCTATGGGTTGGGTGTATTGGCCGTGCTAAATTGCCTTTCGTGTTTCAGGATGTGTACTTTAGAAGGATTAATGGGGTAAGTATGTGGGTTACGGGGGTAAGGCCAAGATGGGATTGTTGTTGGTGCAGATCCCTCTGCACTGTACGGATTCTATGACGTTTAACCCCAGTATAACATTGCAAGGAGGAGTTAATGGTTAAATGTCTGCCTTTGCTTTTCTTCTGCTTTGGTCAATAACTTTTGAACCTCAGTGGGATTTGATGCTCTGTGGCTTTCCAAGGCTGGACTGGGGGTGAGGGGGGTGGTGTGTGTGTGTGTGTGTGTGTGTGTGTGTGTGTGTGTGTGTGTGTGTGACAGAGAGAGAGAGAGAGAGACTGGGGTGACTGTCTGTGTGGAGTTTGCATGTTCTCCTTGTGTCTGTTTAGGTTTCCTGCCAGAGTGCAAAGATGTGTGGGTTTGGTGGATTGGTCATGCTCAGTTGACTCTTTGTGTCCTAAGATTGTAGTTTGAGGGGGGGGGGGGGTGGTGTTAGTTAGTGGGGTTAATGCGTGAGGTTAGGTGGGTGAGGTAGAGGTAGGCGAACATGTGGCGAACAGTGATCACAAGTCCGTCTACTTTAGGATAAAAATGGAAAAGGACGAGTGCCGTCCGAACGGGAGTGTGCTGAACTGGGGAAAGGCGAGCTATGGCAGGATTAGGAGGGAGCTGCAGCAAACTGATTGGGAGGGACTGTTAGCTGGCAAGTCCACGGTTGGCAAGTGGGAGGCATTTAGGGACAAAATGAAATGGTTGCAGGGAAGGTATGTTCCGGTTAAGCGAAAGGATGGGAAAGGAAGGATTAGACAGCCGTGGATTACGGAGGATATTGAAGACTTGGTCAGGAAGAAGAGGGAGGCGTATGTTAGGTCAAAACAAATGGGTACGGAGAGTGCGCTGGAAAAATACAGCGAGAGTAGGAGGGAGCTAAAAGGGGAATTAGAAGGGCGAAGAGAGGGCATGAGATGGCTTTGGCTGGTAGGATTAAGGAAAATCCAAAGGCATTTTATTCCTATATCAGAGGCAAGAGAATAGTTAGAGGGAAAATTGGTCCTCTTAGGGACAAGAGTGGAGAGTTGTGTATTGAGTCGGAGGGAATGGGGGAGCTCCTGAATGAATACTTTGCGTCGGTATTCACAAAGGAGAGGGGTTCGGAATCGTGTGGTCTCTTGGAGGGAGTGGAGGTTTATTTGCAGGATATAGTTATTACGAGAGAGGAAGTGCTAGGGCTTTTAGGTAGCGTAAAGACGGATAAAGCTCCAGGGCCTGATGGTATTTATCCCAGGCTGCTTAGGGAGGCGAAAGATGAAATTGCTGGGCCTCTGGCGCAAATCTTTGTCTCTTCTTTGGACACAGGTGAGGTCCCAGAAGACTGGAGGGTGGCAAATGTGGTGCCGTTGTTCAAAAAAGGCAGTAGGGATAACCCTGGGAATTATAGACCGGTGAGTTTGACGTCGGTGGTAGGGAAGTTAATGGAAAAAATACTTAGGGGTAGGATGTATGAGCATTTGGAGCGTTGCGATCTGATTAGGGATACGCAACATGGCTTTGTTAGAGGGAGGTCTTGCCTTACGAATCTGGTGGAATTCTTTGAGGAGGTGACAAAAACGGTTGACGATGGGAGAACCGTTGATGTCATCTATATGGATTTCAGTAAGGCGTTTGACAAAGTCCCTCACGGTAGGCTGGTAGAAAAGGTTAAGGCGCATGGGATACGAGGCCAGGTAGCTAGGTGGATTGAGAACTGGCTGGGAAATAGGAGACAGAGGGTAGTTGTGGAGGGGACCTTGTCGGGCTGGAGGCCAGTGACTAGTGGTGTGCCGCAGGGCTCAGTACTGGGACCTCTCCTCTTTGTAGTCTACATAAATGACTTGGAAGAGGGCGTAGGTGGTGTGATTAGCAAGTTTGCTGATGACACCAAGATGGCAGGGTTGGCGGGTACGGAACTGGATTGTCAGGTGATACAACAGGATATAGATAGGTTGGTGCAGTGGGCAGATAGGTGGCAGATGGCATTTAATCCTGACAAATGCGAGGTGATGCATTTTGGACGGAATAATGCAGAGAGGAGCTATGAGATTAAAGGGAGGCCGATTAGGAGTATTGACATACAGAGGGACCTGGGAGTGCAGGTTCACAAATCCATGAAGGTTGCGTCACAAGTGGAGAAGGTTGTTAGGAAGGCTTATGGGATGTTGGCCTTTATAGGAAGGGGCATAGAGTATAAAAGCTGCTGTCTAATGCTTCAGTTGTACAGAACGTTGGTTAGACCGCATTTGGAGTACTGCGTCCAGTTCTGGTCACCTTACTACCGGAAGGACGTGGAGTCTCTGGAAAGGGTGCAGAGGAGGTTTACCAGGATGTTGCCTGGCATGGGGGAACTGGGTTACGAGGAGAGGTTGAAGAAACTGGGACTATTCTCCTTGGAAAGGCGGAGATTGAGAGGGGACATGATAGAAGTATATAAGATAATGAAGGGAATGGATAGAGTTAATAGTGAGAGACTGCTCCCTAGACTAGATACAAACACGAGAAGTCATCATTTAAGGGTGAGGGGGGAGAGGTATAATTTGGAGGTGAGAAGAAGGTTCTTTACGCAGAGAGTTGTAGGGGTCTGGAACGCGCTACCGAGTAGGGTGGTGGAGGCAGGAACATTGGACTCGTTTAAGATGCAGTTAGATAGGCACATGAGTGAAACGAGAATGGAGGGATATGGTAGGGGATATTAAATAGGGTTAAACCTCGGGAGACACCGGAAAGGCAGGCTGTAAGATTAATATTTTTGACTTTATTCCACAGGTGGAGGTCCACCTCGTGTCAAACGAGGGGCATTCACGCGGCAGGTCGTGCGTGGGCTGCTCTTGGAAGTTCCAGGAGGGGCCTAGTACTTCATGTCGGTGTGTGTGCTTGATCCTGGACCGGTAGATGGGCGCCGCAACAGCTCAGTGACTAGCACTGCTGGCTGTGCAGGCACATGGATTTGGGCCTGTGTCTGTGGGAGTTTGCGCATTCTCCCTGTGGTTGCGTGGGTTTCCTCCGGGCGCTCCGGTTTCCTCCCACACCCCAAAGATGTGCTCTCAGGCTAATCGGTTTTTACCAAATTGACACTATTTCTTCCCTGAATCTGACTGAGTAGGGTTCCATTCGTAGCCATGCAGGGTAGAATAGGTGCAGGGTGATGTGGCGGCGCGGGCTCGTTGGGCCGAAGGGCCTGTTTCCCGTGCTGGATTGTTCTTTGTTCTTTGTTGTTCTTTGTTACAGGAAAGGAGCAGGGAGCTGAGTTGGGTGTAGTGCTCTGTCAGAGAGTTGATGCACACTTGATGGGCCGAATGGACAGTGCAGGAATTCTCTGATCTAGTTAGTATGATAGAATGGCAGAGCAGATGCAATGGGCCAAATGGCCTACTTTTCTGTCATGTCTTGTAGACTGATGGCTCATTGACTTTTTCAATCTCACCGCTCTCCTCCCATTCCAGCCAACGTACCCCCCCCCCACCCCCAGCTTCCCCTGATAAGTGCCGGAAGATTGGAAAACGGCTAATGTTACGCCGTTGTTTAAGAAGGGTGCCAGGCAAAAGGCGGGGAATTATAGGCCGGTTAGTTTAACGTCTGTGGTAGGTAAAATGTTAGAAACCGTCATTAAGGAGGAAATAGCGAGGCATCTTGAGGGGAATTGCTTGATAGGGCGGACGCAACACGGTTTCATTAAAGGGAAGTCGTGTCTGACAAATTTACTGGAGTTCTATGAGGATGTGTCTAGGGCAGTGGATGGAGGAGAGCCGGTGGATGTGGTCTTTCTGGATTTTCAGAAGGCGTTTGACAAGTTACCTCACAAGAGGTTATTGCAGAAGGTCAGGGGACATGGAGTTGGGGGTAGGGTGTTAGCGTGGATAGAGGATTGGTTGTCAAATAGGAGGCAGAGAGTGGGGGTCAATGGATGCTATTCAGATT
This sequence comes from Prionace glauca, assembly GCA_037974335.1. Lineage (NCBI taxonomy): Eukaryota > Metazoa > Chordata > Chondrichthyes > Carcharhiniformes > Carcharhinidae > Prionace > Prionace glauca. The sequence continues at coordinate 5,923,715 of CM075751.1, read as the reverse complement.
GGCGGTTGGTGACTAGTGGGGTGCCCCAGGGGTCGGTGCTGGGGCCTCAGCTATTTACCATTTATATAGATGATCTGGAGGAGGGAACCGAGTGCAGGGTGTCGAAATTTGCTGATGACACCAAGATTGGGGGAAAGGCAAATTGTGCGGAGGGTGTGGAGAGTCTGCAGAAGGATCTAGATAGGCTGGGCGAATGGGCCAGGAAATGGCAAATGGAATTTAATGTTGGCAAGTGTGAGGTGGTCCACTTTGGTAGGAGGAATGGTAGGAAGGACTATTACTTACGTGGCGAAAAACTGCAGCAGGTGACGGTGCAGAGGGACCTCGGGGTCCTTGTGCATGAGTCGCAAAAACCCAGCTTGCAGGTGCAGCAGGTGGTCAGGAAGGCGAATGGGATGCTGGCCTTCATAGCGAAGGGGATTGAATATAAAAGTAGGGAGGTCTTGCTGCAGCTGTATAGGGCATTGGTGAGGCCGCAGCTGGAGTACTGTGTGCAGTTTTGGGCGCCGCACCTGCGCAAGGATATTTTGGCCCTGGAGGGAGTGCAGAGGAGGTTTACTCGGCTGATACCGGAGTTGAGGGGATTGAGCTATGAGGAGAGGCTGAATAAACTAGGCTTGTACTCGTTAGAGTTTAGAAGAATGAGGGGAGATCTCATTGAGACGTATAAGATGATGAATGGGATGGATAGGATAGAGGTGGAGAGACTGTTCCCGCTCAAAAAAGACAGTAGGACTAGGGGGCACAGCCTCAAGATAAAGGGGGGGCGGTTTAGAACAGAGTTGAGGAGGAACTTCTTCACTCAAAGGGTGGTGAATCTCTGGAATTCTCTGCCCGTTGAAGTGGTGGAGGCTGCCTCGCTAAATATTTTTAAGAAACGGGTTGATGGGTTTTTGATAAGAGAAGGGATTAAGGGTTATGGGGAGAGGGCGGGAAGGTGGAGCTGAGTCACGACAGATCAGCCATGATCTTATTGAATGGCGGGGCAGGCTCGAAGGGCCAGATGGCCTACTCCTGCTCCTATTTCTTATGTTCTTATGTTCTTATGTAAGATGGATGGAGAGGGATATGGGCCAAATGTGGGCAATTGGGGCGAGCTTAGTGGTTAAAAACTGGGCAGCATGGACAAGTTGGGCTGAAGGGCCTGTTTGTAAACCTCTGTGACTCTATCCAGTGTGTGTCCCCTTGCACCTTAACAACATAACTGACCATAACAAAGTCTCACGGGAACACTGGAAAGGTATCAACACCGATATTAAGATGGTACACATTTTCTCTGAGTTTGGCTGGAGCATTGCTGAAATTTTCATGGTTCTAAAAGCAAACTATGAAGTGTGGGAATCAATGGAATGTGGCAAACATCAAATTATCTGTCGTTCCCGTCACACCGACACAGCTTGTGTTTGTGTTTCAACTTCCACATTTCACCTCAATAACCTTTGACAAGCCTCTTTCCACCTTTGTCTTAAAAATACCCCATGTGCCCTCCCCCCCCCCACTGTCTCCACAGCCGTCTGAGACGGAGAATTCCTGCCTCACAATCATCTCAGAGAAAGATTTTCTCCTCATCTCTGTCAAAAAAGGAAGAGGTCTGAAAACACTCAGGTTCAAGTCCAACCGGTTTGTTTGGAATCATGAGCCTTCGGGGCACTGCTCCTTCCTCAGGTGAGCGAAGAGGTGGGTTTCACAAACACGGCATAGACAGACAGAGACGCAATTGCAAGATAAAGGTTGAAATGTGAGTCTTTACAGCGAATCAAGTCTTTACAGGTACCTCTTTCACCTGTGATTAGACCTCTGTCCGCTCACACTGTCTGTACCTGTAAAATCTGTACCAAGTGACATGAATCCAAGATCCCGGTTGATGCTGTCCTCATGAGTAAAATCTTGATAGCCTGTAAAGACTCGCATTTCAACCATTATCTTGCAACTGGGTCTCTGTATACGTATGTTGTGTTTGTGAAACCGACCCCTCCACTCACCTACTCACCTCCGAAAGCTCATGATTCCAAAGAGGCCTGTTGGACTTTAACCTGGTGTTGTGAGACTTCTTAATTGGGGATGCACTGCATAGAACCCTACAGTGCAGAAACAGGCCCTTCGGCCCATCGAGTCTGCACCGAACACAATCCCACCCAGACCCTATCCCCATATCCCTACACATTTACCTGCTAATCCCTCTAACCTACACAACCCAGGACACTAAGGGGCAATTTTTAGCATAGCCAATGAACCTAACCCGCACATCTTTGGACTGTGGGAGGAAACCGGAGCACCCGGAGAAAACCCACGCAGACACGAGGAGAATGTGCAAACTCCACACAGGCAGTGACCTGAGCCGGGAATCGAACCCAGGACCCTGGAGCTGTGAAGCAACAGTGCTAACCCACTGTGCTACCGTGCCGCCCTGGGAAGACTCTGAGGCCGAACAGAACCAGAAGGGACAATGGCTGCAGGTTGAAGGTTGGGTTGGAAACGTAGTTAGATTTGTAAAAGATACTCATACCTGGAGTGATGAGGAACATCTTCGGAAGAATCGTTGAGTCATGGAAAGGAAATAATGATGATTCAGCAGAAGATTAGCAGAAGTCAAGACTTGGAGTCAAGCAGAAAAAGCTGAGAGACGGTTTTAAGTTGAAAACTAACCACAATCTAATGTATGTCCTCCAAATAGCGTATCTCTGCAAAAACAGATGGGTGAACAAGGGGTCATGGGCTGAGGACGAACAGCAGGCCAAGAAAGAGGAACATTGTGCCATCACCACGTGTCTAATAAGAAAGATTTTGTCACATCAGGGAGTCATTCAGCATATTTGGTTTCGTCGGTCAGAACATTGAATACAGGAGTTGAGACATCTTGTTGAAGTTGTACAAGACATTGGTCAGGCCACACTTGGAATACTGTCAGCAATTCTGGTCACCCTATTATCGAAAAGATATTATTGAACTAGAAAGAGCGCAGAAAAGATTTACTAGGATGTTCCCTAGGATTTGATGGGTTTGAGTTATAAGGAGAAGCTGGATCGACTGTACTTTTTTCCCTGCAGTGTAGAAAGCTTAGGGATGATTTTACAGAGGTCTATAAAATCATGAAAGGCATAGATCAGCTACATCGTCAATATCTTTTCCCAATGGTAGGGAAGTCTAAAACTAGAGAGCAAAGGTTTGTGAGAGGGGAGAGATACAGAAGTGTCCAGTGGGGCAATTTTTTTCACACAGACAATGCTAAGTGTCTGGAACAAGCTGCCAGATTCAGTGGCAGAGACAACTTTTACAGATGCACCATAGGACACATTCTTTCTGGTTGTATCACAGCTTAGTATGGGATCCTGCTCTGCCCAAGACCGCAAGGAACTACAAAGGGTCGTGAATGAAGCCCAGTCCACCAAGCAAACCAGCCTCCCATCCATAGACTTTGCCGACACTTTCAGCTGCCTCGGAAAAGCAGCCAGCATAATTCAGGACCCCTTGCACCCCGGACATGCTCTCATCCACCTTCTTCCGTCGGGAAAACGTCTGAGGTTACGGACCAACCGACTTCTATAACTCTAATGAGGAAGGGAAAGGAGTATGATAATTCTAAGTTTAGAATGTGGATGGGTGCAGGCTGATGAGATCAGAGGAATTTTCGGCAAGTTAACAGACTGCATCAGCACTGATGTATGATGGCATCATGGGTTCTGATTTGTACAGTTTCATTCCAAAAAAAAGTCACTGTATTTTACTAAATATGGATGAGACATTTCCATTATTCGCCAATTCACATTACTCATCCCATACACCCATTCTGCTACACTGCACCCTCTCCTGGGATGGAAGACCCCATTAAACTGGAGTCAAATGGCCAGCTCATTCATCACCTGTGATTTGCAAAATGCTGGCTTCTATCAGGAAGAACGTACTTGCAAGACATTCAGAAAATCATTGGACCAGCAGGTAGAGTCAACAAGGTTTCGTGAAAGGGAAATTTATTTTCAAATTCTTTGAGAGTGTAACTCTACCCCCCCACCCCCACTCACCAATGAATGATCTGGCCTCACTCCCCTCCCCTCCCAGAGATACATCTGACTCGCCTCCCTCGAAAATAGGTGCAATGCAATGGTAAAATCAGGCTCTGTTTTCCAAGGGCGGCCAAACCAAGTTTCTATAAAACTGCAACATGACTTGCCAATTTTTAAACTCAGTGCCCCTGGCCGATGAAAGCAAGCATTGCCGTGTGCCTTCTTGACTACCTTCTCCACCTGTATTGCCACTTTCAGTGACCTGTGTACCTGAACACCCAGATCCCTCTGCCTATCAATATACCTGAGGGTTCTGCCATTTACTGTATATTTCCTGTCTGTATTAGACCTTTCAAAATGCATTATCTCACATTGTCCAGTTTAAACTCCATCTGCCATTTCTCCACCCAAGTCTCCAACTGATCTATATCCTGCTGTATCCTCTGATGGTCCTCTTACTGTCCACAAGTCCATCAATCTTTGTGTCGTCCACAAAGTTACTCATCAATCCAGTTACATTTTCCTCCAAATCATTTATATATATTACAAACAGCGAAAGTCCCAGCACTGATCCGTGAGGAACATCACTTGTCACAGCCTTCTATTCAGAAACATACCCTTCCACTGCTAACTTCTGTCTTCTGTGACCAAGCCAGTTTTGTATCCACCTTGCCAGCTTACCTCTGATCCCATGTGACTTCACCTTCTGCACCTGTCTACCATGAGGGACCTTGTCAAAGGCCTTACTGAAATCCATGTAGACAATATTCACTGCCCTACCCTCATCAATCATCTTCGTCACTTCCTCGAAAAACTCGATCAAGTTCGTGAGACATGACCTCCCCTTCACAAAACCATGTTGCCTCTGACTAATACTTTTTCCCAAGTGGAATAAATCCTGTTTTGAAGAATCCTGTGCAATAATTTCCCTACCACGGATGTAAAACTCACCAGCCTGTAATTACCTGGATTATTCTTGCTACCCTTCTTAAACAAAGGAACAACATTGGCTATTCTCCAATCCTCTGAGACTTCCCCTGCAGCCAGTGAGGATACAAAGATTTCTCTCAAAGCCCCAGCAATTTCCTCCCTTGCCTCTCTCAGTATTCTGGGGCATATCCCATCAGGCCCTGGGGACTTGTCTAACTTAATGTTCCTCAAGAATCCCAATTCCTTCTCCTTTTTGATCTCAGCATGACTCAAACTATCTACGGGCCCTTTCCCAGAGTTATCATCCACCAAGTCCTTCTGTTTGGTGAACACTGTCACAAAGTATGCATTGAATACCTCACCCATTTCCTCTGGCTCCACACACAGATTCCCTCCCTTGTCCTTGAGTGGGCCAACCCTCTCCCTGGTACCCTTTTGCTCTTGATAAACACATAAAAAGCCTTGGGATTTTCCTTAATCCTGTTGGCCAATGCCTTTTCATGACCCCTTTTAGCCCTCTTTACTTCTTTCTGCTTTCCTTGTATTCCACACTTGCTTTGTGTGTTCCCTGCCTCCTAGCTTTGACAAATGCTTCCTTTTGCTTTTTGACTAGGCTCACAATATCAGTTTGTTCAACTTCTCCTCGTAGCCAACATCCTCGAGGTCAAGCAACATCCTGGTGAACCTTCTTTGCACTCTCCCCAAAGCTTCCATACCCTTCTGGTAGTGTGGTGACCAGAACTGCATGCAAAAGTCCAAATGTGGCCTAACCAAGATTTAATCCAGCTGCAACATAATTTGCCAACTCTTGTACTCAGTGCCCCTGCTAATGAAGGCAAACATGCCAAATGTCTTCTTAACCACCTTGGCACCTGTGTTGCCACTTTTAGGGAACTATGGACCTGCACGCCCGGATCCCTCTGTATGTTAATGTTTCGAAGAGTTCTGCCATTTACAGTATAATTCACACCTAAATTTGATACACCAAAATGCATCACCTCATATTTGTCTGGATTAAACTCCATCTGCTATTTCTGTACCCAAGCCTCCGATCCATCCGTATCCTGTTGTATCCTCTGACAACTCCTGGCACTATCAGCAACTCCGCCAATCTTTGTGTCATCTGCAAACTTACTAATCAGACCACCCACATTTTCCTCCAGATCATTTATCCATACTACAAAAACAGAAGGTTCTCAGGAGATTGTGAGACATTGGAATTCTCTTCCTCAGAAAGGAGGAGAGGTTGGGTGATTGAATACATTTAACACCGAGTTAGACAGGTTTTTGATTGAGGGAATCAAGGCAATGTGTGGATCTCAGCTGAAGTTAATCTTGGAAAAGTCAGATCCCAGAGTGAAATTGGGCAAGATGGGTCCAATTTTTATTTTGAAAGAATTCAGGGAAGTTGTTGAATTAATTCATAGCAGTCTGAAAATGAATTCTTAACACAATGAATAAAACATTTACTCAATAAGAATAATTAACTATTTTACACCAGGAGAAAGGTTCATGTGAAGGTTTCCAATCTCGCAGACTTGCCTTGGAATTCTCTCCAGAAGTCGCTCTTGCTCAGATAGCTTCAACAAGGATCCAGCTCCCGGGTTTCAATCTCACCTTATGTTCCTCTGTGTCAACTCATGCTTCACCATCCAAGGGCAATTTCAGAGCTTCAATCATGTCAAGTAGAACACCACTGCTTCAAAAAAGGTAGCTCTCCGAATTTCCTTTTTAAGCTCCTTTTTAAGCTCCTTTCTACAAGCCTTAGACTCCTCTAGATCCTTACCATCTCCTTGCTCTCTGAACCTTTTATACACCTTTCCTTTCTTCCTGACTAGGTTCACCACAACCTTCATGCACCACGGTTCCCGTGCCCTACCAAAACCTTCTTGTCTCATCGGAACGTTGTCATGCAGAGCTCCAGTCAAACGTTCCTTGAATATCCACCACCTTCCTTCTGTACTGTTCCCCGAGAACGCCTCCTTCCAGTTTATTTGTCCAATTATCTGCCTGATGTCTTCATATTTCCCCTAACTCCAGACAAACACTTTCCTCGCCGGCCTGATCCTATCTATCTCTTTGCAATGCTATTGTGAAGGAGATAGAATTATGATCTCCATCCCCGAGATGCTCTCCAACCAAGAGATCGGACACCTGTCCTGGTTCATTAGCCAGCACCAGGTCAAGTACAGCGTCTCCTCTCGTAGGCTTATCCACGTACTGTGTCAGGAACCCCTCCTGAACACACCTAACAAACTCCTCCCCGTCCAAACCCCTTATCCTTGGGATATTCCAGTCAATGTTTGGGAAATTAAAATCTCCCATCACAACAACTCTGTTATTTCTACATCTCTCTGGGATCTGTTTCCCTATCTGCACCTCAACTTCCCTGTCACGATTGGGCGGCCTGTAGAAAACACCCAGCAAAGTTATCGACCCTTTGCTGTTCCTAACCTCCACCCACAGAGACTCCGCGGCATCCTCCTCCTCTGCAGGCATGACACTGTCCCTGATCAACTGTGCCACTCTACCACCACTTTTGCCCCCAACCGTGTCCTTCATGAAGCATCTGAATCCTGGCACCTGAAGTACCCAGTCCTGTCCCTGAGATATCCAAGTCTCTGTAATGGCCACCACATCACATTCCCAAGCAGACGCAGTTGAAGGGGTGTACACGAGTGAAGGGGTGTACATGGGTGACGGGGTGTATGCGGGTGAGGTGAAGGAGTGGACAATGAGATTCATGGAGAGCATTAGCGGGGAATGAAGGTTCTGTTTCTATGCCATTTGTCGCATCCTTCTAGATCCTCTCCCAGGTAACAGTGCCCATCTGAGTGCCAATCACTGTGCTGCCAACCTGCTGAACAGGAGTGCTTTCAGAGACAGCCTGGCACAATGCTGGCCTGTGACCCATCCCCATGATAGAGGGACGACACATTGCAGATTCACTGACAGGGGGATGTCAGTTTGAGTTTCCTCCTGGGTGACTCAAAACTTCCCTGAAACTCTCCAGCACAAAACTCAGAGCACCAGCATCACCAACACAGGGTGAAATCATTCACAGAAACAGGGATTTGGGGAAAAAAAAACCCTTGACAACAGCAAGTTTCCAGACAGAGTCACTGAGAGGATACAGTTCCCACTGGCAAGTGGAGAGCATATTCTTTATACGAACTCATTCTCCGGGATGTGGGAATTGTGGAGAAGCCTGGCATTTCATACCCCATTGACCTGCAATGTCTCAGCTCCAAGACTTGGATGCAATGCTGTAGCACCTCTGAGAAATAAAAGATGTTGTAAGAAGTCTCACATCACCAGGTTAAAGTCCAACAGATTTATTTGATAGTAAACTCCACCAGCTTGCAGAATGCTGATAAGAACTTAAGAACATAAGTTCTTCATCAGGTGAGTGGAGAGTTCCCACCTGAGGACTCCCTGAGAACTGAGGGAAACCGGCATCTCCACATCACAAATAAAAGATGTGGTTGTGAAATAGCCCCTTGGTTGTGAAATAGCCGCCTCTCTCTGAGTTGCGGACTGAGGCTGCCTCGCTAAATATTTTTAAGAAACGGGTTGATGGGTTTTTGATAAGAGAAGGGATTAAGGGTTATGGGGAGAGGGCGGGAAGGTGGAGCTGAGTCACGACAGATCAGCCATGATCTTATTGAATGGCGGGGCAGGCTCGAAGGGCCAGATGGCCTACTCCTGCTCCTATTTCTTATGTTCTTATGCTTCCTGGGGGGATGGGTTAGGGGGTAACCGTGATACCATTTCCCTTTTTGTTATTTCAAACTCAAGAGTTGACTCTTCACAGATTTTGAAATCCTCCCTTTTGTGAAGCCTTACATTTCTCTAACCCTGAAATCACCCAGTCATTCAGGGAAACTGTTTCTGCTAATATTGCGATGGCAGTCATCTAAGTCATCTGTTTCCACTTTGACAGCAAATCACAATCTGATCATCTGTAGATTCTCTGAAGTCTTTGGAATGCCCTCATCACTTTCAGAGATTTGTCTGCCCTGGAAATGTTGGCTATTACGATTGCGAGGCAGATTTCTACCGTTCTGGTCTTGTTAAACTCTTGTTATTGTTGCTTGGCAGATTTTTACCGTTCAGGCAATGGTAAATTTATTGAAAGCCTATCCATGACACCAGCCTGATCTCAAGCAATCTTCCTCGAGAGAGAAAGGGAGAATCGAACACACGGCTGGCTGATATCAGTAATACATCTCCACCGACATGACGTTTCCTCTTGTGGTTGAGTCTAGAACTTGATGGGTGTGGACTCTCTGTTAAAATTACATCTTAGGGCAGAGGCGTTGAGAAGTATTTTCTCTCAGGGTTTTGTGGGACTTTGGAGCTCTCTGCCTCAGAAGGTGTTGGAGGCGGTGTCACTGAATATTTTTAAGGTGGAGATAGATTCTTGTTAGACAAGTGAATTGGAGAACGTGAGAACATAAGAAGCAGGAGTAGGCCATCTGGCCCCTGGAGCCTGCTTCACATTCAGTAAGACCATGGCTGATCTTTTCATGGACTCAGCTCCACTTCCCCACCCACTCACCATAACATCGAAGAGACAAAGAAGATAGGAGGAGGCCATTTGGCCCTTTATTCCTTTACTGTTCAAAAATGTATCTGTCTTCGTCTTACATTCAATGAGGTAGCCTCAACTGCTTCCCTGGGCAGGGAATTCCACAGATTCACAATCCTTTGGGTGAAGAAGTTCCTCCTCAACTCAGTCCTGAATCTGCTTCCACTTATTTTGAGGTCATGTCCCCTAGTTCCAGTTTTACCCGCCAGTGGAAACAACTTCCCTTATCTATTTCCTTCATAATCTGATATGTTTCTATCAGATCTTCCCTCATTCTTCTGAATTATAATGAGTATAGCCCCAGTCTACTCAGTCTCTCCGCATAAGCCAACCTTCTCAACTCCGGAATGAACCCAGTGAATCTCCTCTGCACTCCCTCCAGTGCCAGTGTATCCTTTCTCAAGTAAGGAGACCAAAACTATACACAGTACTCCAGGTGTGGCCTCACCAGCACCTTATACAGCTGCAACATAACCTCGCTGTTTTTAAACTCCATCCCTCTAGTAATGAAGGACAAGATTCCATTTGCCTTCTCAATGACCTGCTGCAGCTACAAACCAACTTTTTGTGATAAAGGTTATCCAGTGAAGATGGAGGACATGAAACTCAATTGCAAAACATGATCTTATTGAATGGCATAGCAGGGACAAGGGGCCAAATGGCCTACTTCTGCTTCTATTTCATGTATATCATGTATTCGCACATTCCATCCGTTAACACTTCGCATGACTGTCAGAATCAAAGAATCCCGACAGTGCAAAAGGAGGCCATTTGGCCCATTGATTCTGTACTGACCACAACCCCACCCAGGTCCTATTTCCATAGTCATCATTCACCACCCTCATTCACCCTGCTCATCTCCCTGACATTAGAGGCGATTTAGCACAGCCAATCAACCTAACCTGCGCATCTTCGGGCTGTGGGAGGAAACCCGGAGCACCTGGAGGCAACCCACGCAGACATGGGCAGAACATGCTGACTCCACACAGACAGTGACCCAAGGCCAGGAAGTGGCCCCGGATCCCTGGTGCTGTGAGCCAGCAGTGCTAACCACTGTTCCCAGACGCCTGACTCTCGCGGAGACCATTCACATTGATAGCTTTACTCTCTTCAACCTCTCCTGGATCAAACCTGGCACCTTAGTAGCTCAGTCTCAACAGAAAGAAATCCCACAACACCAGTTTAAAGTCCAAACAGGTTTATTTGTAGGAAAAGCCATAAGTTTTTGGCACAGCCTGTCCCTCTGTCAGATGGCTGGGAGTTCCAGAACTCCAAAAGCTTATGGCTTTTGCTTCAAATAAACCTGTTTGGGCTTTAAACTGGTGTTGTGGGATTTCTTTGTGTTACCCCAGTCCAACACTGGCATCTCCACATCGGTTCAGTCTGAAGGGATTACCTGGGATAATTCAAAAACTCAATAAGGTAAAATTCACAGTTCCCCAGACAGACAAACCTCAGAAATATTCAGGTTGGGTTTTGTGATTGAATTTTATTGAATAATAAATGCATTTGCGATATATATAAATACAAATTTCCAAAGGTTGAGTGGGCTGTGAGAGTTAGACTGAAGGAAATCCAACATATAATTCCAGTGATCCAGGAAAAAAAAAGCACCTGAAGTCCCAAACATTCTCCCATCTTCCCTTTGAGGAGGAAGACTGATCAATTCTGGAATGTCGTGTCCAGCTCACCAGAATAAATGGAGATGCTTCAGAAACAGAGGTCCGCTTTGCAGTACTATGTACCGGTTCATTCCAGCATTTCCAAGGTGAATCCCTGCTAATCTTCATTCACTTCCTCGCTTTGGTTGGAGGCATCAAGACCTAGGATTCAAAAAGGAAACCATCATCTCTTCCAGTGTTTGCTCCAGCTCGTTCTTCCACCCCTGCCGGTGGAATCTCAGTCCTGTCAGTCTATCTCCCATCCCACTGCGAGCTGGGACGGGAGATATCATCGAATCATAGAATCCCTACAGTGAAGGGGAGGCCATTCACCCCATCGAGTCTGCACCGACTCTCTGGCACAGCATCTTACCCAGGCCCTCTACCGAGACCACAAGAAATGACCCCAGGGTCAGAACTAAGGACCCCGCGCACCCCGGGCATTCTCTCTTCCACCTTCTTCCATCAGGAAAAGGATACTAAAGTCTGAGATCACGTACCAACCGACTCAAGAACATCTTCTTCCCTGCTGCTTTCAGACTCTTGAGTGGACTTAGCTCACATTAAGTTGATCTTTCTCTACACTCTAGCTATGACTGTAACACCACATTCTGCATGCTCTCCTTCCCTTCTCTATGTACTGTATGCTTTGTCTGTATAGCGTGCAAGAAACAATACTTTTCACTGCATGTTAATACGTGTGACAATAACACATCAAACCAAATCAAATCAAATGAAGGGTCATGAGCAAAGTCCAGTCCATTACTGATGACACAAAGGTTGGCCAGATGGTTAACAGTGAGGTTGAGTGACTTGGGTTACAGGAAGATATAGATGAGATGGTCAAATGGGCAGATAAGTGGCATCGAGGTCATAGAAGTTTACAGCATGGAAACAGGCCCTTTGGCCCAACTTGTCCATTCAGCTCCCGAGCCAGCCCCAACTGTCCGCATTTGGCCCATATCCCTCAACACCCATCTTACCCATCTAACTGTCTAAATGCTTTTTAAAAGACAAAATTGTACCCGCCTTTACTACTACCTCTGGCAGCTTGTTCCAGACACTCACCACTCTCTGTGGGAAAAAAATTGCCCCTCTGGACACTTTTGGAATTTAACCCTGAAAAGTGTGAGATGATGCACTTTGGAAGGAGTAATTTGACTAGGAAGTATACTACGAAAGGTCTGACACTGGGAAGCTCGAAGAACAAAGGGACCTTGGTGTATTGGCCCACTGATCTCTGAAGGAGGAAAGGCAGGTTAATCGGGTGGTGAAAAAGGCATACGGCACACTGGCCTTTATCGATCAGGGTATAGATTATAAAAGCAGAGAGGGCATGATGGAGTTGTGTCGGACTTTGGTGAGGCCACAGCTGGGGTACAGTGTGCATGCAGTTCTAATCACCCACATTATAGGAAGGATGTGATTGCGTTGGAGGGGGTGCAGTGGAGATTCAGGATGATGCCTGGGATGGGATATTTAAATTATAAAGAGAGGTTGGGTCGGCTTGGGTTGTTTTTGTTGGAGCAGAGAAGACTGACGTGGGGGGGGGGGGGGGGGGGGGAGACCTGATGGAGACGTTCAAGATTATGAGGACAGAGTGAATAGGGGGCAACTGTTCCTCTTGGTTGTCGGGGCAGTTTACGAGGGGACACAGGTTAAAAGTGAGGGGCAGGAGATTTGGGGGGCATTTGAGGAAAAACATTTTTATCCAGAGGGTGGTGACAGTGCAGCCTGGGAGGATGGTGGAGGCGGGATGCGTACTTGGCACGCCATATCATTCAAGGCTATGGGCCAAGTGCTGGCAGGTGGGATGATGAGGCAGGTCAGGGTCTTTTATGTGTCGGTGCAGACTCGATGGGCCGAAGGGCCTCTTCTGCACTGTCGTATTCTATGATTCTTCCAGGGCACCAGAAAGCAAAAATTCTGTTCCAACCTTTGTGGTTTTCTCACAGCTTGGTATGGGCTCCTGCTCTGTCCAAGACTGCAAGGAACTACAAAGAATTGTGAACGAAACCCAACCCATCACACAAACCAGCCTCCCATCCATTAACTCTGTCTACACTTCCCGCTGCCTCGGAAAAGCAGTCAGCATCATCAAGGACCCCACACACCCTGGACATTCTCTCTTCCACCTTCTTCCATCGGGAAAAAGATAGCAAAGTCTGAGGTCACGTACCAACTGACACAAGAACATCATCTTCCCTGCTGCCATCAGACTTTTGAATGAACCTACCTTATATTAAACTGATCTTTCTCTACACCCTAGCTATGACTGTGACACCACATTCTGCACCCTCTCTATCATTCACTATGAATAGTATGCTATGTCTGCATCGCATGCAAGAAACAATACTTTTCATTGTGTCCCAACACATGTGACAATAATAAATCAAATTGAAAATAAAATACCTTACTCTCAGCCTGTCATCCCACACATTTAACATGGCAAATGCACCTCACCTACACTTTGGAGTGTGGGAGGAAACTGGAGCACCCAGAGGAAACCCATGCAGACACGGGGAGAACGCGCAGACTCCACACAGACAGTGACCCGAGGCCGGAATCAGACCCGTGTCCCTGGTGCTGTGAGGCAGCAGTGGTAACCATTGTGCCACCCCAATATTGACCGCACTACAACATCTGTCGTCCAGGAATCGATCATTCACAATTGCTTTGAGTGCACTCAAGCAGCTGACAAATTCATTTACCTGCTGTCATTTGGCAAGCAGCATATTAAAGACATGGAATTTGATAAGGAAAATAATTTTTATCGCTGCTTTCTAATATTCTGTGGCTGTTTTATGGTAAATATTTATGTCAAGGCTGGTTCCCCTTTCACACAACTGTGGCCTGACAGTTTAATATAATTCCCATCTTCCAGGAAACTCTGGAATTGACTTGCCTTTGGAATTCCAGACTGGAGTGTTTACAGCGCACAGATTACACTGACAAAACCTCATCATCTCAGCAGTGAGAATTCACACCTCCATTCTGATCACCACATTTTGGGTGAGGTCCTTAATTCACCAAGGAGAAGGAGATGACGGATGCTGAGGTTAATTATAGCTGTGTGAAGGCCCTCGAGAGATTTCTTCACCCAGAAGGTGGTGATTGTGTAGAATTCACCACCGCAGGAAGTAGCTGAAGCCAAATTGTTGGATGATCCCAAGACAAAATTAGACGTCACCCTTGGGGCGAAAGGGATCAAGGGACATGGGGGAAAGAGGGGATCATGATATTGAATTCGATCATAAGAATGATCGTAATGAAGAGCGGAGCAGGCTTAAAGGGCTGAATGGCCTACTCCTGCTTCTACTGTCTATGTACTCAACCCACAAAAGTAAAATCAATGTGTGTGGACTACAGTGACTCCGGAAGGTGACCCACAATCACCTTTTCCCATATTCCAAATCATTGCCCGATCCTTCACCAGCCTCCCATCCACTGACTCTGTCGACACTTCCCACTGCCTCGACTGAGCAGCCAGCATAATTAAGGACCCCCCACACACCCCGAACATTCTCTCTTCCACCTTCTTCCTTCGGGGAAAAAGATACAAAAGTCTGAGGTCACGTACCAACCGACTCGAGAACAGCTTCTTCCCTGCTGCTGTCAGACTTTTGAACGGACAAACTTCTCATTAAGTTGATCTTTCTCTGCACCCAAGCTGTGACTGTAACACTACATTCTGCACTCCCTCCTTTCCTTCTCTATGAACGGTATGCTTTGTCTGTGCAGCGTGCAAGGAACAATGCTCTTCACTACATGCTAATACGTGTGACGATAATAAATCAAATCAAATCAAAACCTTCTCAAGGACAATTCCCAAATGCTTGTCGAGCCAGCGACACCCAGATCACATAGCCCCCCCCAACAAAGACAATGTACAAATGGTCTTACCTTGGGCACAGGTGGCTGAGGGGGTTTGGTTACCGGTGGAAGGAGGGGTTTGGCTGCCAGTGGAGGAGGGGGTGCCTTCAACCCTGAAGGCTGCAACAAAGCACAAAAATGAATGAGACGCTGCCAGTGGACAAAGTGGGACAACAAACACAGTACATTCATTTCACTCAGTCGCAGTGACAAACCTGATCAACTCCTCTTTGTTTGAAGACAGGTTGTCAATATTGGGGAATTGCAATCTTTCCTTCACTGGAGGCTAATTTTAACCTGATCAGTCCAACTGCTGCCCCACGGTGCCTGGGACCCGGTTCGATTCCGGTTTGGGTCACTGTCTGTACGGAGTTGCACACTGGTGGTGTGGTAGCGCAGTGATTAGCACTCCTGCCTCACAGTGCCAGGCATCCAGGTTCGATTCCCCAGCCTTGGGTCACTGTCTATGTGGAGTGGAACAGTGGTGGTACCATGACACAGTGCTAAGCACTGCTGCCTCACAGTGCCTGGGACCTGGGTTTGATTCCCAGCTCGGGTCACTGTCTGCACGTTCTCCCCATTTCTGCGTGGGTTTCCTCCGGCTGCTTTGGTTTCCTCCCACACTCCAAAGATGTGTGGGTTAGACGGATTGGTCACACTAAATTGACCCTGAGTGTCCTGAAATGTGTAGGGTAAGGGTGGGATTCGCGAAGTAAATGCATGGATTTGAGGGGATAGGAGTGGGGAAGAGGGCCTGGGTAAGATACTCGGTCAAAGAGTTGGTGCAGACTCGATGGACTGAATGGCCTCCAGGGATTCTATGATGGATATAAAATGGGCGGCTGATCCCTTTACACCCATTCCATTGCATAGGTCAATACTGCGTGATCAAAGCAGTAACATTCCTTTTTTGGGTTTTCTCTGTAGTCTTTCCAGACAAATGAGTGACTTATCGGAACCCTACAGTACGGAAGGAGGCCATTCGGCCCATCAAGGCTGCACCGACCCAGGCCCAATCCCTATAAACCCATGCATTTCACCTAGCTGGCCTCCCTGAAATAAAGGGGCAATTTAGCATGGCCAGCCATAGACTCCCTGCAGTGCAGAAGGAGGCCATTCAGTCCATCGAATCTCCACCTGCTCCTTTACCGAGTGTCTTATCCGGGCCCTCTCCCCCACCCTATCTCCTTAACCCCATGCATTTACCCCACAAATCCCACCCTTAACCGACACATCCTGGGACACTCTGGGTCAATTTGGCATGACCAATCCGTCTAACCCGCACACCTGTGCACTGTGGGAGGAAACTGGGAGCACTCGGAGGAAACCCCGCGCAGACACGGGGAGAATGTGCAAGCTCTGCACAGACAGTGACCCAAACCGGGAATCGAACCCTGGTCCCTGGCGCTGTGAGGCAGCAGTGCTAACCATTGTGCCACCGTGCTGGGCTCTTTCAGCCAGCATCTCAGCATATTCCACAACCACACTGATAGCTGACCTGAGTGACTATGAGTGGGATGTGTCAAATGGATGTCGAAGGATATTTGAGTTAAAAAGTTTGATTCAGAGAAGGAATTTTCTTTTGAAAATCTTCAGTTGATTGGTTAACACAGACTGTCATTATTAGGATGCACCTTCTTTGAATTTTGTGGAGTACAATTCTTTCCTTTAAACCGTGAAGTTTTTAGATTTATTCCGGGAGTGGAAAATTGGCTGCTTGGCTTCCCAAATAAAAATGATTGCGGTCATACCAGGGTTCGATTCCCAGCTCGGATCACTGTCTGTGCGGAGTGGCACAGTGGTCAGCACTGCTGCCTCTCAGTGCCAGGAACCCGGGTTCGATTCCCAGCTCGGGTCACTGTCTGTGCGGAGCTTGCACATTCTCCCCGTGTCTGCGTGGGTTTCCTCTGGGTGCTCCGGTTTCCTCCCACAGTCTGAAAGACGTGTTGGTTAGGTGGGTTGACCATGCTAAATTCTCCCTCAGGTGCCACTGTGTGGCGATTTTCACAGGAACTTCATTGCAGGGTTAATGTAAGCCTACTTGTGACAGTAATAAATAAACTCTCGACCTATTTGAGTGCACATCAGGTGGAGATGCCGGCATTGGACTGGGGTGGGCACAGTAAGAAGTCTCACAACACCAGGTTAAAGTCCAACAGGTTGATTTGGAATCAGGAGATTTCGGAGCGCTGCTCCTTCCTCAGGTGAGTACTCATCAGTCAAAAGGTTAACTTACCTTGCCCAGCGGTACAAGGGGTTTGTTCGCCGGAGGTTGAGGAGGGCTTGTAAGAACAAACACAAGGCAATGAATATCTTGCTGGACTTATGAGGGCAGAATCCCAGCTGTGCCAATGCACCCAGAGTTACCCTGTGTGGGAAAGGAGAGGTACATCCTTCTGACGGGACACCTACCTGGTGAGGCGAGCTGACTGCAATTGCTGCTATGTAGGAGGGTGGAGGGGGTGGAGTGACCATCATTGGACCCTGAAACAGGAAGGTAAGAATGAGCAAATACAAACAGTGACTACAGCGAAACAGGCTTTGTTCTCAGTGTGCCAGACTGGCAAAGGCCAGTTCCTGTTGATCTGAGATGACAATGGGCTGACGCACTGAAAGATTGATACAATTTGTTGGCCAGTTAGAAGCCTATTGTGCTGTTGTGTGGCGAAAACCACAGGTCTCAGACCAACTGCATGCTTGCACTGGGAGCTGCGATGGGCTGAATGACTGAGTCACTTCCTTCAAGTGATGTCATCTGGATGGGTTGTTTGCTCTCTGACTGAGCAGTCAGAAGAACCTGGAAGTAATCTGTGGTGACGTGTCCCCCCCCCGCCCCCTCCTCCCCCCCCCCCTTACCTCCACTCAATACCAGCTGGAAGGCTCTCTCTCCCTCCTGGTTTCTTTTCTCTGAATATAGAACAAAGAACAAAGAACAAAGAACAAAGAACAACACAGCACGGGAAACAGGCCCTTCGGCCCAACGAGCCCGCGCCGCGGTCCCATGGTCAGTGACCTATTCATGATTTTAGTCTATGCCTAATGTGTGAGGATGTGGGTATGCCGGCGTTGGACTGGCGTAAACACAGTAAAAAGTACACGGACACTTTTTACTAATGTGTGAGGATCAGGGAGGTCCAATATAGGGACAATTTGTTACCCAATCAATCAGCCTAAAAGCACATTTTTGGGATGTGGGAGGAAACCGGAGCACCCGGAGGAAACCCACGCAACCATGGGGAGAACGCGCAAACTCCCACGGACACAGGCCCAAATCCATGTGTCCGCACAGCAACAGAGATAGTCTCTGAGCTGCCATGTTGCCCTCGAGATGGTCCAGTTTACGCACACCAATGACATGAAGCAGTAGGCAACTCCCGAAGCAACATCCAAGAGCAGCCCACCACAATCTGCCGCCCGCATGCCCCTTGCTGGACTTAAATGCCTGTGGATAAAAATTCATTATTAAAAAGAGTCTATACCCCTGAGGCTAAAACTGACCCCAAGCCTACAATGCTTAATAAGGCCTGCTATATCCCCCTATATGTAGACCGCTCATGTGGCTGTCCAAGTGACTCTTGAACAACCCTAGCGTGCCTGCTTCCACCACCTTACTCGGCAGTGCATTCCACATCCCCACTACCCTTTGTGTGAAAAACTGCCCTCTAATATTTGTCTTATATCTAGCCCCCCTCACCCTAAGCCCGTGACCCCTCGTTCTATCCATTTCTAATAGCGGAAAAAGCTTACCACCATCTACTCTATCTATCCCCTTCATAATCTTATAAACCTCTATTAGATCCCCCCTCAGCCGACGTCTCTCAAGGGAAAACAGCCCAAGTGCGTTCAATCTTTCCTCGTAAGACAGCCCTTCCATACCGGGCAGCATCCTGGTAAATCTCCTCTGCACTCTCTCCAGGATCTCTACATCCTTCCGGTAGTACGGCGACCAGAACTGGACGCAGTACTCCAGGTGAGGCCTAACCTAACCTATATGCACCGGGACTCTGTCACCTTGCCTGCCACAGAGCGAACAAAGCACACGTGAAACCGAATGAAAAAAATGAAAAAAAAAATGAAAACGTGAAGCTGTAAAATCGAGCCCACAGAATTTGTTCTCTTAGACTTGTTGGGCTTTCATAGAATTCCTACGGTGTAGCAAGAGACCATTCAGCCCATCAAGTCTGTACTGACAACAATCCCCCCCCCCCCCCCAAGGCCCGATCCCTGTAACACCATATGTTTACCCTGCTTGTCCCACTGACACCAAGGATCAATTTAAGCACATCTTTGGAACGTGGGGGGGAAACCGGAGCACCCGGAGGAAACCCACGCAGACACGGGGAGAACGTGCAGACTCCACACAGACAGTGACCCCGAGGCCGGGAATCGAACCCGGGTCCCCGGCGCCGTGAGGCAGCAGTGCTCACCCACTGTGCCACCCCGTGAACCCGCTCGCCTTCTCTGGATAAGGAACCCAGTGAGCTAACAGCTACACCCGTGCCAGGACGAGTGGAGAACTTGCCTTCGGAGCCTTGAATCTTAGTACTTGAGGAGTGGCTGGTGCGCTGTCGGTGTAAGCTGGATTCGAGAGCCCAGACGTCGTAGGCTGCTGGGTCCTAAAGACACAAGCAGGGGATGACAGACAGAAGCCAACAATGCAACAACAACACTTCACAGTTCAACTGCTGACAATCAGGGAATCTGCAGTCCCATCCCACCAAAGCTCATGGAACTCTGACCGGCTTCCCACGTTTTCCAGACCCGACACTGCTCCCTGCCGCTATGGGGCGGTCGAATTCCACCCTGAGAGCTCCCAGCTTGGAGGAATCGTGGAATCCCTACAATGCAGAAGGAGACCATTCGGCCCATCGAGTCTGCAGCAATCCCACCCAGGCCCTATCCCCGTCATCCCCACATATTTACCCCGCTAATCCCCCCTCAACACAAAGGGGCAATTTAGCATGGCCAATCCCCCTTCACCCGCACATCTTCCGAGTGTGGGAGGAGCACCCGGAGCAGACATGGGGAGAACATACAGACTCCACACAGACAGTGACCCGAGCTGTGAATCGAACCCGGGACACTGGCACCGTGAGGCAGCAATACTGACTATTCTGCCACCGTGCTGTCCACTGACTCTGTCAGTCCCAGGCCTGGCCCACGTTTCACTCTGAGGTGTGGGAGTTAAAACTTATTCTATCAAAACTGAGATATGACTCAGGCTCCAGATACCGAGTTTAGCAAGCTTTCGGGGCACAGTGCTGTGTCTGGAACCTCTCCAAAGCCTCTCCAACTGGACACACCCAAACATCAATAAAAATTACCTCGGAGTGACTGTGCTTTTCACTGTGCGTCTCTTGTACACAAAGGCTGCGATTCCAAAGGCAGCAATGACTAATAGTACGACCAACACAATAATAACGATTGCTGCGGGGAAATAAAAAGGTCATTACTCCAGTGACACATGGTTAACAATTAAATCAAACAAAACACCAGGATCAGTAGATACAGTAAACAGAAGACCATAAGATAAAGGAGCCCATCGAGTCTGCTCCGCCATTCAAACATGACTGAGAAGTTTCTCAACCTCATCCTCCAGTCTTTTCCCCATAACTTTTGATCCCCTCACCAATTAAGAACCTACTTATCTCTGTCTTAAAGACCTGGCCTCCACTGCCTTCTGTAGCAATGAATTCCACACATTCGCCTCCCTCTGGCTGAGGAAATTCCTCCTTCTCTCCGTTCTAAACTCTGCACCCTTTACTCTGAGGCTGTGCCCTCAGATCCCAGTCTCTCCTACGAATGGAAGTATCTTCCCCACATCCAGTCTATCCAGGCCTTTTAGTCATCTGACTAAAAGTTTCAATGAGATTCCCCCCACTGTGCCACCACCACCAACCCCCCCACAACCTTCCAAACTCTATCGAGTACATAGAAACATAGAAGATAGGAGCAGCAGGAAGCCATTCGGCCCTTCAAGCTTCTGATGGTGGCTGATCATCCAACTCCTTTCTTCCCTAAGCTTTGATCCCATTCGCCCGAGTGCTCAACCACCTCTCAAATACATTCAATGTTTTGGCATCAACTACTTCCTGTGCTCATGAATTCCACAGGCTCACCACTCTCTGGGTGAAGAAATGTCTCCTCACCTCCGTCCTAAATGTTCTCCCCTGAATCCTCAGACTGTGATCCCTGGTTCTGGACGACCCTACCATCGGGAATATCCTCCCTGCATCTACCCTGTCTGGTGTCTGGTCCTGTCATAATTTCTAAGTCTCATTCGTCTGAACTCCTGTGCAAACAATCCTGACCTGGTCAACCTCTCCTCATACATCAGTCTCTCCGGAATCAGCCTGCTAAACCTTCGCTGCACTCCCTCCACAGCAAGAACATCCTTCCTCAGAAAAGGGAACCAAAACTGCACACAATACTCCAGATGCGGTCTCACCAAAGCCCTGTATAACCGCACCAACACATCCCTCCTTCTGCATTCCTGATTAGTTACAGACCCCGAGTCCTCAATCACTCCTCATACGTCAAGCGTTTCATTCCCGGGATCTTTCCCAGAACCTCCTCTGGACCCTTTCCAGGGCCAACACATCCTTCCTTAGATGTGGGGAACACTGAGTTGTGGTGCTGATGTTTGGGCTTTTCCTGGGCACGGAGAAGGATGTCCACTCTCACAGTTCAATGAATTCAGACCCTCCCCACCGTAGCTCCTCCCAAGAATGCAACAACAACATAAAATTGCCCAAACCCACAAAGTTAGCAGTTCTGGGATGAAGAGTTGTGTATTCTGTAACCATAGGGAGCCTGACCCTGTGTTGTGAGCAGTTGGCATTTTTTGGGGTATTTGAGGCTAAAGTGCAAGGGTTGAGAAAGCCTACCGCCTCAGCCTCAGACGGAATCTCATACTTCCAGCCTCGCTGGAGTGGCAAGATGTGAACAGGGATTCAAAGCAGAAAATCTGACTACACTTGGGATGGCATGGTGGCACAGCAGTGAGCACTGCTATCTCGCAGCATCAAGGACCTGGGTTCAATTCCAGCCTCGGGTGTCTGTCTGTGTGAAGTTTGTACATTCTCCCCATGTCTGTGTGGGTTTCCTCTGGCTTTCCACCCACGCTCTGAAGGTGTGCTGGTTTGTTGGATGGTTCATGCTAAATTGCCCATTAGTGTCAAGAGATGTGTAGGTTTGGTGGATTGGCCATGCTAAATTGCCCATTAGTGTCAAGAGATGTGTAGGTTTGGTGGATTGGCCATGCTAAATTGCCCCTTAGTGTTCTGGAGCCAGCTCTGACAAAGGGTCATCCAGACTTCAAGCATTGGCTCCGTTCTCTCTCCACAAATGCTGTCAGACAAAGAACAAAGAACAACCCAGCACGGGAAACAGGCCCTTCGGCCCAACAAGCCCGTGCCGCCGCATCACCCTACACCTATTCTACCCTGCATATCTACAAAATTGAACCCCTGACTTAGCCAGATTCAGGGGAGAATAGTGTCAATTTGGTAAAACCAATCAGCCTAAGAGCACATCTTTGGGGTGTGGGAGGAAACCGGAGCGCCCGGAGGAAACCCACGCAACCACAGGGAGAATGCGCAAACTCCCACAGACACAGGCCCAAATCCATGTGCCTGCACAGCCAGCAGTGCTAGTCACTGAGCTGTTGCGGCGCCCGTCTACCGGTCCAGGATCAAGCACACACACCGACATTTCCAGCATTTTCTCTTTTTGCCCCAGCCCCCCCCCACCACTACCACCATCGCACCCTGCCCCCTGCCCCACACCCACTTGGGTTCAAATTACATGTGGAAAAATTCAGCCCACCTGTCCCCACAGGCTCAGGACAGGCAGGATTTGGGGTGGGGGTTGGGTGGGGGTGGGGGGGGGTGGGGGGAAGTGGGGGGAGGTGTGATGCCTCCCACAGCCAAAGTGCTGACCTATCAGTCTTGGGTTGGATATTTTGCAAGGTTCTCCAATGCGGGGCAGCAAACCCAGCCCCCACCCCACCCCACCCCACCCCCACCTCCCCGGCATCCACAAGGAGGGGAGAAAGCTGGTTTTACACGAGGTTGGGGAAAACTGAGCTTCTGATTGGTTGCTGATGCTCTGAGGGAGTGAAAAGCCATAGTGGTTGGTACCGTATGAAGGAAACGAGCTGGATTGAGAGACGCCAACTTCAAACTGGCACTCCTCCAGGTGATTACAAATCTGCAAGGTAAAGACAAAGATATCGGTTAGAGGCTGTCAAGAAGCTCGACACCATCCAGGACAAGGCAGACTCAATGGGCTGAATGGCCTCCTTCTGCACCGTAGGGATTCTATGATTTGATGGACTGCAGTGATTCAAGAAGGCAGCTCTCATCACCACCTTCTCAAGGGGCAACTCGGGAAGGGCAATAGCCAGGCCTATGTCCCATGAATGAATAATAAAAAATGCCCAGACCACAGCACACAGGGGTTCCTGCTAACTCTCACTGTCCACATTGCGAGAGATTTGAACAGACAACTTGACATTTCAGGAACATGTTTCACAAACACTCCATGGGCTGGAGTGGGACCTGGGTACAACTTGACTTTACTAAAGGCGCCTTCCAAATATAAAAGTTTGTTTATTCGTGTCACAAGTCGGTTTACATCAACACTGCAGTGAAGTTACTGTGAAATCTCTCCGAGTTGCCACACTCAGGCGCCTGTTCGGGCACGTTGAGGGAGAATTTGGCAGTTAACTAACACACCTTTCGCACTGTGGGAGGAAACCGGAACACCTGGAGGAAACCCGTGTAGCCACGGGGAGAGTGGGGGTCAACGAGTGCTATTCGGATTGGCGGTTGGTGACTAGTGGGGTGCCCCAGGGATCGGTGCTGGGGCCTCAGCTATTTACCATTTATATAGATGATCTGGAGGAGGGAACCGAGTGTAGGGTGTCGAAATTTGCTGATGACACCAAGATTGGGGGAAAGGCAAATTGTGCGGAGGGTGTGGAGAGTCTGCAGAAGGATCTAGATAGGCTGGGCGAATGGGCCAGGAAATGGCAAATGGAATTTAATGTTGGCAAGTGTGAGGTGGTCCACTTTGGTAGGAGGAATGGTAGGAAGGACTATTACTTACGTGGCGAAAAACTGCAGCAGGCGACGGTGCAGAGGGACCTCGGGGTCCTTGTGCATGAGTCGCAAAAACCCAGCTTGCAGGTGCAGCAGGTGGTCAGGAAGGCGAATGGGATGCTGGCCTTCATAGCGAGGGGGATTGAATATAAAAGTAGGGAGGTCTTGCTGCAGCTGTATAGGGCATTGGTGAGGCCGCAGCTGGAGTACTGTGTGCAGTTTTGGGCGCCGCACCTGCGCAAAGATATTTTGGCCTTGGAGGGAGTGCAGAGGAGGTTTACTAGGCTGATACCGGAGTTGAGGGGGTTGAGCTATGAGGAGAGGCTGAATAAACTGGGCTTGTACTCGTTAGAGTTTAGAAGAATGAGGGGAGATCTCATTGAGACGTATGAGATGATGAATGGGATGGATAGGATAGAGGTGGAGAGACTCTTCCCGCTCAAAAAAGACAGTAGGACAAGGGGGCACAGCCTCAAGATAAAGGGGGGGCGGTTTAGAACAGAGTTGAGGAGAAACTTCTTCACTCAAAGGGTGGTGAATCTCTGGAATTCTCTGCCCGTTGAAGTGGTGGAGGCTGCCTCGCTAAATATTTTTAAGACGCGGGTTGATGGGTTTTTGATAAGAGAGGGGATTAAGGGTTATGGGGAGAGGGCGGGAATGTGGAACTGAGCCACGACAGATCAGCCATGATCTTATTGAATGGCGGGGCAGGCTCGAAGGGCTAGATGGCCTACTCCTGCTCCTATTTCTTATGTTCTTATGAATGTGCAAACTCCACACAGGCAGGGACCCAAGCTGGGAATTGAACCCGGTTCCCTGGCGCCGTGAGGCAGCCGTGCTAACCAATAAGCACATGACTAAGAGGCACAGAAAATAAAAAATTCCCGCCATGGTCTCTCTCTCTCTTTCTGCTGGTTTTGTGCACTCTCTGGGGAGCTGAGGGCCAGGGCAGTGGACATCTTATTTACTCTCAATATTTTGGCACATTGGGTGAGGATTTCAGTCAAACGGTGCGAGGATGTAATTTTAAAATGGCGCTCTGAACTCTGCCCCTTCCGGAATGTAATGAGATTTTCAAAGAGGGAGCCGGAAGTCAAGGGTGGGGGTGTGGGGTCAGGGGGCAGCCGCAAGGGGTGATGGCGGGAGTGGTATTGTGGAATGGGTAAACATCTCACCTCCAATTCAGAGCTCGTTAATAAGAATGCTGAAATGATTGATTTCAATACAGGTACGATAGGCACCGCCCAGTCCGAGATCTGAACTGGTTGGGCAATGTCGAGTCAGTGGTTAGCACTGCTCCTCACGGCACCAGGGACCCGAGTTTAACTCCCGGCTCGGGTCACTGTCTGTGCGGAGTCTGCACCTTCTCCCCGTGTCTGCGTGGGTTTCCTCCGGGTGCTCCGGTTTTCGCCCACAGTCCTAAAGACGGGCTGGTTTGGGTGCATTGACCCGAGGACATGCTGGAATGTGGTGACGAGGGGAATTTCACACTAACTTCATTGCAATGTTAATAATTGCGACACTAATAAATAAACTTTAGATATGCAGGTTAGGTGGATTGGCCGTGCTAAATTGCCCCTTAAGTGTCCTGAGATATGTAGGTTAGGGGGAGATTAGTGGGGTAAATACGTGGGGTATGGGAAAGAGTCTGGGTGAGATCCTCCGTTGGAAAGCTGGTGCAGATTCAATGGGCAGAATGGCCTCCACCTTGTGCTGTGGGGATACTATCCTGCCTGATTTGGTTTTCAAGATTCAGGGTCTAGAAGACATTTACGGGAATCGACAGTTGAGCTGGGAACCTAAGGCCAGGTCCAGGGTCCACAACGTGAAGAATGGGGCAGAGGGAAACTGTCTCACACTGGATTTTATATCAGCTTCTGGAAACGATCAGAAGGGGGCAGGAATCAACAGGAAACAGAAAGCTAAGGATGGCACGGCGTTAGCGCTCTCTGGCATTCTGCCCCCCCGCCAGGTTCACCAGATCATATCAACAGGGAGAACAGAAGGAATTCTGAATACTATGTTCAGGAGGTGTTCCTGAATCTGCAGCACCATATTCAATGGGAAGTAGATCATCCAGTCCCCACAAGGAGCAAATTCATGGGAGCCACCCTCTAGAGTGCTCCCTGCTCCCAGAACCAGAAGGCGCTGAGTGAGGGATACTGGACCACAGGAAAACGGTCTGGCTTGCTCCGTGATGGGGACTCTCCATTCTCTGACTGCCGGGCACTTCCCGTCATTCCAAACAGTCCATTCAAAACAAACATCAAGTCAAAGAGAAGATATGTTGGAGGCACAGGGCTCAGGAACAGTCAGACCCGGACTCCAGGTCGCGACACAAAGTTAACCTGCCAATGGTGTTTGAAGGGAGGGACTGAGAAAGAGAGAGTGAGAGAGAGAGAGAGAGTGGCAGGGGGAGGGGGAGAAAGAGAGAGAGAGAGAGAGAGAGAGAGAGACTGAGAGAGAGAGAGGCTGAGAGAGAGAGAGTGAGAGTGGCAGGGGGAGGGGGAGAGAGAGGGAGAGAGAGAGACTGAGAGTGGCAGGGGGAGGGGGAGAAAGAGAGAGAGAGAGAGAGGGGGGAGAGAGAGAAAGAGACTGAGAGAGAGAGGGTGAGAGAGAGAGGGTGAGAATGGCAGGGGGAGGGAGAGAGAGAGCGGGGGAGAGAGAGGGGGGGTGAGAAAGAGGGGGAGAGAGAGAGAGAGGGGGGGGAGAGAGAGAGAGACTGAGAGAGAGACTGAGAGAGAGAGGGTGAGAGGGAGAGGATGAGAGTGGCAGAGAAAGGGAGCGGGGAGAGAGGGAGCGGGGAGAGAGGGAGCGGGGAGAGAGGGAGCGGGGAGAGAGGGACTGAGAGTGGCAGGGGGAGGGAGAAAAAGAGGAGGACAAAGAGAGAGAGGGGGAGAGAGAGAGAGAGGGGGAGAGAGAGAGAGAGGTGGGAGAGAATAAGAAAAAGAGAGAAAGAAGGAAAGAGAGAAGGAGACAGAGACAAATAGAAAGAGGTGAGACGGAAAAACCCGAGGGACAGACAACGGGGGAGAGACAGACAGCGGGGGAGAGACAGACAGCGGTGGAGAGACAGACAGCGGGGGAGAGGTGGAAAGAGAGGGTGGCAGAAAGAGTGGGGGGAGAAAGAGAGAGAGAAGGAGAAAGGAGAGATACACTGAGAGACAGACAGAGAGGGAGAGAAAAGAACAGGGGAGGGAGACAGACAGACAGAGAGAGAGAGAGAGAGCCAGAGTGGGGGAGACGGAGAGACAGACAAACAGAGGGAGAGACAGACAGAGGTAGAGAAAGAGAGAGAGGGTGACAGAGAAATTGAGAGAGAAAGAGGGAGAAGAGACAGAGAGGAAGGGAGAAACAGTGAGAGACAGGGAGACAGAGCGGGGTGGGGGAGAGAGAGAGAGAGCGAAAGGGAGATAAAGAGAGACAGACAGAGAGGGATGCAGAGTGTAGGGGACACGGAGAAAGGGGACAGTGAGGGGGAAGACAGATAAAGGGTCACAGTGAGGGAGAGACAGAGAAAGGGGACAGAGTGAGGAAGGGACAGAGTGAGGGGGTCACAGAGAAAGGGGACAGAGTGAGGGGGAGACAGTGAGCGAAGGAAACAGAATGGGAGAGACAGAGTTGGGGGGGACAGAAAGACAGACAAAGAGAGAGGGACAAGAGAATAGACAGAGAGGGGTAGTTAAGAGTAAATCAGAGCTAAGCATTGCCCAAGGCTGGATGAATCGGGGCATGAGGTTACAGTTGGCGTGGCGATCCCAGAATAGAGAAAAGTGGGGGGGAAACAGAAATCTCGAAACCTTTCCTGAAAGAAGCTGGCAGGTTTGGGAGTTGAGTTTCTCAGCGGATGACCAAAAGGACATGGAGAGGTAACTCACCGCATATTCAGGGCACTTCTTGGAACATTCATCAGTGAGTGCAACAGCAGTACACTTGGAGTTGACACACATCTGGAGAGAGAGGGCAGGTTCATTGAGAATTTATTGAAAACCCAGATGAATTTCAATGACAAGTGATTGAAGACAGTCATTTCACATTTCTTAGTTCTGAAATTGACCAGGTCCCATCAACCTACTAACTTCCCTCAGGAATTAGACTGTGACCATGTGAACACTTCCACTGATGGAGGACAAGAGGCTGAGGGGCTGGGACTGTTCTCCTGTGAACCCAGAAGGATTAGAGATGATGCAGCTGACATTTTAACAGAGTGACTGCTTCCCCCCGGCGACTGTGAGTCAAGTCAGTGACCAGATGGCAAGAGGTTTTTGAGTCACTGGGACAACACTTGGAGATGCTGAGGAGATTTTTAATTTTTTGATGATCCGGAAACCTTAACTTGAAATCAGGTTGATTTTCAGCACATCATCATGAAGCCGAATGGATATTTTTTCTTCATTCATTCATGGGACATGGGTGTCATTGGCTGGGCCAGCATTTATTGCCCACCCCGAGTTGCCCGAGGGCACAGTTGTGAGTCAACCACATTGCTGTGGCTCTGAAGTCATAAATAGGCCAGACTGGGTAAGGATGGCAGATTTCCTTCCCTGAAGGACATTAGTGAAGCAGAAGGGTTTTTCTGACAATGCTTTCATGGTCATCAGTAGATTCTTAACTCCAGGTTTTTTTATTGAATTCAAATTCCACCATCTGCCGTGGCGGGTCACGTGCTCACTGTGTTTTCACATTCATTCCATTACCTTGTTGTCTCCACACTTTGTTCCACTTTGGACCAATCCAGTTATTCCCTCTCCATCCAATATAACTTTGCATCTTACTGAACCAAGTGTGACTATGCCAAATCCATAAGAGTGTTGCTTACTCCCACCAACACAGTTCAATTGCCCACACATAATATCCCTGTATCACGTGCTCACTGTGTCACATTTCCGAAAAAAAGGACCTGCTGTTGAAGCTTTTCATCTTGCACTCATCAGATACACAAGAGTACCAGATTTAAAGGGGAACAACAATTTAAAGTCATGGATGTTTACAGCATGGAAATAGGTCCTTCAGCCCAACTTGTCCATGCCACCCCTTTTTTTAATTCATTGAGCTCGTCCCAATTGTCTGCATTTGGCCCATATCCCTCTATACAAACTCATCCATGTAACTGTCTAAACGCTTTTTAAAAGACAGAATTGTACCTGCCTCTACTACGACCTCTGGCAGCTTGTTGTGAAAAATTGCCCCTCTGGGCTCTTTTGTATCTCTCCCCTTTCCACCTTAAACCTATGCCCTCTAGTTTTAAACTCCCCGACCTTTGGAAAAGATATCGACAATCTCGTTGATCTGCGCCCTCATGATCTTTACAGACCTCTATAAGGTCACCCCTCAGCCTCCTATGCCTCAGAGAAAAAAGTCCCAGTCTATCCAGCCTCAACTTATAACCCAAACCATCAAGTCCCGGTAGCATCCTATAAATCTTTTCTTCACTCTTTCTGGTTTAATAGTATCCTTTCAATAATAGGGTGACCAGAACAATTTATACTGCATGAGAAGGAAAGGCTGATTAGTTGGCAGGTGGACTCTGATTGGTCAAGACTTTGACATGGGCATTGAACCATCTGCCTGCCCTCTGTCCCCCCGAAAGGATTTAGTTTCATTGATAAAGGAGAAATGCTCATATGTGCTCCTTCAGTTGGCAAGGAGCAAGGTCCCGTGTGCGCATTCACACCCCTGTGGCTTCTAGTATGTATCAATGGGCCACACTGCAAACCCAAGCGACCATCTGAATTTGTTTGTTCGTGTGATTCTCAGCCCAATCTGGATTGTTCAGTCAGTGAAGTCCAAACACACAACCACAAAAGGAGCATTACCATGCATTTTCCAAAAAAAACCCCAAGAGCATACCGGGGGGTTGGGGGGCAGTGAAGACGTGGGGGCATCCATTCCTGGGTCCATTGCCCCATGGCAATGCCTCTACCAACCAAGGGCCATGGGCCAACTTTGAGCAATTGGGACTCGCTTAGTGATTAAAGATTAAAGAAACAGCATGGACAGGTTGGGCCGAAGGGCCTGTTTCCATGCTGTAAACCTCGATGACTCTATCACCAGAATTGACCTACTCAGTTCGAATTTACACAAAGTCTTGGCAGTTAACTACCCCCTGGTGCGTTTGCCATGGCAGCACCGCTTGGTCGGACTGAAATTGATGCAGTTTGTTCGATGGAGGCGCTGAACAGGAGAGCATGAGCAACTCAGATTGAAGTGAGTGGTGGGGAAAGATTTTAATCCATCCCAGACCAAGGTTTCACAGACTGATGAACCTCAGGGCCGGGCTTTACGTAAAAATCTCGCTCGAGGTCGACAGGCCTTCCCACACACTGCCCCGCGCCCGCTTCAATTTCCTCGGTGGGCAGGGCGGTATAATTCTGACCTCAAACTCAGATGACGGACGCTGAGCACCAGAGAAAGAGAAGAGCTTTTAAACTGCTTGGGATTACCCGAGTTGGGAGCAGAGTGAAATTGAGGAAGGAATGGGGGATGCGAAGGTTCAGCATACTTACGAACTTTTGCAGGCTTGGTAACGAGACCCTGTTTTCTGACAGAAATTGAACTGATCACCCTGCGAGTTCCGTTGATAACAAACGTCAGGGCCTGACTGGACACCTGTCAACGATAGAAAAACTCAGTCAGTTCCATCAGAATTATCAATCACAAGGAATTTTATTTAACCATCTGACACCGAACAACACTGATGCAGAGAGGGATCTGAGGGTTCAAATCGACAGCTCCCTCAAAGTGGCCACACAGGTCGATCGAGTATGGGACGCTGGCCTTTATTGGTTGGGGCACTGAGTCCAAGTGTCATGTTGCAGCTTTATAAACCTCAGTTGAACCAGCGCTTGGGAGTTGCTCATGCTCTCCTGTTCAGCGCCTCCATCGAACAAACTGCATCAATTTCAGTTCCGACCAAGCGGTGCTGCCATGGCAAACGCACCAGGGGGTAGTTAACTGCCAAGACTTTGTGTAAATTCGAACTGAGTAGGTCAATTCTGGTGATAGAGTCATCGAGGTTTACAGCATGGAAACAGGCCCTTCGGCCCAACCTGTCCATGCTGTTTCTTTAATCTTTAATCTGGTGGTCACATCACAGGATGTGGAAAGGGTGCAGAAGAGATTTACCAGGATGCTGCCTGGATCAGAGGGTATGAGCTCTCAGGAGAGGCTGGACAAACTGGAGTTTGTTTTCCCTGGAGTGGCGGAGGCTGAGGGGAGACCGGATAGAAGTCTATACAATCACGAGAGGCACAGATAGGGTTGACAGTCAGAATCTTTCTCCGAGAGCTTAAATGTCTAATATTAGGGGCACGCACTTCAGGTGAAAAGGGGAAAAGTTCAAAGAGACGTAAGGGGTCAGTTTTTTCACACAAAGTGCTAAGGGTCTGGAATGCTGCCAAGGGTGATGGTGGAAGCAGATACAATTTGTTTGGTTTGATTTGATTTGATTTATTATTGTCTCCTGTGTTAACTTGTTGTGAAAAGTATTGTTACTTGCACCCTATACAGACAAAGCACACCATTCATAGAGAAGGAAAGGAAAGAGTGCAGAATGTAGTGTCACAGTCCACAGCTGGGGTGTAGAGAAAGATCAGCTTAATGTGAGGTTGGTCCATTCAAATGTCTGACAGCAGCAGGGAAGAAGCTGTCTTGAGTCAGTTGGTATGTGATCTCAGGTTTTTGTATCTTTTTCCCAACGGAAGATGCTGGAAGAGAGAATGTCCAGGGTGTGCGTGGGGTCTTTAATTATGCTGGCTACTTTTCCAGAGCGGGAAGTGTAGACAGAGTCAATGGATGGGAGGCTGGTTTGCCTGATGGATTGGGCTACATTCATGACCTTTTGCAGTTCCTTGCGGTCTTGGGCAGAGCAGGATCCCAGATCAAGCTGTGATACAACCAGAAAGAATGCTTTCTGTGGGGCATCTGTAAAAGTTGGTGAGAGTCGTAGCTGACATGCCAAATTTCCTTAGTCTTCTGAGAAAGTAGCGACATTGGTGGGCTTTCCTAACTGTAGTGTAACTGGAGGGGCTTTTAGATAAGCACATGAATATGCAAAAAACAGAGGGATACGGAGCAAGGGCAGCAGTTTCATTTGGCATCATGTTTAACACAACAGAGTGGGCCAAAGGGCCTCCCTGTGCTGTCCTATTCTACATGCAAGTGAATGACATTCACAGCAAGAATGCAAAGTGGTGGGAAACTGGAGAAGATGATTTGGTCCTTTGAGCCTATTTCACACCCAACATGTCCACAATTGCTCTTCTGTGTCACCTCCACTCGTGGCACAGGCCCATCCAGAGACCTATCAGGCTCCTTAACAAACTTACTTAACAACTGAGTGAACACAGCCTCCCGGGATGGAGAATTCAAAAGGTGCACCACCCACCACCTCCGCCACCCACCCCCACCTACCCCACCCACATCCCCCCCCCCACCCACATCCCCCCCCCACCCCCGCCCACCCACATCCCCCCCCACTCCGCCCACCCACATCCCCCCCCCACCCCCGCCCCACCCGCATCCCCCCCCCACCCCCGCCCACCCACATCCCCCCCCACTCCGCCACCACCCGCATCCCCCCCCACCCCCGCCCACCCGCATCCCCCCCCCACTCCGCCCACCCGCATCCCCCCCACCCCGCCCACTCCACATCCCCACCCCACCCACCCACCCCGCCCACCACATCCCCCCCCACCCCCGCCCACCCACATCCCCCCCCCACCCCCGCCCACCCACATCCCCCCCCCCCACCCCGCCCGCCCACATCCCCCCCCCCCCACCCCACCCACCCACATCCCCCCCCACCCCGCCCACCCACATCCCCCCCCCACCCCCGCCCACCCACATCCCCCCCCCACCCCGCCCACACCCACATCCCCCCCCCACCCCGCCCCACCCACATCCCCCCCACCCAACCCCGCCCACCCAACATCCCCCCCCACCCACATCCCCACCACCACATCCCCCCCCACCCACATCCCCACCACCACATCCCCCCCCACCCACATCCCCACCACCACATCCCCCCCCACCCACATCCCACCACCACCACATCCCCCCCCCACCCACATCCCCACCACCCCACCCCGTCCCACCCACATCCCCCCCACCACCCCGCCCACCCACATCCCCCCCCACCCCACCCCGCCCACCCACATCCCCCCCCACCCCACCCACATCCCCCCCCCCACCCCACCCCGCCCACCCATATCCCCCCCCCACCCCGCCCACCCACATCCCCCCCCACATCCCCCCACCACCCCGCCCACCCACATCCCCCCCACCCCGCCCACCCACATCCCCCCCACCACCCCGCCCACCCACATCCCCCCCACCCCGCCCACCCACATCCCCCCCCCACCCCGCACCCCACATCCCCCCCACCACCCCGCCCACCCACATCCCCCCCCCACCCCGCCCACCCACATCCCCCCCCACCCACATCCCCCCCCCACCCACATCCCCACCACCACATCCCCCCCCACCCCACATCCCCCCCACCCCACCCCACCCACCCACATTCTCACCACCCCCCCTTCCTCCCAGTGAAGAAATTCATAGGACATCGAACAGTACAGGCCCTTCAGCCCTCGATGTTGTGCCGAGCTATGTCCAAACCCAAGACCAAACTATCCCACTTCCTATCATTCTGGAGTGCTCCATGTGCCTATCCAATAACTGCTTGAAAGTTCCTAAAGTGTCTGACTCCACTATCACAGCAGGCAGTGCATTCCACACCCCAACCACTCTCTGAGTGAAGAATCTACCTCAGACACCCCTCCTATATCTCCCACCATGAACCTTATAAATTATGCCCCTTAGTAACAGCTACATCCACCAGAGGAAATAGTCTCTACATGTCCACTCTATCTATCCCTCTCATCATCTTATAAACCTCCTCCGCTCGGAAGAGAAAAGCCCAAGCTCCTTCAACCTTCCCTCATAAGACCTACCCTCCAAACCAGGCAGCATCCTGGTAAATCTCCTCTGCACTCTCTCTAATGCTTTCACATCCTTCTTATAGTGAGGTGACCAGAACTGCACACAATATTCCAAATGTGGTCTCACCAAGGTCTGATACAGTTGCAGCATAACTCCACGGCTCTTAAACCCAAACCCCCTGTTAATAAACACGAACACACTATAAGCCTGATCCACTTCAGTGGCAACCTTTAGAGATCTGTGGATATGGACCCCAAGGTCTCTCCTGCTCCTCCACATTGCTGAGAACCTTGCTGTTGACCCAATTCAACATTCAAGTTTGTCCGATCAAAATGAATTCCTCCCCATCTCTCCTGTAAATGGCCCCAAACCTGATCATCAAACTCCTGGTCCGAAGCTCTGTCGCTAGGGGAAGCATCCTCTCAGGATTTACCTTCAGAATGTTATTTCCTGTTAGATTACATCAGGTTGCAGCAGAAGTTCTGTAACTTCAGCTGGTGAGTTTCTTTCCCGTCCTTAATCACAAGTGACTTCCTTCCCCATTTCGTTTTAAACAATTCTTGCTTTGCATTTCATAATTCTTTTGAAATTATTCATCCATTTTTGGTGAACATTACGTCTGTCCCTGGCGCAACACTTAGTTTCCATGGTAATTCATGTTGCAATCCATCTTTGCCAAAGGAGATTAGAAAAACGTTGCAGAGTGAATTGTAACATTTTCAAAACATCATTCTTGGGACGTGGGCATCGATGGCTTTTATTGCCCATTCTTAATTGCCCCCTTGAGAAAGAGTTTCCTTCTTGAACGGCTGCAGTCCATGTCGTGTAGATCCACCCATAGTGCTATTCAGGAGGGAATTCCGGGATTTGGACCCAGTGACAGTGAAAGAATGGTGATATACTTCCAAGTCAGGATGGTGAGTGGCTGGGAGGGGAATCTCCAGTGGCAGTGTACCCATGTGTCTGCTGTCCTTGTCCCTCCTCGGTGGTAGTGGTTGTGAAGATGCTGCAGAAGGAGCCTTGGTGAATTCTTACAGTGCATCTTGTAGACAGTACACAGTGATGCTACTGACTGTCGGTGGGGGTGGGGGGTTGGGGTGGGGGCGGGGGGGGCGGTAAGTACATGTTTGCGGATGTGGTGCCAACCCAGCAGGACGGCTTTGTCCTGGATGGTGTCGAGCTTCTTGAGTGTTGTTGGAGCTGGACCCGTCCAGGCAAGTGGAGAGTGTCCCATCACACTCTAAACTTGTGTCCTTCTTGACGGTGAACAGGTTTTGGGGATTCAGGGGTGTGAGCTATCAACTGCAGAATTCCTAGCCTCTGTCCTGCTCTTGCAACCACTGCGTTTATATGATTAGTCCAATTCAGTTTCTGGTCAATGGTCACCTCCAGGATGTTGATAATGGAGGGTTCAATCATTCTAATACCATTGAATGTCAAGCGTCAATGGTTGATTCCTCTTAGGGTTACAGAGGTTTACAGCATGGGAAACAGGCCCTTTGGCCCAACTTGTCCATGCTGCCCTTTTTTTTAAAACCCGTAAGCTCATCCCAATTGCCCACATTTGGCCCATATCCCTCGATAACCCATTGTACCCATGTAGCTGTTTAGTGCTTTTCAAAAGACAAAATTGTGCCTGTCTCTACTGCGACCTCTGGCAGCTTGTTCCAGACACTCACCTCCCTCTGTGTGAGAAAACTGCCCCTCTGGACATTTTTGTATCTCTTCCCTCTCACCTTAAACCTATTCCCCTCTAATTTTAGACTCCCCTACCTTTGGGAAAAGATATTGACTATCTGGCTGATCTGTGCCCCTCATTATTTTATGGACCTCTATAAGATCACCCCTCAGCCTTCTACTCTCCAGGCAAAAAGTTCCAGTCTATCCAGCCTCTCCTTATAACTCAATCCATCAAGTCCTGGTAGCATCCTAATAAATCTCTTCTGCACTCTTTCTGTTTTAGTAATATCTTTCTATTATAGGGCGACCAGAACTGTGCACAGTATTCCAAGCACGTGCTCACTGTGTGTCTTGTACAACTTCAACAAGACGTCCCAACTCCTGTATTCAATGTTCTGACCGATGAAACCAAGCATGCTGAATGCCTTCTTCACCACTCTGTCCACCTGTGATTCTGCTTTCAAGGAGCTGTGAACCTGTACCCCTAGATCTCTTTGTTCTGCAACTCTCCCCAATGCCCCACCATCAACTGAGTCAGTCCTACCCTGGTTCAATCTGTTAAAATGCATCACTTCACATTTATCTCAATTAAACTCCATTTGCCATTCGTCAGCCCACTGACCCAATTGATCAAGATCCCATTGCAATCCGAGATAATCTTCTTCACTGTCCACTATGCCACCAATCTTGGTGTCATCTGCAAACTTACAAACCATGTCTCCTATGTTCTCATCCAAATCATTGATAGAAATGACAAATAACAGTGGGCCCAGCACCAATCCCTGAGGCACACCACTGGCCACAAGTCTTCAATTTGAAAAACAACTCTCTCCAAACACCCTCTGCATTCTTTCATCAAGTCAATTTTGTACCCATTTCGATACCTCACTTCGCATCCCATGAGATTGAACCTTATGCAACAACCTACCATGCGGTACCTTGTTAAAGGCCTTGCTAAAGTCCATATAGACAACATCAACTGTACTGTCCTTATCTACCTTCTCGGTTACCCCTTCAAAAAACTCAATCAAATTTGTGAGACATGATTTTCCACTGAAAACCATGCTGACTGTCCCTAATCAGTCCTTGCATCTCTGAACGCCAGTCGATCCTGTCTCTTGTTGGAGAAGTTCATTGCCTGGCACTTGTGTGGCACGAATTTTAGTTGCCACTTCTCAGCCCAAGCCTGGATGTTGTCCAGATCTTCTGGCATTTGAACATGAACTGCTTCAGTATCTGAGGAGTTGCGAATGGTGTAAACATTGTGTAATCAACGGTGAACATCCCTATTTTGACCTTATGTTGGGAGGAAGGTCATTGATGAAGCAGCTGAACATGGCTGGGCCGAGGACACTACACTGAGGGACTCCTGACACTCAGATAACTGGCCTGTAACAAGCACAACCGTCTTTCTTTGTGCCAGTTATGACTCTAACCATAAGTTCATCACATATGGGAGCAGTAGTAGGCCACTCGGCCCATCGAGTCTGCTCCTCCATTCAATCATGTCCGAAATTTTTCTCATCCCCATTCTCCTGCCTTCTCCCCACGACCCCTGATCCCCTTATTAATCAAGAACCGATCTATCAATAATCGGCAGAAGTTTTTTTCCCCCCTGATTCCCATTGTCTTCAGTTTTTTTTTGGGCATGACGGTATTAATAATATCGAGCATTTATAAATGGGGGGGATGGCTGGGAAACTGAGCTGTGTGGGACAGGAGACTGACCAAATCCAAAAACTTTCGAAACAAAGAGAGGTTCTGCTTTTGACTTCACCAATAGGTCTGGATGTGACTAAGGAAATCTTCCTCGAACGAGCTTGAGAATAGCCCCTCTGAACTGTGTGGAGAGCAGACAGGGAAACAGAGGTGAGGCCGGAATCAAATCAGCCACGATCTCAGTGAATGAAGGGGCAGGCTCAGTGGGCCGAATGGCCTCCTGCTAGTTCCTCTGAGCAGCCGCCCACACTCCAGCTGTATTCAGGTGTCGAGAGAATGACATGTTCCCATGGGTGCCACCTACCTTCTCCCCAGAATAAGAGACACTGCTCCTGGTGAAATGGGCACTTCCCATTGTAACAGAAGCCTGTGTTTCCCCTGCAGGGGGTCCCGTTCAGACGGAACGTGTCCCTTGGACACTGGCTGGACTTGCCATCGCAGCTCTCTGGAAGGTCGCAATCGTCCTTGTCCCTCCGACACATCGAACCAGCTGCTTTGAACTAAAGGAAAAAAAAACAAGAAAGGGAAAACAGGTTCCTGAACTCTTTCTGTGCTGCCTGCGTTCAGCTCATACCTCGGCTATCCTGGACCCTTGTTACCACAACGGGGTTGGACAGGGAGATAGGCTCGCAACTGAGCAAGAGAATTGACAGAAGAACGTGAATGGGAATCCCAGGTTTCAGCGACTGAGAATGGCCAATGAACAACGAGAATCCACTTCTGGGTCGAATAACCGACCGGGTTTCCTGATTCTTTTCCCAAGAGGAATTTCACTGG
Organism: Prionace glauca; assembly: GCA_037974335.1. NCBI lineage: Eukaryota > Metazoa > Chordata > Chondrichthyes > Carcharhiniformes > Carcharhinidae > Prionace > Prionace glauca. Next base: position 5,885,437 of record CM075751.1, on the reverse strand, counting down.
GAATCTGAGAACGTGCACAGTGGATCAGCACAGAGAATGCGCCTCTCTCTCCAAGCACTCCAGGCATTTAAGTCCAGCAAGGGGCATGCGGGCGGCAGGTTGTGGTGGGCTGCTCTTGGATGTTGCTTCGGGAGTTGCCTACTGCTTCATGTCGTCGGTGTGCGTAAACTGGACCATCTCGAGGGCATCATGACAGCTCAGAGACTATCTCTGTTGCTGTGCGGACACATGGAGTTGGGCCTGTGTCCGTGGGAGTTTGCGCGTTCTCCCCGTGGTTGCGTGGGTTTCCTCCGGGTGCTCCGGTTTCCTCCCACATCCCAAAAATGTGCTTTTAGGCTGATTGATTGGGTAACAAATTGTCCCTATATTGGACCTCCCTGATCCTCACACATTAGGCATAGACTAGAGTCATGAATAGGTCACTGACCATGGGACGGCGGCGCGGGCTCGTTGGGCCGAAGGGCCTGTTTCCCGTGCTGGGTTGTTCTTGTTCTTTGTTCACCATTGACAACTCCCAATCCATGACACTGCTCCCTGAATTTGGTTGCCAGGCTCACACCCTTCCCAGGTCCAGAGTGTGGGCTGAAAGCTCTCAGAATAGCTCCAGGAGGCCGTTCAGCCCATCGAGTCTGCACCGCCAACGATCCCAGCCAGGCCCTCTCCCTGTAACCGCATGCATTTACCCAGCTAATCCCCCTAACACCGAGGGGCAATTTAGCCTGGCTAAGTGATTTAACCCGCGTACCTTTGGATCTGTGGGAGGAAACCCACGCAGACGCGGGGAGAACGTGCAGACTCTGCACAGACAGTGACCCGAGCTGGGAACTGAACCCGGGTCCCTGACGCTGTGAGTCAGCAGTGCTCACCACCGTGCCACTCAAGAACGGAACAAGTGACCCGCTTTCTGGCTCAGTCGATCATCCCGTTAAGGCGATCTTATTGAGCTTCCAAACTTAGTTTTGCATTTGCTGGCCTCCAAATTGAGGGGGGGGGGGGGGGGGGAGAACAGGCATGGGGGTGGCAGGGTGCATTTTGTAGATGGCACGATTGTAGGCTGTGGGGAGGTTGAGCAAGTCCAAGAGAATGTGGTCAGCGGAAGGAAGGAAAGGAAGGGAACTGAGGGTACCTTACAGTCCTGACAACATGCCCCGTTCGCACACTGTGCTCCATCATGCAGTCGGCAAGTCTTAGCGTCACAGCAGGGGTTCTGGCACTCCTGTGGGTATCAGAACAATGGGAGGGTCAAACACCATCGCTCGTATGCACTGGCTACATGACAGGATGGAATATCTGCCCCCCTCCCACCTCCCGGGTTAGGAAGGGGAGGGTGGAGAAATTCCATTACCGTTTCTCTGGGTTAGGGAACTAAAGCAAGGAGCTTACCCCTGGAGAACCACAGTCACACTCTTCCCCTTTCTCCAAGAAGCGATTGCCACACACTGGCTTTGACACAATGTCACCTTGGCTGGGAACGTCACGTAGGCAGGAGGCTGTATGGGTGAGAATAAAACTCTGGAAGTTCTGGTGACTGCAGGAACTGAACTCTGTCGGTAACGTAGAGCTGTAACAAAGAACAGGAAGAATTTGTATCCTACACGCACTTACAACCCCTCAACAGATCGTAAATTTGCCTGATAGTCAATGAATTATTTCTGAGGTGATGGCCTTATGGTGTTATCGTGAGATTATTAATCCAGAAACTCAGCTAATGCTCTGGGGACCCGGGTTCAAATCCCTTCACGGCAGATGGTAGACTTTGAATTCAATAAAAAATATCTGGAATTAAGAATCTACTGATGGCCATGAAACCATTGTTGGAAAAACCCATCTGGTTCACTAATGTCATTTAGGGAAGGAAATCTGCCTTCCTTATCCGGTTTGGCCTACATGTGGCTTCAGAGCCACAGCAATGTGGTTGACTCTCAACTGCCCTCCAAGGGCAATTAGAGATGGGCAATAGATACTGGCCAGCCAGTGACACCCATGTCCCAGGAATGAATAAGGATGTGTCGTCACGGCTACAATGCAACTCTCCTGCTCTGTCTGACCATTCACACACAGAACAAACTGGGCAAATGTCAACAGGTTGACTCCTGCAACTGAAGTTGGATCTATATCCTTCCAGAATTGTACTTGCCCATGATGTCCTGAATCTGTCCATCAGACTGCCAACCTGCTCCCAACTCTACCTGTCCACCAGCCCATCAAACTCTGCCATTCATACCTTACCCACTTTCAGCTGGATCCCACCATGACCACGACTATCAAGGGCAGCAGATAAATGGGAACATCACCACTTGCCAGTTCCCCTCCAAGCCAGTCACCATCCCGACTCGGAAATGTATCGGCTGTCCCTTCACTGGGGCTGGGTCAAAATCCTGGAACTCCCTCCCTCACAGCACTGCGGGTTTCCCTACACGTCAGGGATTGCAGCGGTTCAAGAAGGCAGCTCATCACCATCTTCTCAAGGGGCAAATAGGGATTGGCAGTAAACTCGACGCTGTCTGTGTGGAGTTTGCACATTCTCCCCGTGTCTGCGTGGGTTTCCTCCGGGTGCTCTGGTCTCATCCCACAGATGAAAGATGTGCGGATTCGGTTGGTTGGCGATGCTAAATTAACACTGGTGTCAGGGGGAATTAGCAGGGTAAATATGTGGGGTTACGGGAATAGGGCCTGGGTAGTCAGTGCTGACTCAGTGAGCTGAATGGCACTGCAGGGAGTCTGTGATGTAAAGGTGCACTGAAAGCAGGTGGGCTTTTCCAGAGCATTGGGTGAAATGTTCCTTTTATTCCCGGATTCTGCAATGGGAGAAATCAATTCCTGTCCAAATGCAATGGTCGTGTTGCAAAGGAATTGGACCAAACAGGTGGTTCAGCTGTCCCAACTCTTTTGCTCTGTACCACGATGACACTCATTCTGCCACAAACCAAGATTTCTGTTGAAAGTGGCAGTGTGGGTGTGAAGGAATCTGGCTATTCAGTAGGAGAGAGCTGTAAACACGTGGGTTCCATCCAAATCCCCGGGCACACCCTTTTGCAATGGTGTTGTGTGCCAATCTTTTAAGAACATAAGAACATAAGAAATAGGAGCAGGAGTAGGCCATCTGGCCCTTCGAGCCTGCCCCGCCATTCAATAAGATCATGGCTGATCTGTCGTGACTCAGCTCCACCTTCCCGCCCTCTCCCCATAACCCTTAATCCCTTCTCTTATCAAAAACCCATCAACCCGTTTCTTAAAAATATTTAGCGAGGCAGCCTCCACCACATCAACGGGTAGAGAATTCCAGAGATTCACCACCCTTTGAGTGAAGAAGTTCCTCCTCAACTGTGTTCTAAACCGCCCCCCCTTTATCTTGAGGCTGTGCCCCCTAGTCCTACTGTCTTTTTTGAGCGGGAACAGTCTCTCCACCTCTATCCTCAATGTCTCTTTGTCAAGGGAGGAAAATTAATCACACTCACCTCAAAACCGGTGACATAATGCAGTTGTTGGAATTGCACAAGCAAGAGCTGTCATCGTGATTCATGCCCAGGTTATGGCCCATCTCGTGGGCCATTGTCGATGCAACTCCAAGGACATTACTGTTGTGGTCCTAGAAAGAAGTTCACCTTGTAAGAGCTCTGCGTCCAACAGGTCAGAGAGTACAATGCCAGCTGATGAGAACATCCCACCCTGGCTCCTACTCAACAGTGACTGAATACACTCGGTCTCCATGCTGCCTCGCCTGTCCATCTTACACCCATGCTCATGTAGGGCCACCTCAAGGTTGGTATCACCCGTCACCCCCAGCTCATCCACTGTGGAGTCCCTCACCTTCCCTTTGGTTACACTCAGTCTCCACAATTTCAATCCTCTCTCACTTCCCTCCTCGGTAAACCTTAGCTCACCCCCGTTACTGTGCACCTTGACATGTATCACATCCTGGTCACTGGTCAGACCAGATCTCACAGACTTGTGATTTGATTTATTACTGTCACATGTATTGAGATGCAGTGAGGGTATTGTTTCTTGCACACTGTAAAAACAGAGCATACCATACATAAAGAAGGAAAGGAGAGGGTGCAGAATGTAGTGTTACAGTCATAGCTGGGGTGTAGAGAAAGATCAACTTAATGCAAGGTAGGTCCATTCAAAAGTTGGTTGGTACGCGATCTCAGATTTTTGTATCTTTTTCCTGGTGGAAGAAGGTAGAAGAGAGAATGTCCGGGGTGCATGGGTTCCTTAATTGTGCTGGCTGCTTTTCCCAAGGCAGCAGGAAGTGTAGACAGAGTCACAGCACGGGAGGTGGTGTTGGTCCCAGTCCAGCAATGAATGCATTTTGAATGTCTCATCCCTTCTATAACTCTCTGGGGGCTTGGCATTCCCACAACATTGACCTCTTGCACTAGTTCCATGCCTTCATCTTACTGGACCCTGAGCTCTGACATTCTTTCCCTGTCCCCCTTCTGCCTTCTCTTTCCTTTTTACACCTTATCCCTTTGACTAGTTATCTGGTTTGGTTATCTGCCATCAGAGCCTATCACGTGACTCACGTTTGAGATTTTGTCTGTCACACCCTGGAGTAATGCACCATGGGATTTTTCGCCATGGTCATAGAATCCCTGCAGAAGAGGATACTCAGCCCACTGGGTATGGACCAACACTCTGACAGAATATCTTACCCAGGCCCTCTCCCCAGCCCTATCTCCACAACCTCCCATTACTGTAGCTAATCCATCTAACCTTATTTATTTGTTTGGTGCCACAAGTAGGCTTCCATTGACACTGCAATGAAGTTACTCGAACAATCCACAATGAACCTACACATCTTGGGCACTAAGTGGAAATTTAACATGGCCAATGCACCTGACCCGCACATCTTTGGAGTATGGGAGGAAACTGGAGCACCCGGAGGAAACCCACACAGACGTGGGGAGAACTCCACAAACTTCATAAAGCTGGAATTGACCCCGGGTTTCCTGGCGCTATGAGGCAGCAGTGCTAACCACTAAGCCACTATGCCACCCATGTTAACGGTGCTATATTAATGCAGACTTTTGTTGTGTTGATCAAAAGCAGCAGGCTGTGGTTGTGGAACTCTTAAGTCATGATGAAAGCACTGAGGGTGAATGAGGGTTCGATTTATTTATTCATTCATAGGATGTGAGTGTCGTTGGCTAGACCAGCATTTATTGCCCATCCCTAGTTGCCTCTGGAGGTGGTGGTGGTGAGCTGCCATCTTGTGTCCCCTGGTTTCTGGATTCCCCAACCAAGAGAAGCATCTTATCTGCATTTACCCTGTCTATTCCTTTCAGTATTTTGGGGCTTTCAATGAGATCTCCTCTCATACTTTGGAACTCTCGAGAATACAGGACCACAATCCCTCTTCATAAGACAGTCCCACCATCCCTGGAACATCTCTGCCGAACCTTTGTTGTTCCCTCTGTGGCAATAATATCCTTTGTGAATAAGGGGACTAAAACTGTACACAGTAGTGGTCTAATCAAGTCCTGTACAATGGAAGCAAGATCTCACTACTCCTGTACTCGAATCCTCCTGTGATAACATTCCACTAGCCTTCCTTACAGTTCTCTGTAGCTGCATGTGAGCTTTCAGTGGCTCACTGATGGGAATACCCAGATCTTGTTGTACATCTGCATTTTCTCATTTATTACCATGTAAAATAAATCCCTGCGTGTCAGCTCCACAACAATGTCGCAATGTTTGACGCATCAGAGTAGACAGATCACGCTGGGTGAATCACACACTGCGAGAGAATCATTCTCCAAATACACCACATCGAACCTGCTGATGGCTTTAAGGAACATATTGACTCATTCCTGACCAAACCTAACACTTCAGGCCAGCCATCAACACAACGATCGCAGACTGGGATTAAACAGCTTACTTCATTCATTTTGAATGATACTCAGACCAACCATAAGATTTGGATTGGACCATTCAGCCCTCCTAAGCCGATTCATAGAATAGTTACAGTGCAGGAAGAAGTCCATGGTGTCTGCACGGACTCTCCAACTGAAGGATTCACCGGGTTCCATTCTCCGACCATCTCCCCCTAACCCAGCTCACTCTTCCTTTTCAGATAACAGTCTTTCTGAATGCTTTGGTCAACTGAACCAGTCTCTACCACACTCCAAGGCAGTCTGTACCAAACTCTAAACACCCCCTTGCCTCAGGGAAGTGTCTCCTCCCACCACTTTCACATCTGAGGGATCCCACGTATGTTTAGCCCTGTTTGCAAAGGCTTCATTTGACACATTTCTGCTGATGCGATTACACGTTAGACAGTCAGGGTTAAACTAACAAAACTAACCTGACTGTATTTTAAAACTCAGAAGGCATGCTGGATTCGCTAAAATTGGCTGCATTCCTGAAGGGGACACATCAGGCAAACAAGAGCAGCAGCAAGATTTGTTTGTCAGCCAGAGACAGCATGGGAAGGACACCAACAATTACAAGATAAGGGTGGAAATCTTATTTGGATTTTACAGTGTGTTTACGCAGTTGGTTGCCAAGATCCTGTTCAAACTCAGTTCAGCTCAGCTGCCAGCGTCGGAGTTTGCTTTCTCTTTTTGGCTTTTGCCAAGTTTAATTTCTTAGGTTCTGTTGAATAAAAGATACTTATTTCAAAAATCGTACCAAGTGCTGTCCCCATGTCTGTTCAGAGGAATGAATGGACCCGACAACATCTTTCTGTAATTATTTGAAAAGTGCGCCCTCCTGTCCTCTACCCTTTCAGGAGTTGGAACAGTTTTTCCCTACCTATTCCATCACACAACAGAAAGAACGAACTGCGGAACCTACCTGGTTAATCGCTCCAGAACCTGAAGTGCACATCGCACTCACTTGTGCCAAACCGATTGTGTCGCCGTTGAAGTCCACGTAACTGGAGAAAGGGAAACACCAAATATGTTGACTCAATAAGTACCTTTCTCACCATTAACAGGTTTTAATGGTGACACTGTGGTTAGCACTGCTGCCTCACAGCGCCAGGAACAACTCCTGGCTTGGATCACTGACTGCGTGGGGTTTGCACATTCTCCCCATGTCTGCGTGTGTTTCCTCCAGGTGCTCCGGTTTCCGCCCACACTCCAAAGATAGAGTCAGAGAGGTTGACAGCATGGAAACAGGCCCTTTGAGCCGACTTGTCCATGTCTCCCAGTTTGTACCCTAGGCTCGTCCCATTTGCCCATGTTTGGCCCATATCCCTCTATACCCATTGTACCCATGTAACTGTCTAAATGCTGTCTGAAAGACAAAATTGGACCCACCTCTATGACTACCTCTGGCAGCTTGTTCCAGACACTCACCACTCTCTGTGTGAAAAACTGCCCTCTCGATCCTTTTCTTTCTCTCCCCTTTCACCTTAAACCGATGCCCTCTAGTTTTAGACTCCCCTGCCTTAGGGAAAGGGCGTTGACTATCTAGCTGATCTGTGCCCCTCATTATTTTGTAGACCTCTATAAGATCACCCCTCAGCTTTCCAATCTTCAGGTGGTTTGGCCATACTAAATTGTTCCTTGGTGTTCCAACATGTGTAGATTAGGTGTATTGACCACGCTAAATTGCTCCTGACCCAAAGACATGTAGGTTAGACATATTACCATTGTTAACTTGTGGGGTTACAGGGATAGGGGAAGATAGTCTGTTGGGGAGTTGGGGTTGAGTTGATGGGCTGAATGACCTCCTTCTGTGGGGTTTCTCAGATTGTTTTTTTCAGGGATGGATTTGTCTGAGTGGGAGAGGTGACAGCACTGGGAATGGACTGATTTCTCACCCTTATGGGTGGTGAACATTGGGCAGGATTTACAACCCAAGTACAGCAGGCACCACAGTCAAGGTGATCCTTGGCCACTCTGCTCCTGCACTGATCTGGATTCAGTACGATTGACCAGACTGACTCCGAGCCTCAGCCAGCTGTGGCTCAGTCAATCGCTTGCTTGCATCTGAGACACAGCATTCTGTGTTCAAGCCATACTCCAACTTTATTGTCCCACCGTGCCAATGGGATGTTCCGTTCCCACCAAACTCAAAGGAATTTTGAAAGGCTCACCGCATTTTATGTCCCTACGCTAACGAAAACATTGCGTGTGTCTGCCTGCGAAAACCATCTCAAACCCTTTATCCCGCGGTCTCTCTTTATCAGTGCTCAAAATATTATCTCTCACCCGCATTTCTTCACTGCTTAATTAACATTTCAGTAGAAAATAGTCACATGTTTTTATTTCCCCTGGGTTTTTCAGGGACCTGGTGAAGGGGGAACGAGTGGTTCACTGTCACAGCAATACTGCCGCACACCCCTGTCCACATCATAACGCTGCCATTACCCTTCACAACGGCAGCAAATATAGGAAGATAGGAATTCGGAGCAGGAGTAAGCAATTTAGCTCTTCGAGCCTGCGCCACCAGTCATAGCCTTCTTGCTTTAGTCTCATATCCACCTCACCACTTGTTCCCCATATCCCTTTAACCCATTTCTTTATTAGAGACATATCCATCTCCTTGTTGAAACCATTCAGACTCCTCCGCACTGTGGGGCAGTGAGCTCCACAAATTCACCACCCTCTGTGAGAAGTAGTTACTCCGCATCTCAGTTTTAAATCTATTGCCTCGCCACCTGTACCTGTGACCTCTTGTCCGAGATTGCCCCATATCAGGAAACATAGAATACATCCAATCCCTACAGTGCAGAAGGAGGCCATTCAGCCCATCAGGTCTGCACCAACCATAATCCCATCCAGGCCCTCTTAAGAACGTAAGAAATAGGAGCAGGAGTAGGCCATCTAGCCCTTCGAGCCTGCCCCGCCATTCAATAAGATCATGGCTGATCTGTCGTGGCTCAGTTCCACCTTCCCGCCCTCTCCCCATAACCCTTAATCCCTTCTCTTATCAAAAACCCATCAACCTGCGTCTTAAAAATATTTAGCGAGGCAGCCTCCACCACTTCAACGGGCAGAGAATTCCAGAGATTCACCACCCTTTGAGTGAAGAAGTTCCTCCTCAACTCCGTTCTAAACCGCCCCCCCTTTTATCTTGAGGCTGTGCCCCCTAGTCCAACTATCCTTTCTGAGCAGGAAGAGTCTCTCCACCTCTATCCTATCCATCCCATTCATCATCTTATACCTCTCAATGAGATCTCCCCTCATTCTTCTAAACTCTAACGAGTCCAAGCCTAGTTTATTCAGCCTCTCCTCATAGCTCAACCCCCTCAACTCCGGCATCAGCCTAGTAAACCTCCTCTGCACTCCCTCCAAGGCCAAAATATCTTTGCGCAGGTGCGGCGCCCAAAACTGCACACAGTACTCCAGCTGCGGCCTCACCAATGCTCTAAACAGCTGCAGCAAGACCTCCCTACTTTTATATTCAATCCCCCTCGCTATGAAGGCCAGCATCCCATTCGCCTTCCTGACCACCTGCTGCACCTGCAAGCTGGGTTTTTGCGACTCATGCACAAGGACCCCGAGGTCCCTCTGCACCGTCGCCTGCTGCAGTTTTTCTCCACGAAAGTAATAGTCCTTCCTACCATTATTTCTACCAAAGTGGACCACCTCGCACTTGCCAACATTAAATTCCATTTGCCAGTTCCTGGCCCATTCGCCCAGCCTATCTAGATCCTTCTGCAGACTCTCCACACCCTCCGCACAATTTGCCGGAATCTTCCCATAACCGCTCATAATTTTCTTCACAGGGGAATTTCACAGGAACTTCCTTGCAGTGTTAATGTAAGTCTTACTTGTGACTGATAAATAAATTAATTCATTACAAATATTTACCCTGCTATCCCCTGACACTCGGGTTAATTTTGCAAGGCCAAATCGACCGAGCGCGCACGTCTTTGGAGTGTGGGAGGAAACCGGAGCACCCGGAGGAACCCCACCCAGATACGTGCAAAGTCCACAGAGACAGTGACCCAAGCCTGGGATTGAACCCGGGTCCCTGGTGCTGGAAGGCAGCAGTGCTAACCCACTGTGCCACGGTCTATATTGACCCCATCAATCTCTTAAAATTTTATACAACTTGATCAGATCCCCCCACACATCCTTCCAAACTCCAGCGAGGAGAAGCTGTTTAATCGCTCCTCAGACGTTAACCCTTTCATTGCCGGAATTAATCTGGGAGCGAGGCTCCTCAAGGTGACAGCAAGGCTTACGTAATAAATTGGATGTTGTCGTGTTGTTTCCTCGGGAGCAGCTGTTTCCTCCGCCACTCCAGAATGTTCGTCAGAGTTGCTCCCGAATCCCTTTCCACATTGATTTTATCTCCGGATGACCAGATCTCGAGACCAATCAGGGCAATGTGAGTTCTTAAAGGTTTGTAAAGCTGTGGAAAAGGAGAAGAGAGATCAGTATTTTCAACATTGAATTGAAATGCTTCCAGCTAACAGTGCGGTCTGGTCCCGACTCACAGACTATAAGAAATGCTGGTGGCACAGTGGGTTAGCACTGCTGCCTCACAGCGCCAGGGACCTTGGTTCGATTCCTGGTTTGGGTTACTGTCTGTGCGGAGTCTACATGTTCTCCCCATGTCTGCATGGGTTTCTTCCGGGTACTCCGGTTTCCTCCCATAGTCCATAGATGTGAGAGTTTGAAGGGTATTGGCCTTGCTAAATTGCCTCGTACATCAGGGGGATTAGCAGAGTAAATATCCAGGGTTACAGGGATAGAGCCTGGATGGGATTGTAGCCGGTGCAGACTCGATGGGTTGAATGGCCTCCGACTACACTATGATTCTATGAATATAAGAAAGGCTGGAGGCGCGGCAGCACAGTGGGTTAGCACTGCTGCCTCACAGCTCCAGGGACCCGGGTTCAATTCCAAGCTCGGGTCACTGTCTGTGTAGAGTCTGCACGTTCTCCCCGTGTCTATGTGAGATGGACCAAAAGCTTGGTTAAAGGGGAAAGTTTCAAGGACAATCTGTAAAGAGGGCAGGGGCATGGAGAGAGAAGGCGGCATGGTGGCACAGTGGGTTAGCACTGCTGCCCCGCAGCAGGTTGAGTTCCAGCCTCGGGTCACTGTTTGTGCGGAGCCTGCACATTCTGTCTGTGTCTGCGTGGGTTTCCTCTGAGGTGCAGGTTTGGTGGATTGGCCATGCTAAATTGCCCTCAGTGTTGGGGGGGGGGGCGGGAGTAGCAGGGTACACACGTGGGATTAGGCCCGGGTGGGATTGTTGTCGGTGCAGACTCGATGGGCCGAATGGCCTCCTTCTACACCGTAGCGGTTCGATGATTCTAACCAGTGACACCCACATCATGTCAAGCAAGTTAAAAAGAGAAAATAAGAGGAAGTGGGCAATGCCAGAAGGCATTGTCCCTGTCTACACAGCAGGCTGATAACCCACCTCCCCTTCCATCCCAAACAGCAACGAGGTTTGAACAGCAGTGTGGCTGGAAATGTGTGGACCATCACCGCACCCAGCCAGCACCATTCCCCTCTGTCTGCACTGCCGGCGGTTTTCCCATCGGCATCACTTGCTGAGCAAGGTTTCTCACTCTGTGGCACAGTGCCCAGAGGGTTGACATGCCAAGTTACCAGAAAGTGGCCAGGATAAAGCAAGCTTAAGTGATGGAGAACAGCCTGCGGTGGAATGGTCTGGCATGTTGGGGGTTAATGAGTCAGTGAGCGAATAGGATCCCTCACCCAGGGGGCAGTGTGGTGTTGGCCAGAGATATGTCGAGATTCAGGATGCAGATGGCTCTGTCCCCACCCGTATCCTTTCCTGTTTATTGGTATTGGGTTACGGGTAGTTAATGATTACTTGTTGCTGTTAACAAAAGGAAGAGTCCACAGGGTTCTTTAACAGACACACTCTGCAATCAGCACCATCTCAGCAAAAGCCTTCCATGTGACACGCCCAGGCAGGCAAACAGGTCTGGCGTGCAAAGCAACAAACAAGCTCTGTGGCATTCTTTTCATTGTACGGGGCTGCTGACTTGGAGATTGATCAATACACCAGATCATAGTCGATCACTCTGCAGCCACTCTACACCACGTTGACAACTGCACCTCAAAAACCTTTCCACTGGCTGCGAAATGCTTCGAGATGTCCTGTGGTTGTGGGCAGTACGTTGGCACAGTTTTAGCACTGCTGCCTCACAGCGCCAGGGAGCCAGGTTCGATTCCCGGCTTGGGTCACTTGCCTGTCTGGCGCCTGCACATTCTTCCTGTGTCTACGTGGGTTTCCTCTGGGTGCTCCGGTCTCCTCCCACAGCTCAAAGGTGATGTGGAGATGCCAGCGTTGGATTAGGATGGGCACTGTAACAAGTTTCACAGCACCAAGTTGCGGTCCAACAGGTTTATTTGGTAGCACGAGCTTTCAGAGCGCTGCCCCTTCATTGGCTGAGTCCTGATGAAGGGAATGCACTCCGAAAGCTCATGCGACCAAACAAACCTGTTGGACTTTAACCTGGTGTTGTCAGACTTCTTCGAGTGCCCACTCCAAAGATGTGGAGGTTAGGTTGATTGGCCATGCTAAATTACCCCTTAGTGTCCAAAGATGTGCGGGTTGGATGGATTGGTCGTGCTAAGTTGCCCCTGAGTGTTGAGGGATTAGCAGGGTAAATATGTGGAGTTACGGGGATATGGCCTGGGTAGGATGGTTGTCCGTGCAGACTTGATGGGCTGAATGACCTCTTGCTGAACTGCAGGGATTCTAGGATTCCAAGGAATACAATTTCTTCCTTTCTCAATGGCTTCAGAAAGTTAATTTTCCTGATGTGACTGGGTGATCAAGTGTTGCCTGTCCATGGTGAGGAATATCTCCCCCATTTGGACACCGAGTCAGTTACACTTCCACACTGGTGCAGGACAGGTAGACACTGTATCCAGTTCCTCCTTGTCCTCTCCTCGGGATGTGCCCAATTCTCGGAAGGTGCAGTGCAATGACAATTCTCCATTTCTTTCCTGCCCTGCCCAGTGAATGACCAGACTGGTACCCAGGGTGAGATGTGAACACCTCACATGGGGTGACAGGGACACTTCAGTGACTCATTCACAAAGGATACAGACCAGGACTGAGCTCCTCAATGGAACCTCTCTGTGGCCTGATTAAAACTCCAACAAAGCACAAGCAACGTCTCAATCCCAGGCTGAACCTGGACAGATAAATGAATCAAGGTGGTCAGCTAAGTTTGGGGTGTTCAGTGAAATGCCCCATGATGTCCTGGCAAGGGTGAAAAACAGCATTGGAAACCGGGAGAACATCTGTAACCGATTAAATAGAGGAGTCGCAGCTCGTAGGAATATTTCCTCGAAGGACATTGGGAAAACCATCTGCCCCTAAGTCACTCACCGTCCTGACATGCAACTCAATCACTATTCTCAATGGACCAAAGGACCTTTTCTGAGTTTTATGAATTGATACATCATCACTGTGTTAATATCCTGAAATGAACAGCAATACGCATGTACCTCTTCTCCAGATGTTGGATGTATAGGCCTGCTTCCCTCTGAGGGTACATTTGACCTCTTTGATGTTTCATTCTGGAGGTTTGGCTGTCTGCATCTCTCAAACTCCTTAACTCTAGAAATTAGCATGTGTATACCTCTACTGATTCCTCAGTCATCTAGGTAAGCTGTTTCTACCAAGAGGGAAACTTGCATCTGATTCTGTCCAGGTGCCTGCTGGGGTGGCAGGGATGTAAGAATGCAACTTACCACGACCTATTCATAAGGCAGCTAGGAATGGGCAATCACTGTGTCCTGCCAGCATGACCCAAGTCTCTGAGTCCGAAACAAGGCTTGAACAAGCGTGGCATGGGCAAAAGACTTGGCACAGGATGGTGCAGAGTGCACTGAAACTTCATGTGACTCTTGAGTCACTCTGTGAGAGAAATCTGGATTGTGTCAGGTATCTATCCAGCAACAGCAGTAACAAGAAGTTAAAAAGGCATGATAGAATTTGCCGAACTACAGGTCAGAATTTGCCTCGCGACGGGGGTAGTCAAGCATTCTGAAGACACGATTGGCTGCATTTTTCCCAGTAACAAGATGAGCAGGCATCTGGACAGAATCAGGTGTAAATTGCCCTCTGAGAAACAGCTTACCTCGACGACTGAGAGATCAGTGGAGGTATACACATGCTAATTTCTAGAGTCAAGGAGTTGGAGAGATGCAGCCAAACCTCCAGAATGAAACATCAGAGAGGTAAAGTGGTGGAATTGCCAGCATTCTCAGAGGGAGACAGGCCAGTACATCTGACAGATCGAGAGGCAAACTTCCATCGAATAGACCAAAACCTTCAGACAGCCTGAGCTATCCGAGAGTTACAGATATCGTGGATTGTAGATATTCTCCTCTACAAGATGCAGTCCTATTCCCACTGACCCAGTCATTGAGGTAAGCTGTTTCCACTAAGTGGGCAATTTACACCTGATTCCGTCCAGATGCCTGCTAAAATCGAGGGATTGAGTTTAGGAATCGGGAGGTAATGCTGCAACTTTACAGGACCCTTGTCAGGCCTCATTTGGAGTACTGTGCGCAGTTCTGGTCGCCTCACTATAGGAAAGACGTAGAAGCTATTGAAAGGGTGCAGAGGAGATTTACAAGGATGTTGCCTGGACTGGGAGGCATGCCTTATGAAGATAGGTTGAGGGAGCTGGGACTCTTTTCCCTGGAGAGGCGAAGGTTGAGAGGCGACCTGATAGAAGTTTATAAAATGTTGAGAGGAATGGATAGGGTGGACTCTCAGAGGCTATTTCCCCGGGTTGAAATGGTCGCTACGAGAGGACACAGATTTAAGGTGCGGGGAGGGAAGTACAGAGGTGATGTTAGGGGTAAGTTTTTCACTCAGAGGGTGGTGAGTGAATGGAATCGGCTGCCGTCATCGGTGGTGGAGGCAAACTCGCTGGGGTCTTTTAAGAGACTTCTGGATGAGTATATGGGGTTTAATGGGATTGGGGGTTATAGATAGGTCTATAGATTGGTGGGGTTGATGTGATCGGCGCAACTCGAGGGCCGAAGGGCCTGTTTGTGCTGTAATGTTCTATGTTCTAAACTTGTTACTTGGAAAAATGCAGTTCATCTAACCTGGTCATCTCGGCTGAACTGTGTGGGAACTATGAGCTGGGATTTGACTCCTGCCATCAAGAAATAAAGATGAGAGTTGCAAAATTAGATGTTGTTTGGGAAAAAGCGTGTCTCAGTGAATTCAGGGGACTGTGGATACAGATTGGGAATGAAAGGTAATCTCAGAGAGGCAGTATGCTTAATTAATCATTATACTCTCAAGTATCACGTTGGGTACTTTTCATTGACTTGAATGAATATTCTTGATGAATTGTTTACACAAAAACTGCATGGGGTTGTATCTCTGTTGCCCCAAACATTAACCCGCACAAATATACACCACGACAAACCAATGTTTCACGTTGGGACACTCTTGCATATTGGGATTGGGAACAAAACACATATCCGAGAGAGAGCTGAGGAGAGTGATAGGTACAGATCAGAATGCTCGAGAGAGAGAGAGAGACAATGTCTCCAGGCACTGGTCAAAACATCAGAGAGGAGGTGCTGTGGACTTTCCCCAATCAATGAGTTCAAATTCAACCATGCCCACAGCATCTGCTCAGGGATATGTTGAGATGGGAGAGGGAAGCGATTGTTCAGGGAAAGGGTGATCAGTTCCTGGGGCAGGAAGGATAGAAAGCAGGGGGGAGGGGAGCGGGGGCAGTATGGTAGTGTCAGAATGACTTACCAGGTTGACGTGATTCACTGCCTCAAACACCCTCTGCTTCACCACTTTGTGTGAACCGAAATGCAAGAACTGAAAGAGTGATGGAGGCAGCCATTAGACACAGGAACACACAGCCACATCAAAATCAGCGGACTTAGTCTGGGAAACTGAGCACTCCACCATGGGCAGCACAGCGGCACAGTGGTTAGCAGTACTGCCTCGCAGTGCCGGGGACCCAGGTTCGATTCCAGTCTTGGGTCACTGTCGGCGTGGAGTTTGCACATTCTCCCCGTGTCCACGTGGGTTTCCTCCAGGTGCTCCAGTTTCCTCCCACAATCCAAAAGACGTGCTGGTTAGGTGGATTGGTCATGATAAATTGCCCCCTTTGTCCGAAGATGTGTCGGTTAGGTGGATTGGCCACGCTAAATTGCCCCTTAATGTCCAAAGATATGTAGGTTGGGTGGATTGGTCATGCTAGATTGCCCTTTAGTGTCTCGAGATGTGCAGGTTAGGGGGGAATTAACGGGTAAATACACGGGGGTTGCTGCCAGCGTGGGGTGCTCTGTCAGCGAGTCAGTGCAGACTCAATGGGCCACATCGCCTCCTGAGAGACGTGATGATTCTGTCTCCATTTCTCATTGTGACCACCATCCACTGCAGGACCGAGGGAGTGCTGCACTGTCAGAGGTGCAGCCTCTCAGACAGGAAACAAAATTGAGGTCTTCCCTCTCTGACAGACGTGAAAGATCCCACTGAGCTGTTGGAAGACCAAAGTAGCTCTTCCTCCTTTCCCACCCTTCAGCCAGTCTGCCCCTGGTTTTGTCTGGAGAGGGTGCAGATTTCAGCTCTCCACTTCCTGTGTAGGATGTGTGTCATACTTCCGAGGCCAGTGCTTATTACCCATGTTCACCACAGGACAGCAGTGAACACCCTTCAGGGGCACTTCATTGGCTGTGTGGCACGACAGTGGGTTGCCCTGACACCGTGAAAGGGGAAATCGAAATGCAGGTGCTTTCTGTAAAAGGAGGATGTGTCTTTTGACCACGCGGCAACAAAGCTCAGCTGATCAACCTAGGTCAAACTGGATGGTAAGCTTGCTGTAAAACAGAGAGTACAGATTCAGCAGAGCAGCTGGCATTCTCCAACAGTGAGGACGGAGGAAGTGGCACTCTGCCAAATCTCCACTCACTGCAGCGGGACTGGAGAATCCCATCAAGGGCGAGATCGGAGAATTCCGGCTGATCACTTGGGAAATCATTTCCTTTGTGGGATCAATGCTGGAATTCTCATTTTTCACAATTTACCTCAATGATTGGCGCTCGGAATGACACAGACAGTCCAGATCACCAACAACCTGTCCTGCTCCCCCCACGCCGACACTATCGTTAAGAAAACCCCACCAACGTCTTGACTTTCTCAGAAGACTAAGGAAATTTGGCATGTCCGCTACGACTCTCACCAACTTTTACAGATGCACCATAGAAAGCATTCTTTCTGGTTGTATCACAGCTTGGTATGGGGCTCCTGCTCTGCCCAAGACCACAAGGAACTACAAAAGGTCGTTAACGTAGCCCAATCCATCACGCAAACCAGCCTCCCATCCACTGACTCTGTCGACACTTCCTGCTGCCTCAGCAAAGCAGTCAGTAGAATTCAGGACCCCCACACACCCCGGACATTCTCTCTTCCACCTTGTTCCGTTGAGAAAAAGATACAAAAATCTGAGGTCATGTCCCAACCGACTCAAGAACAGCTTCTTCCCCGCTGCTATCAGACTTTTGAATGGACCTGCCTTGCATTAAGTTGATCTTTCTCGACACCCGAGCTACAACTACATTCTGCACTCTCTCCTTTCCAAACTTGTGGTGTCTAATCTCACTTTCCCATCAAAATATCCTACCACATGTTTAATTCTCGTGAATTTTCCAGCTGTCTGCTCCTTCCGCCAATGAACATTATGTTTTGTCTGTACAGCACGCAAGAAACAATACTTTTCACTGCATATTAATATATGTGACAATAATAAATCAAATCAAATCAATATTTTCAATGACTTGGGCAGATCGGCAGAAGGAGCAGACAGCTGGAAAATTCACGAGAATTAAACATGTGGCAGTATATTTTGACGGGTAAGTGAGCTCAGGTAACACAAGTTTGGAAAGGAGAGAATGCAGAATGTAGTGTAGTCATAGCTAGGGTGCAGAGAAACATCAACTTAATGCGAGGTCGGTCCATTCAGAGACCTTATGGCAACAGGGAAGAAGCTGTTCTTGAGTCGGTTGGTACGTCACCTCAGACTTTCGTATCTTTTTCCCGACGGAAGAAGGTGGAAGAGAGAATGTCCAGGGTGTGCGTGGGGTCTTTAATTATGCTGGCTACTTTTCCGAGGCAGTGGGAAGTGTAGACAGAGTCAATGAATGGGAGGCTGGTTTGAGTGATGGACCGGGCTTCGTAGTTTCTTGCAGTCTTGGACAGAGCGGGAGCCATACCAAGTTAAAGCAAAGTCAAAGTTTATTTATTTAATTTGTCTATTGTTATTAGTCACAGGTAGTCTGACATTAACACTGCAATGAAGTTACTGTGAAAATCCCCCAGCAGCCACACTCTGGCATCTGTTTGGGTACACTGAGGGAGAATTTAGCATGGCTAATGCACCCTAACCTGCACATTTTGTGAGAGGAAATTGAAGCACGCGGAAGAAACCCAAGCAGAAAACCCATGGGAGAAGATGAAGACTCCGCACAGTCAGTGATCCAAGCGGGAATGGAACCCGGGTCCCTGGCACAGTGAGGCAGCAGTCCTAACCACTGTGCCACCCTATGGCTGTGACACAACTGGAAAGAATGCTTTCTACGGGGCATCTGTAAAAGTTGATGAGAGTCACAGCGGACATGCCAAATTTCCTGAGTCTTCTGAGAAAGTAGAGGCGTTGGTGGGGCTTTCCTAACGATAGTGTCGGCGTGGGGGGGAGCCAGGACAGGTTGTTGGTGATCTGGACACTTAAAAACCTGAAGCACTTGACCATTTCCACTTCATCCCTGTTGATGTATTCAGGGCCAAATATCCAGCACCTTGCTCCATTTTGACAATAAGGACTGATGGATGGGAGAAGGTGCAAAGATGATTAACAATATTAGCCCGGAAAGAAGTGACACAACTTCACAGCAAAGGCTGGGGGTCTCCGGGTGGATTGGGGTCGATTCAGAGTTGGCCTGGTTGGCAGTGGTCACAAAGTGATCTGAAGAGTTTATGATTTGATTGGAT
Organism: Prionace glauca; assembly: GCA_037974335.1. Lineage (NCBI taxonomy): Eukaryota > Metazoa > Chordata > Chondrichthyes > Carcharhiniformes > Carcharhinidae > Prionace > Prionace glauca. Next base: position 5,866,504 of record CM075751.1, on the reverse strand, counting down.
TTATTATTGTCGGGTGTATTCGTATACAGTAAAAAGCACTGTTTCTTGCGAGAAGCAATCCTTTTCATTGTAAATTCATACATGTGACAAGAATAAATCAAATCAAAAATAGCAGGCTGGATGGAGAAAATTGCTTCCCCTTCTGCAGGGAGGTCCAACTCTCAGAGCCACAAATATCATATAGTCCAGGAAATTTGGGACAATATTCTTTGGCTCGAGAGTGCTGGGACCATGGAATTAGCTGTCACTGAGAGCGCTTAGACCATAAGATTTCGGATCAAAATTAGGCCATTGACTCTGCTCTGCCATTCAGTCATGGCTGATAAGTTTCTCAAACCCATTCTCCTGCCTTTTCCTCCTAACTTTGGATCTCCTAACCAATCAAGAACCTATCTATCTCTGTCTTCAAGACACCCAATGACCCGGCCTCCAAAGCCTTCTGCGGCAAAGAGTTCCACAGATTCACCACTCTCTGCCTGAAGGAATTCATAAGAACATAAGAAATAGGAGCAGGAGTAGGCCATCTAGCCCTTTGAGCCTGCCCCGCCATTCAATAAGATCATGGCTGATCTGTCGTGGCTCAGTTCCACCTTCCCGCCCTCTCCCCATAACCCTTAATCCCTTCTCTTATCAAAAACCCATCAACCCGCTTCTTAAAAATATTTAGCGAGGCAGCCTCCACCACTTCAACGGGCAGAGAATTCCAGAGATTCACCACCCTTTGAGTGAAGAAGTTCCTCCTTAACTCTGTTCTAAACCACCCCCCCTTTATCTTGAGGCTGTGCCCCCTAGTCCTACTGTCTTTTTTGAGCGGGAAGAGTCTCTCCACCTCTATCCTATCCATCCCATTCATCATCTTATACGTCTCAATGAGATCTCCCCTCATTCTTCTAAACTCTAACGAGTACAAGCCTAGTTTATTCAGCCTCTCCTCATAGCTCAATCCCCTCAACTCCGGTATCAGCCTAGTAAACCTCCTCTGCACTCCCTCCAGGGCCAAAATATCCTTGCGCAGGTGCGGCGCCCAAAACTGCACACAGTACTCCAGCTGCGGCCTCACCAATGCCCTATACAGCTGCAGCAAGACCTCCCTACTTTTATATTCAATCCCCCTCGCTATGAAGGCCAGCATCCCATTCGCCTTCCTGACCACCTGCTGCACCTGCAAGCTGGGTTTTTGCGACTCATGCACAAGGACCCCGAGGTCCCTCTGCACCGTCGCCTGCTGCAGTTTTTCCTCCTCACTTTGGTTCTCAAGGGTTGTCACTTGACTCTGAGGCTATGCTCTTGGATCCTAGTCACTTCTCCGAAGGAAGAGAATGCTGGAGGTGAACAGTTAAGAGAAAGCTGGGTAAACACAAGCGATTGAAGTATGGGGAGTATGGATGTAGGGTGAGATGGAATCGGGAGCCTGTGTACAGTATGGAGCAGTTGGGATGAATGGGCTGTTTGTGTGCTGTCCGCTCAGATTAACTACCTCATCAAGTCACTGTCTCCATCACCGCTGCCCCACAGAGCCAGGGACCTGGGTTCGATTCCCGGCTTGAGTCACTGTCTGTGTGGAGTCTGCACATCCTCCCCGTGTTTGCGTGGGTTTCCTCCGGGTGCTCCGGTTCCCTCCCACACTTCAAAAAATGTGCTGGTGAGGTGGATTGGCTCCGCTGAATTCTCCCTCAGTATACCCGAACAGGTGCCAGAGTGTGGCGACTCAGGGATTCCCATAGTAACTTCATTGCAGTGTGAATGTCAGCCGACTTCTGATGAATAAATAAACTTTAAAAAGATTTTATTCAAGATTACCCACCAGGACAGGAAGAAATATGGTCTGATTATGGTTCATTCGGATAGATCAGAGTCGCAAGCACCAAACAGTGAGATGGTCAGTAACAGAGGGGGAAATCAGGCAACAGTCGCTGAGTGTGTTGAACTCACCTCAGAATGATCCACCACCACGTACATCTCAATGTACCTCTTGGCCTTCAGGAAATCACTCCTCTGTAACAACAAGGAGCAGTGACTGAACACAACCCAATTAACTCCCATCACTTACCAAGGCTACAGGGTCACATCAGAGTGCAAAGAAAACTGGTTTAAGGATGTGGATACCCGGGAGTGAGTTACAGACTGGAATCCAATCGAGGGGTTCGGGGAGGTTTATATATAGAATAACAGATACCCGGGAGTGAGTTACAGACTGGAATCTAATCGAGGGGTTCGGGATGGTTTATATATAGAATAACAGATACCCGGGAGTGAGTTACAGACTGGAATCTAATCGAGGGGTTCGGGGAGGTTTATATATAGAATAACAGATACCCGGGAGTGAGTTACAGACTGGAATCTAATCGAGGGGTTTAGGGTGGTTTATATATAGAACAACAGATACCCGGGAGTGAGTTACAGACTGGAATCTAATCGAGGGGTTCGGGGTGGTTTATATATAGAACAACAGATACCCGGGAGTGAGTTACAGACTGGAATCTAATCGAGGGGTTCGGGGTGGTTTATATATAGAATAACAGATACCCGGGAGTGAGTTACAGACGGGAATCTAATCGAGGGGTTCGGGGTGGTTTATATATAGAATAACAGATACCCGGGAGTGAGTTACAGACTGGAATCTAATCGAGGGATTTAGGGTGGTTTATATATAGAACAACAGATACCCGGGAGTGAGTTACAGACTGGAATCTAATCGAGGGGTTCGGGGTGGTTTATATATAGAATAACAGATACCCGGGAGTGAGTTACAGACTGGAATCTAATCGAGGGGTTTAGGGTGGTTTATATATAGAATAACAGATACCCGGGAGTGAGTTACAGACTGGAATCTAATCGAGGGGTTCGGGGTGGTTTATATATAGAATAACAAATACCTGGGAGTGAGTTACAGACTGGAATCTAATCGAGGGGTTCGGGGTGGTTTATATATAGAATAACAGATACCTGGGAGTGAGTTACAGACTGGAATCTAATCGAGGGGTTTGGGGTGGTTTATATATAGAATAACAGATACCCGGGAGTGAGTTACAGACTGGAATCTAATCGAGGGGTTCGGGGTGGTTTATATATAGAATAACAGATACCCGGGAGTGAGTTACAGACTGGAATCTAATCGAGGGGTTCGGGGTGGTTTATATATAGAATAACAGATACTCGGGAGTGAGTTACAGACTGGAATCTAATCGAGGGGTTCGGGGTGGTTTATATATAGAAGAACAGATACCCGGGAGTGAGTTACAGACTGGAATCTAATCGAGGGGTTCAGATCGTTTATATATAGAATAACAGATACCCAGGAGTGAGTTACAGACTGGAATCTAATCGAGGGGTTCGGGGTGGTTTATATATAGAATAACAGATACCCGGGAGTGAGTTACAGACTGGAATCTAATCAAGGAGTTCGGAGTATTTTATAGATATGATAACAGATCCCTAGTAATGTGTTAAGAGACCGGAAACTGATTCCTATTTGTGAAACCGTGGTGTGGCAAGCTAACCTGCAATTACTGCATCATGAGTCATCACCAGAGTAACCACATTCCTCTCCCTCCTGTTTAACCGCTGTTACAGCCAGTGGGCACTGTGCAACTCTGGATACACCAATTCTGTGCCGCACTGAGCGAGTGCTGCACTGTTGGTCATGCTATCTTTCCCGGAATTAAGCCAAGTTGCTGTCCACTTTGTTAAGTGGATGTGATCGATGTGTTGGCTGCTACTCTGAACACAGGCATGTCAGACATCCCTGGCTAGTATTTGCCCTTCAGACAAGACTGCTATGTAGTCATGAGCACATCAATGATTGGGAGAGCTTTCCCTGGGTAAATTGGCCACTGAATGTCCTACAATACAAGAGGAACAAGACTTCAGAAATATTGCATTGGCTGCAGAGAACATGCTGAGGTGCCAGGTGCTACATAAATGCAAATCTTTCTTTTCCCCCCCTCTCGTGTTAGCACAAGACAAACAGCCGATTTGCTTGAAATACCTCGCGATCATTGCTGAAGGTTTCTTCCACTCTTGGCTCTGAGCTGTCCTCTGAAGTGTTGACCACGCCACAGGTTTTCAATGGTAGCCTAAGCTCCTCATACTTGTACAGCATGTGCTCATCGCTGTCCGAATCTTTCAGAGGCTCCATCACGTACCTCTGGCCCTTTGTGCGGAAGTAGCCACTGGAAGAGAGAAGGCAGGTCAACCAGGGAGCCTTAAACCAGCAAAGTTGTACCCCAGACACGAAACGGCCCTTACGTCCCACAAATATTACTCACAAAAAGTTGATTTGCAGGTGCAGCAGGTAATTAAGAAGGCAAACTAGGAACAGTCAGCGTAGCTTTGAGAGTGGAAAATCATGTCTCACAAATTTAATTTAGTTTTTTGAAAGGGTAACCAAGGTGGTAGATGGTGCAGTTGATCTTGTCCACAAGGCCTTTGACAAGGTACCACATGGTAAGTTGTTGCATAAGGTTAAATCTCACTGGATCCAGGGTGAGGTATCTAAATGGATACAAAATTGGCTTCTTGACAGAAGCCAGAGAGTTCTTTTTCAAACTGGAGACCTGTGACCAGCGGTGTGCCTCAGGGATCAATGCTGGGCCCACTGTTATTTGTCATTTATATGAATGATTTGGATGAGAATATCGGGGGCATGGTTAGTAAGTTTGCAGATGACACGACGGTTGGTGGCGTAGTGAGCAGTGAAGAAAGTTATCTCCAATTGCCACAGGATCTTAATCAATTGGGCCAGTGGCAGATGGAGTTTAATTTAGACAAGTGCAAGGTGATGCATTTTGGTAGATGGGACCAGGGCAGGACTTACTCAGTTAATGGTAGGGCGTTGGGGAGAGTTACAGAACAAAGAGATCTCGGGGTACATGTTCACAGCTCCTTGAAAGTGGAGTCACAGGTGGACAGAGTGGTGAAGAAGGCATTCAGCATGCTTGGTTTCATTGGTCAGAACATTGAATACAGGAGTTGGGACATCTTGTTGAAGTTGTACAAGACATTGGTAAGGCCACACTTGGAAAACTGTGTCCAATTCTGGTCACCCTATTATAGAAAGATATTATTAAACTAGAAAGAGTGCAGAAAAGATTTATTAGGATGATGCTACCAGGACTCGATGGATTCAGTTATAAGGAGAGGCTGGATAGACTGGGACGTTTTTCCTCTGGAGCGCAGGAGGCTGAGGGGTGATCTTATAGAGGTCTATAAAATAATGAGGGGCATAGACAAGCTAGATAGTCAATATCTTGTGCCAAAGGTAGGGGAGTCTAAAACTAGAGGGCACAGGTTTCAGGCAAGAGTGGGGAGATACAAAAAGGTCCAGAGGGGCAATTTTGTGACAAAGAGGATGGTGAGTCCGAGAGGCAGGTACAATTTTGCCAGAGTTAGTCCTAGATGCGGGTACAATTTTGTCTTTTAAAAAGCATTTAGACAGTTGCATGGGTAAGATGGGTATAGAAGGATATGGGCCAAACGCGGGCAATTAGACTAGCTTAGGGGTTTTAAAGAACAAAAGGGCAGCACGGACAAGTTGGGCTGAAGGGCCTGTTTCCTCTATGACTCTAAATGGAATTTTGTCCTTTTTTGCTGGAGGGATGGAGTTTAAAAACAGCGAGGTTATGTTGCAGCTGTATAAAGTGCTGGTGAGGCCACACCTGGAGTACTGTGTACAGTTTTGGTCTCCTTACTTGAGAAAGGATACACTGGCACTGGAGGGGGTGCAGAGGAGATTCACTGGGTTGATACCGGAGTTGAGAGGGTTGGCTTATGAGGAGAGACTGAGTAGACTGGGGCTATACTCATTGGAATTCAGAAGGATGAAGGGAGATCTTATGGAAACATATAAGATTATGAAGGAAATAGATAAGATAGAAGCATGGAAGTTGTTTCCACTGGCGGGTGAAACTAGAACTAGGGGGCATGTCCTCAAAATAATGGGGAATAGATTTAGGACTGAGTTGAGGAGGAACTTCTTCACCCAAAGGGTTGTGAATCTGTGGAATTCCCTGCCCAGTGAAGCAGTTCAGGCTCCCTCATTGAATGTTTTTAAGGCAAGGGTAGATACATTTTTGAATTAAGAGCGGGCAGGTAAGTGGAGTTGAGTCCATGAAAAGATCAGCTGCGATCTTATTGACTGGTGGAGCAGGCTTAAGGGGCCAGATGGCCGACTCCTGCCCCTAGTTCTTATGTTCTAAGCACATCCACTCGGTTCACCAGACAGGGCCTTCTCCAGAGGAGTTACTGGCCAGGTTCCCTGAGTTAGACGTTGTCCTGACCTTACCTGAGTCCATTGCAAGCACTGAAGCTGGCCGAGGAACCTCCTTCACCCTTGATATGACCGTGATAATAGCAATGATCCTGGCCAAGAAAGAAAGGGTGTTTGTCAATGATACATGTCACCCAGGTCATCATCTTCTCACAACAAGGTGATCTCAAACCGTTTGGGCAGTCAGAATCATGTCATCTACAGAAACCATCCAATGATGGACAAAGGCTATTCAAATTTCCAATGTTTAGATCCCCCTTCCTCCGGATTCAGCCAGGTCCGGAGCAGTTCAGTGAATAAGGAGGAAGAGGATTCGGGATTCAAGTCCCATTCTGGCTAACCTCCAGGCTGACTGCAGAACTGGGAGATTTTATCCAAGGCCCTGTCTCAGAGAGTGCATTAGGCCAAGGCCCCATGTACTCTGAGGCAGGGAGATCCCACTCTTCAAAGGATATCAGGACAAGTATCCCGGTATCCCGGTGAACATCTTGAGTAGGTGACCTGCTTTGTTGGAACTTCTTGTGTGCAAATTGGCTGTGGTAAGCCCCACATTATAACAGCATCAATATACCACTGATTGTAAGGTCCTTTTGGACATTCTGGGGTCATCAAGAAACACAAGTTATTTTCTTTATGCCCGTTTGCATGAAACAATGGTAACACCCAGTGGCTAGTACTTCTGCCACATAACGCCAGGGCCCAGGGTTCGATTCCTGGCTTGGATCACTGTCTGTGTGGAGTTTGCACATTCTCCCCATCTCTGAATGGGTTTCCTCTGGGTGCTCCGGTGTCCTCCCACACTCCAAAGATACGTGGACTCGAGTGATTGGCTTTGCTAAATCATGTCAGGGGGATGAGCAGGGTAAATACGTGAGGTTATGCGGATAGGGGCTGGGTGGGATTGATGTCAGTGCAGGCTTGAAGGGCCAAATGGCCTCCTTCTGCACAGTCAGGATTCTGTGATATTTCACTTGCGGATCATTGTGAAGTTGGATCACAAAGAACCAAAGAAAAGTTACAGAGTAGAAGGCGGCCATTCAGCCCATTTTGTCCATGCAAACTCAAAGACAACTTGGTGTCCTTTCTAATCCCACCTCCCTGCACCTGGCCCCGAGCCTGATGGACTACAGAACTTCGGGTGCAGGATCCAGATACTTCTTACAAAGTTTAAAGATCTTAAAGATTATTTATTCACGACCAAGTAGGTTTACGTTAACACTGCGATGAAGTTACTGTGAAAATCCCCTAATCGCCACACTCAACCAGCACGTCTGGGAGGAAACCGGAGCACCTGGAGGAAACCCATGCAGACACAGGGAGAATGTGCAGACTCCGCATAGACAGTGACCCAAGCCGGGAATCGAACCCGGGTCCCTGACGCTCTGAGGCAGCAGTGCTAACCACTGTGCCACCGTGGAGGCAAAGGTTTTCGGGTCTCTGCCTCCATCACCAATGCGAGCAGTGAATTCCAGGCACCTACCCCCGCTCTGAGTCAAAGAAAAGTGAGATCTTGCATATCACTTCCTGAATCAATGATGTGGCTGGGGTATGGGGGGGGTGGGGGGAAAGAAACAATGCAAATATCAAGTTTCCCAATTTTACACACACTTTTACAGGTTGCAATTACTGAAGGCACAGAACATATCGGAGACAGTGATCTCTAACTGGCACAGCTCAGTAAAAAAGCTGAGGGAACCCAACGGTACACAGGGTTCTCACTGCTGGGAACCTACTGAGGGATGAAACATGATCAGTATTGTGGCAGAAATGAGTGTGAGATGGAGAACAGGTTCTTGTTAGATTCCACAGAGGTGAGGTCGCGCTATGTCTCTGAGACTGTTGTGTGCCTATTGCTTTTAGCAAAGTTTTTCTTTCTCGAGTGGGCCTCCTAGGTTTCGACACAGGTGTCTCCATCCTGTTGCGACACATCTTGGAATGTACCCGCACTCACCGTCAACAAAACCAGTCTCCCACACGTTCCCACCTGGAACATATCCTGTACTGCTCCTGCGATCCTCAATGTTGCTGCACTCGTACCAAGGCCAGTTCACCCATCACCTCCAGGCCCACTAACCCACGCTGCTTTCCCACCAAGAACCAAGACCGACAGTGCAGAGCGAGGTCATTCGGCCCATCCAGTCTGCACCGACCCTCTAAAAGGGTACATCACCCCCACCTTCTCCTTGTTATCCCAGGCATTTCCCAAGGCTAATCCATCTGACCAACACATCTTAGGACACTAAGGGGCAATTTAGCATGGCCAATCCATCGAACGTGCACATCTTGGGACACTAGGAGGCAATTTAGCATGGCCAATCCACCAAACCGACACAATTTTGGTGTGTGGGAGAAACCAGAGCACCCACAGGAAACCCACACAGACACGGGGAGAACAAAGAACAAAGAACAAAGAACAAAACAGCACGGGAAACAGGCCCTTCGGCCCAACGAGCCCACGCCGCCGTCCCATGGTCAGTGACCTATTCATGACTCTAGTCTATGCCTAATGTGTGAGGATCAGGGAGGTCCAATATAGGGACAATTTGTTACCCAATCAATCAGCCTAAAAGCACATTTTTGGGATGTGGGAGGAAACCGGAGCACCCGGAGGAAACCCACGCAACCACGGGGAGAACGCGCAAACTCCCACGGACACAGGCCCAACTCCATGTGTCCGCACAGCAACAGAGATAGCCTCTGTGCTGCCATGATGCCCTCGAGATGGTAAGTGCCTGTGGATAAAAATTTCATTATTAAAGACTCTATATCCCTGAGACTAAAACTGACCCCAAGCCTACAATGCTTAATAAGGCCTGCTATATCCCCCTATATGTAAACTGCTCATGTGGCTGTCCAAGTTACTCTTGAACAACCCTAGCGTGCCTGCTTCCACCACCTTACTCGGCAGTGCATTCCACATCCCCACTACCCTTTGTGTGAAAAACTGCCCTCTAACATTAGTCTTATATCTAGCCCCCCTCACCCTAAGCCCGTGACCCCTCGTTCTATCCATTTCTAATAGCGGAAAAAGCTTATCACCATCTACTCTATCTGTCCCCTTCATAATCTTATAAACCTCTATTAAATCCCCCCTCAGCCGACGTCTCTCAAGGGAAAACAGCCCAAGTGCGTTCAATCTTTCCTCGTAAGACAGCCCTTCCATACCAGGCAACATCTTGGTAAATCTCCTCTGCACTCTCTCCAGGATCTCTACATCCTTCCGGTAGTACGGCGACCAGAACTGGACGCAGTACTCCAGGTGAGGCCTAACCAACGTTCTATACAACTGCAACATCAGACTCCTACTCTTATATTCTATACCCCTTCCTATGAAGGCTAACATGCCATACGCTTTCCTCATCACATTCTGCACCTGCACCGACACCTTCAGGGACTTGTGTACCTGCACCCCCAGGTCTCTCTGCGTATCTATACTCCGGATAGTTCTACCTTTTATCATATAACTCCCTTCCACATTATTCCGGCCAAAGTGCATCACCTCGCATTTCTCCGGATTAAATTCCATTTGCCATCTATCTGCCCAATCTACCAGCCTATCTATGTCCTGTTGCATTGCCAGGCACTGCTCCTCAGTACCCGCCAATCCAACCATCTTAGTGTCATCAGAAAATTTGCTGATCACACCACCTACCCCCTCTTCCAAGTCATTAATATATACTACAAATAGTAGAGGTCCTAGTACCGAGCCCTGCGGCACCCCACTGGTGACAGACCTCCAATTGGAAAAGGAGCCCTCCACTACTACCCGCTGTCTTCTCCTCCCAAGCCAGTTCTTCACCCATCTACATACCTGGCCTTGTATCCCATGAGCCTTCACCTTTTCTATCAGCCTACCGTGAGGGACCTTGTCAAACGCCTTACTGAAATCCATATAGACAACATCAACGGCTTGTCCTTCGTCAACCGTTTTTGTCACCTCTTCAAAAAATTCCAGTAGATTCGTAAGGCACGACCTCCCTGTAACGAAGCCATGCTGCGTATCCCTGATCAGATTGCAGCGCTCCAGATGCTCATACATCCTATCCTTGAGGATCCTCTCCATTATCTTGCCTATAACTGAAGTCAAGCTCACTGGCCTATAGTTCCCTGGGTTATCCCTCTGACCCTTCTTAAACAACGGTACAACATTTGCAATCCGCCAATCCTCTGGGACCTCACCTGTGTCCAAAGAAGAGACAAAGATTTGCGTCAGAGGCCCAGCAATTTCATCCCTCACCTCCTTTAGCAGCCTAGGATAGATGCCATCAGGCCCCGGAGATTTGTCCGTCTTTATATTGTCTAAAAGTCCCAACACCTCTTCCCTCGTGATGACTATTTCCCTCAACGGATCCTCAAACTTCTCAAGCACAGCAGCAGAGGACTGACCCCTCTCCTGAGTGAATACCGACGCAAAGTATTCATTCAAGATCTCCCCCATTACCCCAGGCTCCAAGCATAGTTCCCCTCCTCTGTCCCTGAGAGGACCAATGTTCCCTCTAACCATCCTTTTGTTTCTAATATAAGAGTAAAATGCCTTAGGATTTTCCTTAATCCTACCCGCCAAAGCCATTTCGTGGCCCCTTTTTGCCTTTCTGATGCCCCTTTTAAGTTCTCTCCTACATTCTCTGTATTCTTCTAACGCTATCTCTGTCCTCAAATGCCTCGATCTAGTGTACGCTTCCCTCTTTCTCCTGACCAGGTCCTCAATATCCCTAGTCACCCACGGCTCTCTAATCCTACCTTTCCCATCCTTCCTCTTGACCGGCACATGTCTTTCCTGTAAAGATTGTAGTTTTCCCTTGAGAGACTCCCACATACCCAGCGTCGACCTACCGTTAAACAGCGTACCCCAGTCCGTATCTTTAAGATCCTGCCTAATCCGGCTGTATCTAGCCCTCCCCCAATTTAACACCCTCCCCTTAGGACAGGCTTCATCTTTATCCATTAATATCTTGAACCAGACAGAGTTGTGGTCACTGTTAGCCACATGCTCTCCTACCTCAACGTCAACCACCTGCCCAGGCTCATTCCCCAGAACCAAGTCAAGTATAGCCCCCTCCCTGGTCGGTCTATCCACGTACTGCTCCAGGGATCCTTCCATTACACACTGTACAAATTCCTCCCCGTCAGCACCCTCTGATCTCAGTACATTCCAATCTACCCTGGGGAGATTAAAATCTCCCACTACCACCACCCTATTCTTCCTGCACTTACCTAGAATGTCCCTGCTTATCCCTTCTTCCACAGCCCTCGGGCTGTTGGGCGGTCTGTAGTAAACACCCAGCATAGTAACATCACCCTTCCTATTCCTCAACTCCACCCATAGCGACTCGATTCCTATATCCTCCGTACCTCCCTCCCTCTGCACTGCTACGATGCAATCCTTAACTAACAACGCCACTCCCCCACCTCTCAGCGACCCACCCCTATCTCGCCTGAAACACTTATACCCAGGAACATTCAACTGCCAATCCTGCCCTTCCTTTAACCAAGAACGTATCAACCGGCTCAAGAACTCTTTCCTGTTTCCATCAGACCTCTGAATGGGCTTACCTCGCATTAAGTTGACCTTTCTCTACACCCTAGCTATGACTGTCACATGACATTCTGCACTCTTCTCCTTTCCTTCTCTATGAATGGTGTGCTTTGTTCGTACAGCACGCAGGAAACAATACTTTTCACTGTATGCTAGGACATGTGACAACGACAAATCAAATCAAAACATACGAACTCCACACAGACAATGACCCAAGCCAGGAATCAAACCCAGGTCCCTGGCGCTGTGAGGCAGCAGCACTAAACGCTATGCCACTGTGCCAAAACCAACTGGCCTTCCCCAGTTATCTCTTTCTAACTTAGTAAGGAACAAGCATGGCCATCAGCAACTTGGCTGAGGTGAGGTCACCCAGTGAACATTTCCATCCCATTGAGACTAACGTAGTTTTGAAATTCTAAGCGTCACCAATCAGGATCAGGGTGGCATGGTAGCTCAGTGGTTAGCACAGCTGCCTCACAGCGCCAGGGACCGGCTTGGATCACTGTCTGTGTGGAGTTTGCACGTTCTCCCCATCTCTGAATGGGTTTCCTCTGGGTGCTCCGGTGTCCTCCCACACTCCAAAGATACGTGGACTCGAGTGATTGGCTTTGCTAAATCATGTCAGGGGGATGAGCAGGGTAAATACGTGAGGTTATGCGGATAGGGGCTGGGTGGGATTGATGTCAGTGCAGGCTTGAAGGGCCAAATGGCCTCCTTCTGCACAGTCAGGATTCTGTGATATTTCACTTGCGGATCATTGTGAAGTTGGATCACAAAGAACCAAAGAAAAGTTACAGAGTAGAAGGCGGCCATTCAGCCCATTTTGTCCATGCAAACTCAAAGACAACTTGGTGTCCTTTCTAATCCCACCTCCCTGCACTTGGCCCCGAGCCTGATGGACTACAGAACTTCGGGTGCAGGATCCAGATACTTCTTACAAAGTTTAAAGATCTTAAAGATTATTTATTCACGACCAAGTAGGTTTACGTTAACACTGCGATGAAGTTACTGTGAAAATCCCCTAATCGCCACACTCAACCAGCACGTCTGGGAGGAAACCGGAGCACCTGGAGGAAACCCATGCAGACACAGGGAGAATGTGCAGACTCCGCATAGACAGTGACTCAAGCCGGGAATCGAACCCGGGTCCCTGACGCTCTGAGGCAGCAGTGCTAACCACTGTGCCACTGTGGAGGCAAAGGGTTTCGGGTCTCTGCCTCCATCACCAATGCGAGCAGTGAATTCCAGGCACCTACCCCCACTCTGAGTCAAAGAAAAGTGAGATCTTGCATATCACTTCCCGAATCAATGATGTGGCTGGGGTATGGGGGGGGTGGGGGGAAAGAAACAATGCAAATATCAAGTTTCCCAATTTTACACACACTTTTACAGGTTGCAATTACTGAAGGCACAAAACATATCGGAGACAGTGAACTCTAACTGGCACAGCTCAGTAAAAAAGCTGAGGGAACCCAACGGTACACAGGGTTCTCACTGCTGGGGACCTACTGAGGGATGAAACATGATCAGTATTGTGGCAGAAATGAGTGTGAGATGGAGAACAGGTTCTTGTTAGATTCCACAGAGGTGAGGTCGCGCTATGTCTCTGAGACTGTTGTGTGCCTATTGCTTTTAGCAAAGTTTTTCTTTCTCGAGTGGGCCTCCTAGGTTTCGACACAGGTGTCTCCATCCTGTTGCGACACATCTTGGAATGTACCCGCACTCACCGTCAACAAAACCAGTCTCCCACACGTTCCCACCTGGAACATATCCTGTACTGCTCCTGCGATCCTCAATGTTGCTGCACTCGTACCAAGGCCAGTTCACCCATCACCTCCAGGCCCACTAACCCACGCTGCTTTCCCACCAAGAACCAAGACCGACAGTGCAGAGCGAGGTCATTCGGCCCATCCAGTCTGCACCGACCCTCTAAAAGGGTACATCACCCCCACCTTCTCCTCGTTATCCCAGGCATTTCCCATGGCTAATCCATCTGACCAACACATCTTAGGACACTAAGGGGCAATTTAGCATGGCCAATCCATCGAACATGCACATCTTGGGACACTAGGAGGCAATTTAGCATGGCCAATCCACCAAACCGACACAATTTTGGTGTGTGGGAGAAACCAGAGCACCCACAGGAAACCCACACAGACACGGGGAGAACAAAGAACAAAGAACAAAGAACAAAACAGCACGGGAAACAGGCCCTTCGGCCCAACGAGCCCGCGCCGCCGTCCCATGGTCAGTGACCTATTCATGACTCTAGTCTATGCCTAATGTGTGAGGATCAGGGAGGTCCAATATAGGGACAATTTGTTACCCAATCAATCAGCCTAAAAGCACATTTTTGGGATGTGGGAGGAAACCGGAGCACCCGGAGGAAACCCACGCAACCACGGGGAGAACGCGCAAACTCCCACGGACACAGGCCCAACTCCATGTGTCCGCACAGCAACAGAGATAGCCTCTGTGCTGCCATGATGCCCTCGAGATGGTAAGTGCCTGTGGATAAAAATTTCATTATTAAAGACTCTATATCCCTGAGACTAAAACTGACCCCAAGCCTACAATGCTTAATAAGGCCTGCTATATCCCCCTATATGTAAACTGCTCATGTGGCTGTCCAAGTTACTCTTGAACAACCCTAGCGTGCCTGCTTCCACCACCTTACTCGGCAGTGCATTCCACATCCCCACTACCCTTTGTGTGAAAAACTGCCCTCTAACATTAGTCTTATATCTAGCCCCCCTCACCCTAAGCCCGTGACCCCTCGTTCTATCCATTTCTAATAGCGGAAAAAGCTTATCACCATCTACTCTATCTGTCCCCTTCATAATCTTATAAACCTCTATTAAATCCCCCCTCAGCCGACGTCTCTCAAGGGAAAACAGCCCAAGTGCGTTCAATCTTTCCTCGTAAGACAGCCCTTCCATACCAGGCAACATCTTGGTAAATCTCCTCTGCACTCTCTCCAGGATCTCTACATCCTTCCGGTAGTACAGCGACCAGAACTGGACGCAGTACTCCAGGTGAGGCCTAACCAACGTTCTATACAACTGCAACATCAGACTCCTACTCTTATATTCTATACCCCTTCCTATGAAGGCTAACATGCCATACGCTTTCCTCATCACATTCTGCACCTGCACCGACACCTTCAGGGACTTGTGTACCTGCACCCCCAGGTCTCTCTGCGTATCTATACTCCGGATAGTTCTACCTTTTATCATATAACTCCCTTCCACATTATTCCGGCCAAAGTGCATCACCTCGCATTTCTCCGGATTAAATTCCATTTGCCATCTATCTGCCCAATCTACCAGCCTATCTATGTCCTGTTGCATTGCCAGGCACTGCTCCTCAGTACCCGCCAATCCAACCATCTTAGTGTCATCAGCAAATTTGCTGATCACACCACCTACCCCCTCTTCCAAGTCATTAATATATACTACAAATAGTAGAGGTCCTAGTACCGAGCCCTGCGGCACCCCACTGGTGACAGACCTCCAATTGGAAAAGGAGCCCTCCACTACTACCCGCTGTCTTCTCCTCCCAAGCCAGTTCTTCACCCATCTACATACCTGGCCTTGTATCCCATGAGCCTTCACCTTTTCTATCAGCCTACCGTGAGGGACCTTGTCAAACGCCTTACTGAAATCCATATAGACAACATCAACGGCTTGTCCTTCGTCAACCGTTTTTGTCACCTCTTCAAAAAATTCCAGTAGATTCGTAAGGCACGACCTCCCTGTAACGAAGCCATGCTGCGTATCCCTGATCAGATTGCAGCGCTCCAGATGCTCATACATCCTATCCTTGAGGATCCTCTCCATTATCTTGCCTATAACTGAAGTCAAGCTCACTGGCCTATAGTTCCCTGGGTTATCCCTCTGACCCTTCTTAAACAACGGTACAACATTTGCAATCCGCCAATCCTCTGGGACCTCACCTGTGTCCAAAGAAGAGACAAAGATTTGCGTCAGAGGCCCAGCAATTTCATCCCTCACCTCCTTTAGCAGCCTAGGATAGATGCCATCAGGCCCCGGAGATTTGTCCGTCTTTATATTGTCTAAAAGTCCCAACACCTCTTCCCTCGTGATGACTATTTCCCTCAACGGATCCTCAAACTTCTCAAGCACAGCAGCAGAGGACTGACCCCTCTCCTGAGTGAATACCGACGCAAAGTATTCATTCAAGATCTCCCCCATTACCCCAGGCTCCAAGCATAGTTCCCCTCCTCTGTCCCTGAGAGGACCAATGTTCCCTCTAACCATCCTTTTGTTTCTAATATAAGAGTAAAATGCCTTAGGATTTTCCTTAATCCTACCCGCCAAAGCCATTTCGTGGCCCCTTTTTGCCTTTCTGATGCCCCTTTTAAGTTCTCTCCTACATTCTCTGTATTCTTCTAACGCTATCTCTGTCCTCAAATGCCTCGATCTAGTGTACGCTTCCCTCTTTCTCCTGACCAGGTCCTCAATATCCCTAGTCACCCACGGCTCTCTAATCCTACCTTTCCCATCCTTCCTCTTGACCGGCACATGTCTTTCCTGTAAAGATTGTAGTTTTCCCTTGAGAGACTCCCACATACCCAGCGTCGACCTACCGTTAAACAGCGTACCCCAGTCCGTATCTTTAAGATCCTGCCTAATCCGGCTGTATCTAGCCCTCCCCCAATTTAACACCCTCCCCTTAGGACAGGCTTCATCTTTATCCATTAATATCTTGAACCAGACAGAGTTGTGGTCACTGTTAGCCACATGCTCTCCTACCTCAACGTCAACCACCTGCCCAGGCTCATTCCCCAGAACCAAGTCAAGTATAGCCCCCTCCCTGGTCGGTCTATCCACGTACTGCTCCAGGGATCCTTCCATTACACACTGTACAAATTCCTCCCCATCAGCACCCTCTGATCTCAGTACATTCCAATCTACCCTGGGGAGATTAAAATCTCCCACTACCACCACCCTATTCTTCCTGCACTTACCTAGAATGTCCCTGCTTATCCCTTCTTCCACAGCCCTCGGGCTGTTGGGCGGTCTGTAGTAAACACCCAGCATAGTAACATCACCCTTCCTATTCCTCAACTCCACCCATAGCGACTCGATTCCTATATCCTCCGTACCTCCCTCCCTCTGCACTGCTACGATGCAATCCTTAACTAACAACGCCACTCCCCCACCTCTCAGCGACCCACCCCTATCTCGCCTGAAACACTTATACCCAGGAACATCCAACTGCCAATCCTGCCCTTCCTTTAACCAAGAACGTATCAACCGGCTCAAGAACTCTTTCCTGTTTCCATCAGACCTCTGAATGGGCTTACCTCGCATTAAGTTGACCTTTCTCTACACCCTAGCTATGACTGTCACATGACATTCTGCACTCTTCTCCTTTCCTTCTCTATGAATGGTGTGCTTTGTTCGTACAGCACGCAGGAAACAATACTTTTCACTGTATGCTAGGACATGTGACAACAACAAATCAAATCAAAACATACGAACTCCACACAGACAATGACCCAAGCCAGGAATCAAACCCAGGTCCCTGGCGCTGTGAGGCAGCAGCACTAAACGCTATGCCACTGTGCCAAAACCAACTGGCCTTCCCCAGTTATCTCTTTCTAACTTAGTAAGGAACAAGCATGGCCATCAGCAACTTGGCTGAGGTGAGGTCACCCAGTGAACATTTCCATCCCATTGAGACCAACGTAGTTTTGAAATTCTAAGTGTCACCAATCAGGATCAGGGTGGCATGGTAGCTCAGTGGTTAGCACAGCTGCCTCACAGCGCCAGGGACCTGGGTTCGATTCCCGGCTTGGGTCACTGTCTGTGTGGAGTCTGCATGTTCTCCCCGTGTCTGCGTGGGTTTCCTTCGGCTGCTCCAGTTTCCTGCCACAATCCAAGGATGAGCCGGTAAGGTGGATTGACCGCGCTCAATTGACTTGAGTGTCAGGGGGATCAGCGAGCATTGGGGTTGTGGGGATAGGGCCTGGGTGGGATTGTGGTTGGTGCAGACTCGATGGGCTGAATGGCCTCCTTCTGCACTGTAGGGATTGTATCATTGAAGTAATCAGCCCCCAAGAGAGGCAGGGAGATGGAAATATGAACTCACCTTTGGTTAGGGATCTGTGGTTGTTGTGGATATGAAGGTGCATTGGCCACGTTACTGAGCTGGTAACCAGGAATATGGATTAATAATCCGGGGAACGTGATTTCAGGTCTCATCATGACAATCTGGATGCCGTTCCCAAGATAGGGAAATGAAAGGCGAGCAGCCAGGAAACTGTCGTGTTGTGGTGAAACACAAGACTTGTTTATTCATGTCCTGTCAGGCACGCGAACTGCCTGGGTTTACTTTGTGTGAATTTGTCTGAGGCAACTTGCTAAGGAGATTTTTACTTCTGTGTTTTCTGCTCCGTGGGGAACGCCATTCTGACAGCTTTGCGAGGGGTGATAGATATCGGACAGATGTCAGAGGTAGGCTCTTTACTCAGAGGGTAATAAGAGTGTGGAATGCCCAGCCTACAGCAGTAGTGGACTTGCCAACATTAAGGGCATTGAAATGGTCATTGAATAAACATGTGGATGATATTGGAACAGTGTAGGTCAGATGGGCTTCAGATTGGTTTCACAGGTTGGCGCAACATCGAGGGTCAAAGGGTCTGTACTGCACTGTAATGTTCCATGTTCTAGGTCAGCAAGATCTTCCCACCACCCCAGGGAGAATGGCCATGTCGGGCCCAGTTGTTTTCACTCATTCATGGGCTAGCATCTATTGCCCATCCCTAGTTGCCCCTGGAGGGCAGTTGAGTGTCAACCACGGTGCTGTGGCTCTGGACTCACATGTAGGTCAGACCAGTTAAGGACAGCAGATTTCCTTCCCTAATGGGACATGAATGAACCAGATGGGTTTTTCTGACAGTTGGAATGGATTCTCAATTCCAGATACTTTTTATCGAGTTCAAATTCCGCCATCTGCCGTGGTGGGATTCGAACCCGGGTCCCCCAGAAGATGAGTTGAGTTTCTGGATTGATAGCCTAATGATAATACCATGAGGCCATCGCTTTCCAATTGCCTCCTTCTGAGCACCTCACAGCATGATGGCCTTGCCATGAACACCCACAACCACTTGGACGAAGCTTTCTTTCACCAATGTTCTCATGCCTCTCCATGAATAATGCATTCCTTCCACAGAAAGCAACCCAACATCATCATCATCATCAACAAGCGACACTGACAGGCATTTATATAGCACCCTCAATGACCTTAAACATCCAGAGTGTTATCAGATGAACCGCGACACTGAGGCAGGAAAGAGATGACCAAAAGCTTGCTCAAAGGGGAAAGTTTCAAGGACAATCTCTGGAGGATGCAGAGAAGTGGAGAGAGAGGGTGGCGAGGTGGCGAGGTGGTTAGCATTGCTGCCTCACAGCACCAGGGACCCAGGTTCGATTCCGGCCTCGGGTGACTGCTTGTGCGGAACCTGCACATTCTCCCCGTGTCTGCGTGGGTTTCCTCCCACACTCCAAAGACGTGTGGGTTAGTGGATTGGCCATGCTAAATTGCCCCTCAGTGTCAGGGGGGGGGATTTGCAGGGTAAATTTGTGAGGCTATGGGGGACAGAGCCTGAATGCGGGTTGTTGTCGATGGAAGCTTGATGGGCTGAATGGCCTCATTCTGTACTGTGGAATTGGACAGTGTTGCAGCCAGACTGGTTGATTTAATTTTAACTGATTTAACTCTGAGAGTTTCGACATAATTTTGTGTTTGGCCAATGGAACATTCCATGGGGACAATCCACAGTGTGAAATATCCTGGCACAGGGAGTGAAGATGGTTCAGGTGGTTTGGTCTGATACGGAGGAGGGGAGGGGGGGGAAGAGGTTGAAGATTTGGTTTGGGACAGATTGGGAGAGAGTGACAGGGCAGCAGATTTCGGGCAGCTTCGAACCAGCTCTTTGGGGAACAGAACTTGAAGGGATGTGCGTCTTGCTGACAGAAATCCACTGGAACTCCATTTCCTTTCACCACCAATGGAACACAGACCAAGGAGAGAGTGTTGTACTCACTGGATAGAGAGGAGTGCTGGTGACCTCAGTCCCATTGTCCAAATAGTAGGTCTCAGAGTAATTCTTTGCAATGAGCTGCCTGTGGAAGGAAAGGGTAGAGCTTTCAGAGGCAGGGACGAACGCACAATGGAACATCCTCGAGTGCATCGCCCCCAAATGAAGAGAGATGTGGTGCCGCCTTCCACAGCGCAGTGTGTCACTGGCCCTCCAACGGCGAGGAAGGAGCAGCCCCCCCTCCCAATCCCCCGGGGGTTCTGGACGTGATAACTCCACAAACAACAAGACACTTACTGGTTTTTCTCAAGGTGGACAACGTGACCCTTGCCTTTGATTGGGATCTCAAACTGAAGGACTGGTGGATAAAGACCCTGGTACCAAACAGATAGCAAAATTAAACTTGGATCAGAATCAACCCAAAACGCCCCCTCCTTCAAACTCACTTATCATCAATCCTCCCATCGCCGCTCACTGTAACCCCCCTTGTCTCCATTCCCTCCTCTTCTCTGCTGCCACAGGACTCAATCCCAACGTTTTGAAGTCTCTGTCTCACTGCTCGTAACCGGAACCATAGAACCCATAGAACCATAGAACCCTACAGTGCAGAAACAGGCCCTTCGGCCCATCGAGTCTGCACCGAACACAATCCCACCCAGACCCTATCCCTACACATTTACCTGCTAACCCCTCTAACCTACACATCCCAGGACACTAAGGGGCAATTTTAGCATAGCCAATGAACCTAACCCGCACATCTTTGGACTGTGGGAGGAAACCGGAGCACCCGGAGAAAACCCACGCAGACATGAGGAGAATGTGCAAACTCCACAGTGACCCGAGCCGGGAATCGAACCCAGGACCCTGGAGCTGTGAAGCAGCAGTGCTAACCACTGTGCTACCGTCTCTCTGATTGTTAAGTCTCCTTCCCCGTTACCATCCTCCTGTCTCATTCCAAAGCCCTCTCATTATTAACCCCCTTTCTCTCAGCATCGCTGTGGGACTGAGATGAGGTTAATCCCCATTCCTTCCCACTCACCCTGATGAAGGGGCGGCGTTCCGAAAGCTCGTGCTACCAAATAAACCTGTTGGACTCTAATCTGGTGTTGTGAGACTTCTTCGTGTGCCCACCCCAGTCCAACACCGGCATCTCCACAGCATTCCTCATGAGGCAAGGCTGTGGTCAACTGGACACTTTATTGGACATTCTCCGAACTGTGGACAAGGATTCACGTAGAGCCGCCTGTTGTCATGTGGACACCAAATCACCAATGTCGATTCACAGACAAGCACTTGAAGTTTAAATGTTAAACTTGAAGTTTAAGTTTATTTTATTGGTGTCACACGGAGGCTGACATTATCGAATCAGAATCCTCCAGTGAAGGAGGAGGCCATTCGGCCCATCGAGCCTGCACCAACCACAACCCAACCCAAGCCTTATCCCCGTAACCCCGTGCATTTACCTTAGCTGGTCTCCCTGACACTAAGGGACAATTTATCATGGCCGATCTACTTAACACTGCAATGAAGTTTCTGTGAAAATCCCCTTGTCGCCTGTTTGGGTCCACCATAGAATAATTCAGCACGGCCAATCCACCGAACCAGCACATCTTTCAGACTGCGGGAGGAAACCGGAGCCCCTGGAGTAAACCCATGCAGACATGGGGAGAATGTGCAAACTCCACACAGGCAGTGACCCGAGTCAGGAATCTAACCCGGGTCCCTGATGCTGTGAGGCAGCAGTGCTAACCCACTGTGCCACCGTGCCCGCCCATCCACCTCAGCCCTGCTAACTGGTCAAAGGCCCCTCTAGTCCTGAGCCCTCCCTGTCACAGTGTAGTATTGATGAAGATCTGAACTGTTGGAGGCACTCCGGTGTTGAGGAGCAGAGTGAACCCTTCTTCCTGGTCCGTGTACAGTACCTCGCTCGCTCGCTTCTGACTTGTATGAAATCTCCGCGGCCTCACCACCTGGTAGTTTTTCACATGGGTCAGTCTGGACGCACAGCTCACTGCAAACACACAACAGACTCCTGTTAACACATTGACACCAGGGCTGAAGGAAGAGGAACAAAGAGAACAAAGTGTGCAGTACAGGGCAGGAACAGGCCCTTCGGCCCTCCAAGCCTGTGCTGATCACTAGAGAAAATCTTTCTGCTGTTACTCGGTCCGTATCTCTCCATTCCCTCCCTATTCATGTCCCCATCCAGATGTCTCTGAACTGTTGTTCACGTGCCTGCCTCCACCACCACCTCCTCTGGTAGTGTGTTCCAGGCACCCACCACTCTCTCGGTGAAAAACATCCCCCCCCGCACATCTCCCTCAAACTTTCCCCCTCACACGTTGACCCTGTGTCCCTCTTGGAATTGACCCTTCCACCCTGGGAAAGAGCCTCTGACTGCCCTCCCTGTCTGCGCCTCTCAGCATTTTGTAGACCTCTATCGGGTCCCCCCTCAACCTCTGCCTTTCCACTGAAAACAATCCTAGTTTGTTGAACCTCTCCTTGTAGCCAACACCCTCGGGACCAGCCAACATCCTGGGCTCGTCTGTTTGAATCAGGCGGCTGGGCCAGGACTGGGGGAACCGTACCTCACGCAAGTCCTTCACCCACTCTGTCTTTCTCTCCCAGCAAGGGAGACAGTTGGTTCAAGAGGGGAAGGGTGAGGAATCTGGGACAGGGTCTCACAGGCTCATCCTGGAACATGTCCAACTCCACAACTTGCAAAATCAGCAGCCCTCATCTTATCTTCACATCTGAGACTTAATCTCATTTCAAAGTTTATTGATTAGTGTCACAAGTAGGCTTACATTAACACTGCAAAGAAGTTATTGTGGCAATCCCCGGGCCGCCACGCTCTGGTGCCCGTTGGGGTGACACTGAGGGAGAATTTAGCACGGCCAATGCATCCCAACCAGCGCGTCTTTCAGACTGTGGGAGGAATCAGGAGCATCCGGAGGAAACCCACGCAGACACGGGGAGAACGTGCAGACTCCGCACAAACAGTGACCTGAGTCAGGCATCGAACCCAGGCCCCTGGTGCTGTGGGGCAGCAGCGCTAACCCACCGTGCCACATTCATCTCCACAATTTGTTCTTTGGAAACTCAAAGGACAAATAAACCCTTCAGAACAGCAAACTGAGTAAAAGGAAGTCAGTTCCACCTTCACACTGTGACACAGAGCTCAGGCCCAGATACCAATGCTATCACTTTATCTCAGATCGAGTTTGATGATCTTGTTCAGCGTCTCTGATGTGGTCACGGATTCCGGGGAAGTGCCGGAAGATTGGAAAACGGCTAATGTTACGCCGTTGTTTAAGAAGGGTGGCAGGCAAAAGGCGGGGAATTATAGGCCGGTTAGTTTAACGTCTGTGGTAGGTAAAATGTTAGAAACCGTCATTAAGGAGGAAATAGCGAGGCATCTTGAGGGGAATTGCTTGATAGGGCGGACGCAACACGGTTTCATTAAAGGGAAGTCGTGTCTGACAAATTTACTGGAGTTCTATGAGGATGTGTCTAGGGCAGTGGATGGAGGAGAGCCGGTGGATGTGGTCTTTCTGGATTTTCAGAAGGCGTTTGACAAGGTACCTCACAAGAGGTTATTGCAGAAGGTCAGGGGACATGGAGTTGGGGGTAGGGTGTTAGCGTGGATAGAGGATTGGTTGTCAAATAGGAGGCAGAGAGTGGGGGTCAATGGATGCTATTCGGATTGGCGGTTGGTGACTAGTGGGGTGCCCCAGGGGTCGGTGCTGGGGCCTCAGCTATTTACCATTTATATAGATGATCTGGAGGAGGGAACCGAGTGCAGGGTGTCGAAATTTGCTGATGACACCAAGATTGGGGGAAAGGCAAATTGTGCGGAGGGTGTGGAGAGTCTGCAGAAGGATCTAGATAGGCTGGGCGAATGGGCCAGGAAATGGCAAATGGAATTTAATGTTGGCAAGTGTGAGGTGGTCCACTTTGGTAGGAGGAATGGTAGGAAGGACTATTACTTACGGGGCGAAAAACTGCAGCAGGCGACGGTGCAGAGGGACCTCGGGGTCCTTGTGCATGAGTCGCAAAAACCCAGCTTGCAGGTGCAGCAGGTGGTCAGGAAGGCGAATGGGATGCTGGCCTTCATAGCGAAGGGGATTGAATATAAAAGTAGGGAGGTCTTGCTGCAGCTGTACAGGGCATTGGTGAGGCCGCAGCTGGAGTACTGTGTGCAGTTTTGGGCGCCGCACCTGCGCAAGGATGTTTTGGCCCTGGAGGGAGTGCAGAGGAGGTTTACTCGGCTGATACCGGAGTTGAGGGGATTGAGCTATGAGGAGAGGCTGAATAAACTAGGCTTGTACTCGTTAGAGTTTAGAAGAATGAGGGGAGATCTCATTGAGACGTATAAGATGATGAATGGGATGGATAGGATAGAGGTGGAGAGACTCTTCCCGCTCAAAAAAGACAGTAGGACTAGGGGGCACAGCCTCAAGATAAAGGGGGGGCGGTTTAGAACAGAGTTGAGGAGGAACTTCTTCACTCAAAGGGTGGTGAATCTCTGGAATTCTCTGCCCGTTGAAGTGGTGGAGGCTGCCTCGCTAAATATTTTTAAGAAACGGGTTGATGGGTTTTTGATAAGAGAAGGGATTAAGGGTTATGGGGAGAGGGCGGGAAGGTGGAACTGAGCCACGACAGATCAGCCATGATCTTATTGAATGGCGGGGCAGGCTCGAAGGGCCAGATGGCCTACTCCTGCTCCTATTTCTTATGTTCTTATGTTCTTATGTCACGGGTCACATGGTCTTCACCAAGACAGCTGAACGTCAAGGCGGATCTTTGATGTATTTTCCTGTTTCAAACAACAGTCACCACTCATTGCCTCAAGACCTTGAACATTAACAGTGGTTTGGGGTGACAGGGGAAATATACCACCCCCCCCCGCCTCCCCTGTCATTTCCCCCTCCCTCACCCCTTACCATAGAATCCTGGCAGTGCCAGGAGGTGGCCATTCGACCCATCAATTCTGCACCAACTCTCTGATAGTTGAGCTCCTCACCAGACCCTATCTCTAAAACCCCACTCATCCCCCTCACCTACTCTTCTTGGGACACTCAGGGACAATTTAGCATGGCCAAACCACCCCACCTATGCATCTTGGGATACTAAGAGGCAATTCAGCACGGCCAATCCACCGAACCTGAACATCTGATGATGTCTACTTACAGATTTAACATTAATCTTTTTACGCATCAAATTTATGAATTTGTGTCATAAGTACATTTGTGCCATTTACACTGCAATGAAGTTACTGTGAAAATCCCCCTCGTCGCCACACTTTGACGCCTCTTCGGGTACACTGAGGGAGAATTCAGCATGGCCAATCCACCAAATCAGCACGTCTTTCTGACTGGGAGGAAATCAGAGCACCCGGAGGAAACCCAGGCAGACACGGGGAGAATGTGCAGACCCCGTACAGCGAACTGAGCCGGGAATGAAATCCATTTCCCTGACGCTGACAGGCAGCAGTGCCAACCACTGTGCCACGGTGTCCCCACCGCAGTAAAGGCCAGATTGGACATGTCCTGAAATTTAGTCTACACACTGCCCCAGTGGTCTCAATCCACCATTCTGACTTGCAGGGAGAAGGGTGGGGAGTTGCAGCAGGATCGAGGTGATACTCAAGGCTCAGAAGATATAGTCTATCAGCTCGGACACTTAACCTGAAGCTTGGAAACTTCAAGCCGTAACAATCGACTAAAAATCCTACAGCCAGGGTGCCATAGAAGCTATCGTTAAGAAAGCCCCACCAACTTTCCCAGAAGACTAAGGAAATTTGGCACGTCAGCTCCAACTCTCACCAACTTTGACAGATGCCCCATAGAAAGCATTCTTTCCGGTTGTATCACAGCTTGGTATGGGGCTCCTGCTCTGCCCAAGACCTCAAGGAACTCCAAAAGATCGTGAATGTAGCCCAATCCATCACACAAACCAGCCTCCCATCCACTGACACTTCCCCCTGCCTCAGCAAACCAACCAGAATCATTAATCACCCCACACACCCCTGAGTGAATCTCAGTTTTACTGTTGACAACCGATCTCACATCGATTGCCATTTGCAGAGAAGTGTTCCACATTTATACCTCTCATTGATGGAGGAAGTATTTCCAAATTTCAATCCTCTCTTCTTCCACCTCCCCCCGTCGGAATCCTTCTGTGTTGTAACATTGTCACTGCAGTTAGACACTGGTTTGTCTCTCTGTGACACACCTCCTCACACAAGTTCTGAGGTTACGAACAGCCTCTCCCCTGCTGGTGTCAGACTTTCGAATGGACCTACCCCGCACTAATCTGATCTTTCTCTTTGCCCTGGCTATGCTTGTAACACTGCATCCCGTCCTCTCTCCTTGCCTTCTCTACTTTCTGTCTGGATAGCGCGCAAGAAACAATACTTTTCACTGTGTGTTCATGCACGTGACAATAATAAATCAAATCAAAATAAAATCAGCAAGCTTACAGAAACAGAATAGCAATGGCAGAATCCACGGTACAAAATGATTTAGCTGCTGCTGACACGGTCACAGCGCTGAAGGAGGCCATTTGGCCCATCGTGTCTGTACTGTTCCTCCAAACGAGTATTGTGACTTTGTGCCATTTCCCTGCCTTCCCCCCGT